>CM021108.1:595220432-595820432 GCA_007115665.2 Sequoiadendron giganteum | reverse complement strand
AGGAACTTCCCCTAAAAATGGTGGAGTTTACTTGATTTTTCTAAGAACAAAGAACTTTTGGTCGATCCATTCTAGGAATCATACTCTCAAGCACTTAGCAATTTTCATGCCATCCACCATTGTTGCAGCCACCTTTGAGTTTTCATCTTGGACCCATTTTCATCATTAGAATCCTCATCGCTCCATGATCATTTAGAGCTAGGACTTTATCCATTTTTCCACCAAGGAGCACACATCTCAAGCAGTCAAAGGGCCAACCAAGAACATCAATCTAAACAAGGTAAAAGGTTTAAATTTCATTTGTGTTTTGTTTAGATTCAACTAGGCCTAATTAGAGTGTTTCTTTTGTGTTTTCGTTTGTTTCATTAGCTTTGTTTGTATCTTGCGGTAGGAAAATCACACTACACATAGGTATATGCCATGCCCTTGATGAGGTACCATAACACTATGCTCATGGCACTCATGAAGTGATAGGATGCAAACACCTCTTCCTTCCTTCTTTTGATGAGAGAGATGCTAATCATGATAGAGCATGTATACCACATCTTTTGCCAACCTGTTTGAGGTAGGATTGTCAAATATGAAGACCATAGTGGATATTATTTATGATCAATGATATTATTCTAGTCACAACATACCTCATGAGCATAAGGGTCAGATTATACTTCAATGGTTACTACATGTGGGTATCAATGTACCTCTTCTTTAATGGATCTTGAACACAATAGGATAATTGGTTGGATCACTATATGGGTGAGGTATGCACATACATGGGGGCCTTTTCAATAAAATAAATTCTATGGAGATACAAGTAGTTTCATTTTCCTAGGGGTGAAGCATGCTAGCTCACATATATTATGATTGGTATGTACACTATGAGGCACATAGTCTTAGAGGCACCATGGACCTATTCACATGTATTCTTCTATACACTTAGGAGACCTTGCCATGTCACTTTTTATCAAATCTAGACTAAAGACATCATTTGGAGACCAAACATAACTTTATGGGCTTAGGAAACATACCCACAACAACTATGTAGGATGTAGAGGTATTGCTTCTTTGTTGGTCGTTATGATTAGATATCATAATTCCATTTTATTTAGATCAAATGATGAGACAACTGAGTCTCACCAAGGTTGTACTTGTCATGTCATTGAGCTATCTGAGATTCACTCCCAACACTTCCAAACAATAAGACATACCCCGTCCTACCATCATAGACATCACTTTGAGTGATTTAGATGATGAAGATTAGTACAAACATCTTTTATCTAACACTGCTAATGCTGTATTTATCGTTTCATATCATATATGGTGGGAGACCTCTTGTCTAGATCATGCACTCCCTGCTAACCATCTTACTGGTGATCTTAGATAGGGTTAAGGTTAAACAAAACTTTTGGGAGAAAAATTAAAAATATCAAATCAACTCCAAAATGAAAGAAACCACTTGGATAATGTATATTAAGCTCAATATTGGTAGAAATACCAAACTAAAAAATAGATTTTAGAAGGGGAGAATATTGGTCAGTCACCAAAACATAGTTTCAGAAGGTTGTCCAAGACTCATTCACCCATGCAAAAATGGTTCTTTATAGGGATTTTCAAAAAAAAAATTGGGTCATCTGCTCTTGTGTCTGCACTTCAAGAACATTCAAGTTTCACAGTCAAACTATTGGAAATCAATTCAGGATCTGAGTTTCATGAGATAACAACAAATATGACAACAAATGCAAATTTGCAATTTTTCAGTTTTGAGATCTTAAAATTTTCTTCAACCTATGAACCAGTAAATATGTAGCACACAAAGAGAGAGGGATTTTTTTTTTTTGGGTGAATGGATTTTTTCCTTGGTCAAGCCCCATTTTGGTAATTAAACCTTGTAATGAAATAAAATAGTATTAAAGGAATGGTGAATGAACAACACTTTGTTTCAACTTACAACACCATTGAATAAATGTTTGAAAATATGAAATATTGATGTGGATCTTGTATGAAATGGCTTCAATAGATGTGGATCTTGATGCTTGAATATTTGACTTGATTGATTGGATTAGATTTTGAAACCTACAACACAATGTTAGCTCCAAAAATATGCATGAATGAAACTTACTTTGACATGATGCTTGAGATCTAGAATGCTGCAATAAATCCTTGATAGTTTTGCTCTTCAATAATCTTGACAATAATATTTTCTATTGTGAAATTACTCTTCAAAAAATTATTGTAAAAATAGTATTAACTTGATGAAATAACCTTGTATTTATGGAAATTTATCCTTAATTTCCTAAAAATGAAACATTACAACCTGACCTTTGAAATTTCAATTGGGGATGATAAAATACCATCAAAACATGGTTTAAAAATGGGTTCAAAGGTCTAGGGATGATCCATTTGCCTATGGGTGAATGAGTCCCAAGTCCCTATTCCTCGAACACACATTCCTCAAGGTAAAGTGTTATGTATTGTCATTAGTTATTGTTGGATTTCCCGTTCGAAAAATGTAATTTATTAGGCTTGTAAATGAATTAAAGGGGTTAGTAAGACATAACTAAGTTCAATTTAATTAAGAGACCCCAAATAAGTGTGAAAATGTAAAGGGGTACATTTATCAACACTAGATTAAGGAATTATTAAGTCAATTTTAATTAGGTCCCAAACATGTGAGAAAATGTTAAAGGATATATTTTTCTACACTACACGTACATACACATGAGATTAGATACACCGTGAACATAAACACATGAAAGTAGATACACATGATATTAATGAACATACACACATAATAATACACATGATATTACATACATACAAAAACATACATACATATATATTTTCATTGACAAACTGTTGCCTAAATATTGGTCTCTGCTATTTATAAAATGATTAAATGCTTAATTCCTAGTCTAAATATTTGAGTTACTAATAATCCAATTATCATTGCCTTTATCCTTCATTATTTCACACATCAATTTCTTCATCAGTCATTAATTAGGTTCTTAAAATTGTGTCATCCCATGATGACATATTCCTAACCTGCTAATTTATCGACTTTAGAATTTACCAAGGTATTCGATCTTAAGTTATTTTCCTAGTGCATCTTTTGTGAAATTGTTAATACTCATTTTGATGATGCAATAGTTTAATAACCTAAATTTTTTCTAAGGAAGATTTATATGAAGTAAAAAATGTGTCTAAATAAAAGGAAAGTGAGATTCATGACATTTTGAAAACCTTGTTCAAGTAGAAGAAAGTTTCATAATACCCTAATCCCGACAAAGGAAATTTGCATGAAATGAAGGAAGGAGAATCTTAAGTAGACATAAGTAAGTTTCTGAAACATTCATAGGTCCCATCTTAGTTTTGAAATTATTCAGATAGTTATATCATATCGGGTGCACTATGGAGTCTAGAATTGGCACCAAGTGGCGTAGTAATTAGGAATTTAATGTTGTCAGAGCCAAAGTGGGTGAAATAAATAGTTTATCATGTATGAATTAAGGTTATTTTGTGTCATTTTTATTCTTATTGTTAAAGAGATAATTGAAGTCCCATAGGAAAAAGAGAAAAAAATATATATAGTTTGCATACAAAAGAGTAGTTCAGTTGGAATTCATGGTATAATACTAGGTAAGCGACTTTCCCAAATATTTTCTTGGTGATAAAAGGGCAATATTACTGCAAAAGGAAAGAAAAATGAAGTATAAATACCTCAAATATGAACACTTTTCTGGCCAAGATAGTTCACTACCAGAAATAGGAGATACTACATTAGGCTATATTAATCTAGGGGAGATTTGGGAGATAATTCACAAACTAGAGGACACCATTACTCATAGATTGGTAAAAATTGGTTTATTGGAAGATATCACTTTCATAGTGGTCATACAATGCATAAACCTTGTATGGGAATGTGTAACCTACAACCTTGAAACTAGGGAAATTCAAACTGAAGATAACTTACTGATAAATTTAGACATGGCTACCATTAGTGGGTGCTTTCAAATACCTAAAAGAGAAATATACACTAAATTTGACTTTATCATCTCATAGTATCAATTTTCTAAGAAATAGGGGTTACTATCAAAATTGTACTACAAAGGAGTGGTTTGTAGTGGTCAATTCACAAAAGGATATAAAATTCATGTCAAATCCTAACCTGGGAATTGGAAATTCCAGCAGGTGACTAACATCTTCTTATGCTCATTCATTTACATTGTCAAACTAGGGAATGTATACTTGAAATGAAGTGGCACTGTATGTGCACTAAGAACTAGTTTCAACCACAATTTACTAGAAATAAATGCTTGGAAGGAATTCTACTTATGTTGTAGGAACGTAATGTAAAGTCTTCTTAACTTACACATAACTTAATCAAAGCATAAATCATGAGAACTATTACTAAGGAACAAACTATGAACTGGTCTTATACTATAGGAACAAACACAAGGATGGATTCTCAATGCTGCAAGAATAATATAAGACTTAGTTTGTGTTGAAACCTTGAAGAATGAAATTGTAGCTTATAATCAATAGGAAATAAACAACTAACTATAGATACTCACTAAGTGGGCCCCCTTAGCAAGCATCAACCAATTTATGCAAGAATTGAACTCAAAACTTCATCAATTTGTATTCATAAACTTGGAATCATATACGTTGATCATTTTGCTTGTAAGAAAACTAACACAAAACTCTATTTCTCATTATAATACTCATCTTAATACACTTTTTTCATGTGTTTTTACTCACGCATTTAAGGAACACTTATTTATAGAAAAGAAACTAACTACCTAACTCTAGCAGAGAAAAACGTGGACATAAATGCATCATGACTGCGAGGAAAAAAACTTATCATAAATGAAAGCATATCCATTCAATCGATTCAGAGAGAATTTAGCATTCCACTCTTCCTTGATTAATGATCATTTAGATTTCCTCCCAACGACCCGATCAAAGTGTCTTTCCTGGAACAACTTCCTCGATGTCGTGCTAGAAATGGACTTTACTACAGAGTCAAGATCTGTTGTGCTTTGACTCATTCATGCCTCTTTCAATAACCTACGATACACATGGTGACATAAGTGAAAGAAAGCACCCACAAAATAACATGATACACATTCATTAATCACACATTAAATCCATTTCATTATCCAAAAACCACATGCATTATATCAGTCATTCGAGAGGTCAAACAGGGCAATAAATATAGACACACATAGATGTTAAGCTACAGGAATATAGGAATGTGTTGCTATAGGATACTACCCGATTTTAGATAAAAAGTCTTTAATCAAAGAGTTTAAACAACCATCAAAAAAGGAGTAAGGGTATTAAAAATACATCATAATATTCAAATTATGAGCATATTTCGAGCTCATCATTTTCCCCCTACTTATCCTAATGATGGTCCTCAAGCATTAATCTTTCTAGTTGTTTCTCTGAAATCAGTAGGAGTAGCATGGCCCTGCAATGAAGTTCTGAATTCATAGTAGAAGCCTCAAAAACTTTGCCATCTCTCATGCCTGCAGGTTTCTGCATCCTCATTAACATCTATAGCCAAATAAGGGTAAAGTGGCCACATCAAAACTGGAGGTTGAAATGTTAATGGCAACCATAACTCAAACCTTTCTTGGAGACCCAATTGCATATACTTCTTTGTCCTTTTGATGGCTGCTTTAAAGTTCAGAGGGCTATGAGGCTCAGATTTCCTCAAACCAACAGTTAGTTTTTCCCATCTTGTTTCAATTCTGGAAGATGAAAGCTTCCAAAACAAATATGTTTGGTCTTTGAACTCATCATACACTTGATTCCTAATATCAAATACTTTCATTCTTTATGTAGGTTCATGGAATCCATATGCAACAGTAAGCCAAGTCCTCAGAACTGTGTGGGGATCTGAGCTTTCAGGTCATAGTGGAATAGGTTCATTCCTTTCAGCCTCTTCATAACCCTCTAATTATTTTCCATAGTTAGTTTCATTGGCCACCCAAAACATGAGTGACCTCAGATGAATGTCACCAATGTAGAGAAGCAGATTCCATTTTGTTTCAAAGGGAATTAGCAAACCATGCAAATAAAACTCACATAAAGAATTTCTTGGCCAATTGCGTGCTACTTGATATGCATCATAAAATTCCTTAGCTGTGTGAATCTCAGGGTCTAAATTTTTGGAAATTCTCATCAATTGGAACCATAGAAATTTCTCTTTAAGGCACATAGCATATACCCTAGGTGGTGGTCTACATTTCATAATTTTACCAGTTACCTTCATCATTTCATCCATTTTCTCTTTCATTTCTTGAATTTCCTGTTTTTGTCTTTCAATTTCTTCTTTTCTTCTTCCCAAAGACTTTGTTGAAGGTCAAGTTTAGATAAATGGCAGAAACTCAAAGTCTGAAATGTAACAAGCCTCCATGTAATCCTAAGATATTCCAAATATTCAATCAGCAATGTCCTTTTATAAACAACCAAAGCTCGACAAGTTTCAGAGGGTAATGGTGTTTCATTGGATAGTTCAGATTGTTCAAGTTGTTCTTCCTCTTGTTGCAGGATGAACTCTTGTTGCTGCCTAGGAAGAGATTGTGTTTCTCCTAAAATCTGCCCAATTGCTTTAGCCAAGTCATCAAGACTTGGCATCCTCCTTTTATTACCACTACCATGTTGTGCTTCCTCAACTTCCATTGTCTCAGTTTGCAGTTCCCCATGAATAACATATGAACTTTGTGGAACATTCTCAGATACACTCTAAGAAATATCATGACTAAATTCTTCAGATTCCTTAGGAATGACTATAATTTCAGGTTGAATAGAGGTTGAGGTAACTTTACATTGTTTCCTTGATGAAACTCTTTCGTAGCTTTCCTCTTTCTAACTTGCCTAGAGGATTCAGACTCAATAGGAGAAGGTGATAGTGAAACTATGGTGGCAATAGGCATTGTTGCAGGTGAAATTGCAATAGGGGAAGATGCTGCAGGAGAGAGCGGAGTAGAAATTTTTTGCTTTTGAACATGAGGGCTTGATTCTGGGGTTTGTTCTTCCCTAGATGACTCTCCTCCCTTCGTTTTCCCTTTTTTTTTCTACCAGCAGAGTTGGTTTTCACTTGGGTAGAGGACTATGGTATGGAGGCTATAGGACTAGGTGCTACAAGAGCATATGATTCTTTCTCTGCTTCCCTACTCCTAGATTCTACTCTCTTTTTATTTTTCTTGCATTGTGCAGGGAGTGCTCTAGGAGGTTTTGGAGGTTGCAAACCCTTTTGGGCAACAAATTCTTTCCAAGAAAGGGGTGATACATCCCTTAGGGAATGCTCAATCAAAAATTTGATGAGGGTATGATGGGTGATAGAGTTGTCCTTACCCCTCTAGGTTTCATGGGCACTACATTCCAAAAGGTTTAATTTTTTTTTTGGAACATTGATAGCTAAACTGTGCCTCATATGATTCAATAGTTTGAAATGATAAGAGTTCAAATAGGAAAAATTTCCCTCACAAGTCAAATATATGATTATGAAGGTGGCATATTCTGAGTATGGAGGAGGCAGTGACACCCGTTTGTATCCTTGTTTGGAAACCTCTAAGGGTCCATCTGTTGGTATTGTGAATTCTGCCCTAGAAGAGAAAGCATCTCTTCCTGAAGGAAAGTTCTCTCCTACCACTAGAAGCCTAGTTACTTCAGAAATATGCTCTTATGTAATGGCTACTGTCAAACCCCACACTATAGCTTCTCCCTCTAACAAAGTTCTCGAAAGATCACCTACAACTTCCTCATTAAAGGAATCTATCCCTAGAAAATAATTTAGCCATCCACAATTGTTGAATGCCTGAACCACTTGAGGATTTTGTGTCAAGGCTTCATGACCTGTAGGCTCATGTCTCACTAACTAGCCACCCATATTCACAAATTATCCCTGTTGAGATTCTTGAACATCAAACCTCTTCTGGAAATTCGAAAAAAAAAAAATTGCTCTGCTTCTTTCCTTTCTGCTGACACCTTTCTTTACATTTCCAAGAATGATATAAAGGATAATTGCATGAAATTATTATAAAATCAACTCAAATCAAGTAGATAACTTGTTGATTAGGATAAAAGCATGCAGTCGTACTTGGTAAGTACAAGAAAATAAAATTGTCTTGACAGACGTGACAATGGCACAAGAATTTTTTTGAAATGGATTATCCCTAGCCCCTACTTAAAATTTGGCATGTGTCCACACATGTGCGAAAGGATAGGCAAAAAAAAGGCAATAATGACTGGTAGATACATAGCAATTAATCAATAAATAAAATAAATAAATGATGTGACAATAAAATAAATCATGTACCTTATAATAAGTGCTCGTAGATGCTGGGAAAGATCACAGGTCAACTTGAAATGATGGCTGGAACGAAAACCATAAATGAAGGTGGTATGACAGGATGGATGACATGGATCGGTGACATGGAAGAAGATAGAACGAATGATGGTGATGGATGAAAAATGAAGAAAGTGGCTTCCTTAAAAAGGAAACCTTTATTATGGACATGCAACATAAAATTTTAAAGAGATGCTACAAGAAAAAGGCTGAAGCCTTTTGCTGTAGGAAGATCAGTGGTTGCATCTGAAACAAACTGCTTCATAAATTCTTCTTTGGATGGCTTATGATACAACCTAAGATGGTGTCCATCAACCAGTAGCTTGAAGCAGACAAGATCTATTGTAACCAACTTAACTGAACCATTATCAAACACATTTTCTATTTCATAAGAACCAAGCCATCTTGTGGTGAGTTTACCTTGATTTTCTTTGTACCTTGAGTCTTAGAGTAGCGCCCAATCACCGACAGAGAATTGCTTAGTTTTGATATGGTGGTCATGCCATTTCTTTCTTTGCTACTGGATAGCTTCAGTATGTCGCAGGGAAGCTTTCCTTATGTCATCTAATGCATTTAGCTATAAGAGGCGTTCCTTTTGGGATTTTGAAAGATTAATGTTAAGGCGAAAAGCAATTCTTAAGGTCTTATACTCAAACTCTATTGGCAACATGGCATTTTTTCCATAGAGTAACTCAAAAGGGGTAAACCCTATAGTTGTTTTCCATGTTGTCTTGTAGGCCTAGACTACTTCAGGATGGCGACTGCTCCAATCCTTCTTGTGTAACTGTACAATTTTAGTAAGGATTGCCTCTAATTCTTTGTTGGTAGCCTTTGCCTAACCATTGGCTTGAGGGTGATAGGGGCTAGACTTTTTGTGCTTGATCTTATCGTCATTCATCAATGTAGTGATTAAGTTTGATGTAAACTGAACTCCTTGATCAATAACAAGTTCCCTTGGGACTCCAATCCAAGTAAAAATCTTCTCATACAGGAACTCAACAACTTTATTGTCATGGGCATGTGTCATTGCTTTCACTTCCACCCACTTGGTTACATAATTAGTTCAAACCAAAATGTGTGATTTCCCATTGGATGGAGGATCAATAGGCCCAACAAAATCCATACCCCACTTGTCAAAGGGACTTACTACCACTTGAGGATACAGGAGTATTTCATCAAACCTTGTTGGTCTTTCCATGCGTTGACATCTATCACATTTTCTGGTGTAGGCTACAGCATCCTTGTGTAGTGTGGGCCAATAGTACCTTGTAGCAAGCACTTTCATAGATTTTCTCTTGGCTACAAAGTGCCCACCACATGGCTCATCATGACAAGCATGAAAAATTTCATAGGTCCCATCTTCCCTAACACACCTTCACATGACTTGGTCAGGTCCTGTGTAAAATAAAGATTTTTCAATCCATGAAAAGTTAAAACTTTTCTCTATCAACAATTTCCTATCCTTTGGTGAGAAGTGAGTTGGGATCTTGTTGGATGCTAAATAATTTGTAATATCTGCATACCATGGATTCTGAGCAGCAATAGAAAACAAATTTTCATCAGGAAAGCTATCATCAATTACCTTAGGGGTGGCAGGTGTAGTTGTTTGAAGTCTTGACAAGAAATCAGCCACCACATTAGCCCGACCTGGCTTATTAATAACTATGATATCAAATTCCTGCAACAATAGCAGCCATCTTGCTAATCTTCCAGATATGGTAGGCTTATTCATGAGGTACATTATTATTGCATGATCTGTATGAACAAATATTTGGTAACCAGTGACATAATGTCAAAACTTATTCAGGGCATACGCAACTGTTAGCAATTCTTTCTTTGTGATAGTATAGTTTAATTCAGGGCCTTGAAGGTTTTATCTAACTAAATATATGGCATGCTCTATGGAATTCTCTTTCTGTCCTAAAACTACCCCTATGGCATAATCATAAGCATCTGTGTGTATATGAAAGGGTAGACTCCACTTTGGTCGTTGAAGAATAGGTGCCTGAGTAAGTAAGTTTTTAAGCTGTAGGAAATATTTGTCACAGGTCTCAGGCCAGTTAAATTTAGAATCCTTAGTCAATAAGGCATATAATGGACTGGCTATTTTGCTAAAATCTTTGATAAATCTTTTGTAATATCCAGCATGTCCTAGGAAGCTTCTAACATCCTTTTGTTTCATAGGTATTTGCAAAGTTAGAATGACTTCTATTTTTGTAGGATCAACTTGAATTCCTACTTGAGAGATATGATGGACTAAAACAATTCCTTCTTGCATCATCATAAAACACTTCTCACTATTCAAAGAAAAATTGTGCTCCTTACATCTTTTCAACACTTTCTCCAAATTTTCTAATGCTTCTTCATAATTAACTCCATAAGTGGTGAAGTCATCCATGTAGATCTCCATAGAATCATGTGAAATGTTAGAAAAAATACTAATCACTACCCTTTGATATGTTGTAGGTGCATTACATAGGCCAAAAGGTAAGACAAAGTAGGCAAAAGTTCCCCATGGACATGTAAAATTTATTTTGTCTTGATTCCCAAGGGCAATTCTAATTTGATTATACCCACTATATCCATCCAAAAAGGAGAAATACTTTTTACCAAACAATGAGTATAGCACTTGGTCAACCAATGGTAGTGGAAAGTGATCCTTTTTAGTTGTTTTGTTTAGCTCCCTATAGTCTACACAAAATCTCCATTTTCCACCTTTTTTAGGAACAATCACCAATGGAGATACCCATTGACTATCTGAAATGGGGTAGATAAAACTAGCATCAAGCAATTTTTGGAGCTCATTTTTAACTATTTCCCTGAGTGTTGGATTTATCCTTCTTTGAGGCTGCCTAACACGTGAGCTGTCTTCCTTAATGTAGATCCTATGAGTATAGATTTGAGGATCTATTCCCTTCATATCCCCATAGTCCCATACAAAATCTCTATTTTGATCTTGCAACATTGTGACTAGGGCAGTTTGTTGAGATTGAGGAAAATTATTATTGATATTCAGATAGTGGCCTAGAGACAATTCTATTTACTTGGTAAGATCATTCATGGAGGCTACTGATAAAGGTGGTGTTTGTATTTCATGTGGAAGAAAATTTTGATAAACTGTATGAATTTTAGGTGGTACACTCTCAAGATTCAGTTGCTATAGGAAGCACTGCTGAGGATAGCTATCTGGAATAGATGGGCTACTCATATCAGAATTGGACTAAATGTGTAAAAGAAGGCCATCCTCATTTTGAAGTTGGGAAAATGGATTAGTTTGCAACATCATTAGCTGAGCCAATGAATTGACTTCTTTAGTTTCCTCTCCTAAATCTAGCCAAATTGGTTGAGACAAGTCTGGCTGAGGTTGGACAGGTGGATATATAGCCAATTTATTTGTTGACTGACCATTAGAAATTGTCATGTCTCCTGAATGACATCCTATAAAAGAATTAGCTATGGCTAACTATGGTCTACCTAGGATGATAGGATATCCTCTTGATGTTTCCTTAGTGGACAATATGGTGAAATCTGTTGGGTATTCCCAAGACTCAAGGTTGACAATGATATCTTCTACCACACCATCAGGTGTTACCATGGAACTATCAGCAAGTTGCAGGATGGTAGGTGTAGACCTAATGGTTAGGATATTCAAATACTCCATAGTATGCTTGGTCATTACATTAATCGCTGCACCAAGGTCAATCAAAACATTCTTTACTATCTGGCCATTAATATTTATTTGTACCACAGGACTCCAAGGGTCAGCATATTTTGGAATGACTACCTTCCCTAACATAATATCTGCCAATTATCCTAGAACATGGATAGTTTAAGGATCCTTTTTATTTCTTTCAGGTTTCTTCAAACAAGCCTCCTTAATGGCTTTCCCATAAATTGGGACATCTTTAATGGCTTGAAAAAGGGGAATTTGAATGTGTACATTCTTTCACTAAATTCTTCCTCCTTTTTCTAAATTCTGAATATATCATTGCCCTTACTACCACTCTTACAATATTCCTTGTATTTCTCAAGAAATTTTGTTTTCATGACTTCCCAACTATCGACATCATCCCTTCCCAAACTCATAAACTATCTAAGAGCTCCCTCCTTCAAAGTAGTAGGAAACAACTTCAACCTGTGAGCATCTGAAGTGTAATCATAGCTACAACGAAGGATGTCAAACTCAAACAAGAAAGTGTTTGGGTCCTCTGTAACTAATCCATAGAACTTGGGAAGTAATGAAGAAGGAATATTTTTAAGGTTATCATTATCTTGATGGGCGATGATGGGGAATTCAAAAGCAAGAGGTCGATTAGGTGGATTATGTGTCATATTTTCCTGATGAGTATCAAAGCAAAAGGATTTTCTTGAGGTTCTTCGTCAGCTAGGGCAAAGGGAAATCCAACAAGCAAGTTTTCAGCAAATGGATTGATATCTTGGTCCCCTTCTTCCTCAAATATATTATAAGCTGGTTCAAAATTGTTATCAATGAATGGAAGGTTAGGGAGAAATCTTCCTAGAGTGTCTCTTTTCTATGCATGTAACAGTCTTAACTGAAGATTGAAGGAATTTGAAATTCTTGAATAATCACACTAAACTACAGATAACAATGACTATGATAGGTTCTTAGCTTGACACCATCCCCGACAACGATGCCAAAAATGGTGATAGATTCCAGAAAAGGATATAAAAGTCATGGAAAATCCTAACCTGGGAATTGGACATTCTAGTAGGTGACTAACATCTTCTTATGGTCGATCATTTACATTGTCAAACTAGGGAACATATACTTGAAATGGAGCGGCAATGTATGTGCACTAAGAACCAGTTTTAGCCACAATTTACTAGAAATAAATGTTTGGAAGGAATTCTAATTATGTTGTATGAATGTAATGTAAAGTCTTCTTAACTTAAGTATAGCTTAATCAAAACAGAAATCATGACAACTATTACTAAGGAACAAACTATGAACTAGTCTTATGCTGTAGGAACAAACACAAGGATGGATTCTCGATGCTGCAAGAACAATATAAGACTATTTTTGCGTTGAAACCTTCAAGAATGAAATTCTGACTTATAATCAACAAGAAATAAACAACTAACTACAGATACTCACTAAGTGGGCCCCCTTAGCAAGCATCAACCAGTTTATGCAAGAATTGAACTCAAAACTTCATCATCGTTTATTCATAAACTTGGAATCATAAACATTGATCATTTTTCTTGTAAGAAAATTAAGACAAAACTATGTTTCTCATTATAGTACTCATCTTAATACACTTTGTTCTATGTTTTTACTCATGCAAGAGGAACACTTATTTATAGAAAAGAAACTAACTACCAAACTCTAATAGAGAAAGACATGGACATAAATGCCTCCTGACGCCGAGGAATAGACTTCTCATAAATGAAAGCATATATGTTCAACTGATTCAAAGAGAATCTAGCATTCCACTCTTCCTAGATTAATGATCATTTAGATTTCCTCCCAACGACCCAGTTAGAGAGTCTTTGCTGGAACAACTTCCTCGATGATATGCTGGAAATGGACTTTACTCCAGGGCTGAGATTTGTTGTGCTTTGACTTGTTCATGCCTCTTTCAATAGCCTGCGATACACATGGTGATAGAAGCGAAAGAAAGCACACACATAATAAAATGATACACATTCATTATCCATAAACCACATGCATTATATCAGTCATTCGGGAGGTCAAATAGGGCAATAAATACATACACACAAAAATTTTAAGCTACAGGAATATAGAAATATGTTGCTACAAGATACTACCCGATTTTAGATAAAGAGTTTAAACAACCATTGGAAAAAGAGTAAGGGTGTTAAAAATACATCATAATATTTAAATTATGAGCATATTTCAAGCTCATCAGTTTGATCCCCCAAGAAGTGGAAAATTCCAATTGCCTAAAAAAATGCATGTCTTATTTCAGGGAGGAAATTTTAGATATCATTGTGTTGTTGCATAGAGTAAGGGGAAATATGAATGCATATGATTTTGAAGAATGGGTGTTCTTCTTTGTTCAAGTAATCTATGTTGGGACACAAAATCTAGATTGGGCAACCTTAATTATTGATTGGTTGTATGAAATGATATGCAATTTTTCTATTAGAAAGTGTGGTTTATGCCTTGGATTGCACAAAACCATGCATAGGACTAAACCCTATGGAGGATTATGATGAACAAATTCAAATTTATGATTATTATCTTTATTTTTAGCTTAAAATGAGTTACAAGAGTTTCTCAAGAGTAAATGATGTATTTACTATATAGTTAGTTAAGGAGCTACAAGGTGATTCAAGCCAACGGGTGTCTCATGAAGCTTTCTAGTTGGTTACTAAAATGACAATCTCTTTATTTGGTTTTAGAGGTTTACATAATTAAGGGTTGGTTTGTTTTGATGGGTTTTCCCTTAGGTTTCCTAGGTATGTGGAAGATAAGTTTATATTGATAGAGGTATGTCGTCAAGTTGTAGAAGTGAATAAAAGGTGTGCAAAAAGGAATAAGGTGGGAATTCCATTCCCTATCAACTTGGGTTATAAATAATGTAAATATCATTCCAATGCCTAAAACCTAGGGAATGATATTGCAAAATATAATTTTCTCACTTATGAAAGAAGATTTTCATTTGATAGTAAGAACTTTGTAAGGAATAATCTTCATCTTAGTACTAGATTTTACCATGTGCCACACCTTGAATAATATTGAGATGATTGTGTTTATGATAATGAAATGAGAAAAAGAAAGTGGATGAGGCTTACTCTAGGCCAAATTTTGAACTCTAAATTGGGATGGAATATAAAAGTAGTTTAAAATGTTGGTTCGAATTAGACTGATCCCATTTATGTCAGTAAGGTGCAAATGCAAATCTTGCAACCAATTGATTGGAATAGTAGACAAATGAAAGGTGGAAATTATAGGACTATAGTAGTCTTTAGGAGAACTCAAATATGTCTTTCTAAGAAGGGAGAAAATGTGAAGCCTACAACAAGGGAAAAATGAAGATTTGGAGAAAAAAACTAGAACTAGTCCTATAAGTGCAACCCCTTCAATACCAATGAAATCACCATAATGAGACATATAATTTCCAAATGATGGTGGAGATGGAGGAGATCCTCTTGAGAATAATAAAGGTCTTGAGAAAACATGTGGTGAAGGCCCTCTCCTTGAATTTATAACTGATCGGGAGATAGAGAAATAACTTGAGCAATAGCAGGAAGGAGGTGAACAAAGGCAAGAAGTTGAAAGAGAAATGGGGAGACTCATGAATAGAAACCTTACCAATATTAGAATATGATAGTAGGGAGCACACAAAAGGGTAAAAATCAAATTCCTAGCCCTTTGGATCTGCAGAGTGCATCAAGGAATCCTCATCTCAATAGAGTTCTTCACTTCTCTACACCTAGGACTTCCCAAAACCTTGATGATATCCCTTCCCCTCCCTCCTAATTAGAAATTATCTCTTATAAAAGGTAAATAGTACACATACATTTTCTATATGAGTATGTAGCTGGAAATTCATTACAAAAAACTCCTAAGGCTAAAAATTTAAAAACCAATTCTAGGTTAATAGAAAATGAGATCTTTAGGTATCTACTTATGGAAATTGAATAATTTCTAGTACAAAAGGATCCTAATTAGGCTACCATGGTTGATTATAGAATAACTAAAATGGATTTAGGTCAACCTAGTAGAGATGTGGATGTCTATAATTTTCAATTCATAACCTCTAGGCTAGTAGAGAGAACAAAGAAAGATAAATTGGATAAAGATAAATTGAAGGAAGTGGTAGAACTTCTCTCCAGTTATCTCAAAACTTTAAAATGCCCTTCTCCTCAACCTCTCAATTAGGTGAGACCTATTTCTTATTCCAACTCCATAGCTAGAAAGGAAATAATGGGTAAATTTTAGAGGGATAAAGACTATGGTAAGGTTGTCTAGGGGTTGATTCCTAAAATTAAAACAAAAGGCCCTCCTTTAATAAAAAAATTAAAGAAGGTTTATGATGAATTTGTAATTTTAAGGAATTCAACTGTATAAGTGTTGGTTAATTATAAATGGGAGGAATCACATTGGATACAAACTAATCAGGAAATAGTTGATATCATTGTAATATGTATGGAGAAAGCTTCTTTAGAGAAAATTATTTCATATAAAGATGACCGCACATTGTTATGTGGAAAAATAGCATAGAGTGGAAGCTCTGTATCATGTAGTAAAAATTATGGAATAGAAAAAGTTAATGAAGGAATGTAACCACCTCAGGAACAATTTCAATACAAAATTCTTTTATTTTGGATTTCAAATAATGAAGGCTAAAAAAAGAGGTCCTGAAACAGTTCAGGAGCTAAAAAACTGATTCTTGAAAGTAGTTTATAATTTCTCAGGGGAACAAGTGCTTGATAAATAAATATTGAAGAAGTTTGATATAATTGATTCTACGTTATCTTAGCATGAGGAATATCCTACCCTTATCACATGTAAGTTGGAGCCCATTTTTATTATCAAGGAAACCTAACAGTTGAGGAAAAAGAATGTGATCATCCCACAACAAGTCAAGATTTTGATCATCATATAGGCCTTGAATGATTACAAAGAATGCATGGGTTCAAATCAATAGATGGAAACAATTGAGGAAGCCTCTGGAAATCGAAAGCACTAGTCCCCTCAGTGCTAAATTTAGTTCCATCTTCTCATAAATTATTTTAGCTATTTATGTTATTTGAACTTGATGTTTACGATTCTTTCAAAGAGTTAATTTATTTCAATTATTTAAATATTTTTGTGATAGTTATACTTTTAAAACTAAAAATATGTTTCATTTCTTATATTAGAAGAGTCCAAAATTTTGATCTCCCTTTGACTGTGATGCATGAGAGAGAATCAATGTTAATTGAATGATCAATTTTGTAGTTTTGATTATTTTATGTAGATTTTTATTATCTATGAGAAATGAATTTTGAATGAAATACTTGATTCTTATAAAATTTTGTGAGCTTTCATAGGTGTTATGGATATTCCTTCCATGTGAGGATGTGATATTATTTGGTTTTTCATTCATGTTTAAGTGATATACAAAACATGATATGATAAGAAGGTATCTTTGATCCCATTTTTGAAGCTATACAAAGAGGTGAGTTCAAAGAAGTCGTGAGGCCTAGATGAAATATAATGTCAAGGATTAGACCTTCTTCACCTACAAGGAAGATACTCATCCCCTATACTATCCAATTTTCTACTTGTTAATAATATTTCTTGCATGGAATTGTTGTTCCTATAACTATTAAATTCACTCAAAATATAGCTAACTTGGTACTGTGCGGAGAAGCCATAAGACCCTTGTCTCTTAGGGTTCAATTGCATGATCTTCCTAAAGGGTCTATGAAAAATATTTCAAAGTATAGAGGAGATGGAAAGATTAATATTGACAAACACCTTCTTTGATGCTTATGGTGTTTTGGGAGTTTAGCATGAAAATGTGGCCATGAGACTTTTTTTAGAATCATTCACAAATGAAGCTACAAAACAGTTTTATCATTTTCCTAATGGATCTATAAACTATTGGGATGTAATGAAAATAAAGTTTTAATATATATTTAAAAGTGCTAAATATGAACACACACTCTTAGCCAAGTTTACTCATTTGAAGAAATAAATTAGTCAACCATGAGAGAGTTCATGGCTCAATTTAATAAACTAGTTGAAATTGGATTGCACAAGCAAAGACGGCCTTTATGGAGAATTTTAAATGTTTCTTTGTTAATTGTATGCCCATATATATCAATTTTCATTTGAGGATATGGGTATGTGTAGGATCATCATGGAAAAAAAGGCCATGCAGTGGCAATAAAATTCAGAAAATCAAAGTTAGGCAACTTGATGTAAAAATTTGAATAAGTTATCTATATTTTTTCAAAAATATGTAACAATATAATTTTTAGAAAATTGAATTTAGTTTCTAAAATACTAGGTCTATTTTTAAAAAAAATCTACTTGGTGAAAATTAGAAATTTCAATGCAGTAGTACTTAAATTTCAGTGAAAAAGTAAGAAGTAGGTGTCTATCTGATCGCCCTAACTACAATAAAATGATAGTATTTTTTTATAAGATTTTAGATATAAGTAGGGGAGTCATGTCCTGATGTGATGCATATTTTTTTTGTAATTTTTGTCCAAGTAAATGATTAATTATGAATTTTTATTACAAATTTTTAAAAATATAAAAAATTGTATGTCTAACCACCTTAACTTGGTCAAAAATTCATGAAATTCAACACTTTTTTTTAATCCTATAGTACGTGAAGCATAGAATGTGACATATGTTTCACATTCAAAAAATGTGATACTGTTTGAAAGCTATAAATGTTTTTCAATAAGCCTATCAATCAGGACATTAGTTGTAATTCAAATAGAAAATGAATAATAATAATTTATTAAATTCAAAGCAAAGCATAATTTATATTGGTGGAAAGCTGAGAATCTCCTTTAAATACCATTTTCATTTGATCAATTTTATGTAAAAACAAAGTCATCAGCCACATGGGCCATCATATCACTTAGATATCGCTAGTTTTTGGCCCATCATGATCCTATGCATACCCAGATATCAAGTGGAAAATTTAGTTGTTTCTCAAGCCTTGGCGATTGAGTTGGAGGATGATTTTATCAAATATAGAAAATAGAAGAGAGAACTCCAAATTGGTGAAGCTCAACCTTCAACATCTATCGACCCCATCATTCAAAATCTTGTGAATTACATAAGCACCTTAGAAAGGACAATACCTAAGAATATTCAACCTTTTCAACAACCATATCAAGACATATCAAGAGTAAATCCCAATTAGAAATTGCAGATATCTCCTACGCAAGAGTCGTTAGCAATAGAGGAACCTCCAAGCATAGGAAAAGGTAATATGTGTATTTTTTAGTTGATGATAGAAAATGACTGAACTAAAATACTTGAAATGAGTAGAAACATACAAATTATGAAAACTTGTGTAATAGTAGAAGAAGTTAATGTAGAAGAGACCACATCAAGAGGATATGATGAATTTGTAGTTAATATCTTGGAATTCACTCCTTATTCTAAAAGGGGAAGTAATATATATACCATAATAGATGATGTTTCCTTCATGGTACTCACCCAAGAACAATAAAACATCAACCAAAAAGGTATGCCAAGTGCTCACAAGTCCACTACTTCTTTCAAAAAAAATCCTTCTACATCTAGTTCTCAAAGAATTCTAGAGGCTTCCCATAAAAGTCCATCTATTCAAGTCTTAGATACAAGCGTTGGCTCTTTTCATATAGTAGGTTACTACAAAAATTACAAGATTCAAATGTCACCTACCAAAAATTTAAAATTAAACCATAGTGAGCTAGATAGGTTGGTGAAATTTGTGAAGTCCAAATGATCTAAAACTAACCTAGTACAAGAAGAACTAATCAATAATTATTCCTCATACTAAATGTTTTCCTTTGTAGTGTAGAAAAATGTAGCCCTTTACATTTTCACACTTGTTTGGGCCCTCCCTAATAAAATTGGGCTTCTTTATGCATTTATTTTGCATCCACAAGCCTTAACTAATGCATATTTTTGAGGATAATCCCAACATGTATCAAGTGACCAATTATAAATTAATGATTTTGGATGGTATGTTATAGATTTAGCTATTTTGGACTCATACACCACCATGGCCATATGGGTCCCACCATGGTTTCAAGGCCGAGATCTAAATTTCACATAAAACTAAGCATTTCTTGAAAAAGTCCCAAGCTTAGCCTAATGGGGCTCATACACCCCAACTGGCATATGATTCTCCCTTAGCTTAGACCTAATTTAAATTCAAATTATTTGAGGGATTGTGTTCTCCTAGATCTGATGTTGGCTTGTAGTGTTGTAATTTCGAGAAATTTGGTATAAATAAGTATAAATACAAGGTTATTTCAATCATTTTTCACCTAGCAATTCAAGTATTCAAGAATTCTAGAAAATTGATGAGAGCATTCATATAACAATTTTTTGAATACAAGAGCATTCAAGAGTGATTATCAAGAATCATGTCAAAGTCATCATGTATCATATTTATTTTTTTACTAGCATTTGTGATGTAGGGTTTTATGATTCAAGTAAGCATTCAAGTCAAGATCCATAACATATAAGAAAGATTCAAGATCCACATTCATGCTAGCCATTACATACAAAATTGTAGCCTTTTGTTCAATGGGTTGGTGAGTTGCAACATATCTTATTTGTCCATTCATCATTCATTCCTTCTATTTGATTTTATTTCAAGGCTTAATTACCAAAATGGTGTTTGACCAAGTCAAACCCCTATCCACTAAAAAAAAACATTTTTCCCTCTATTTATGTGTTATTGCAGATATAGGTGGTTTAGGCTGAAGATCCATTCAAGAGAAATATTGGAGAAACATTGTCAAGTTGTCAAAGATGTCATCTACGTTGCAAGATCACGAAAAGTCACCCATAGGTTGCAATTTAGTGATTCAAACCTTGAGACTCAACATGAAGAAAGCTACAAAAAGTCATCCAAGGATATGAGATTTTTGGAGCAACCTTGATGCTAGGACTATATTACCACTTGTAGCATATGAGTCCCAATATACACATTTTTTAGACACTTTCTACAAATCCTAATTCAGTACAACTTTCCAAATTAATGTTTTTGTCAGAAACCCTAATATGGGAATAAATTTCCCAGCCTAGCATATGAGTCGTAGTGTGCATTAAAGTTTGAATTTTTAATATTCCAGGAATTCATTTAAGCCTTTTCAAGTTTCTAGGTGCACCTTTGTACTTTTCTAGTTTACTATTCTGAGTTGCATTCATTTCTAGGTCATTTACTTGAGTTTTGTATATCATTAGGTTTTATCATTAGTTTTTGCATGTTACTAGTCTTGCCAAGCCCTAGCTTTATGGTGAACCCTCTTATTGAATTTTATCACACCCTAGAAAAACCTTTAGAAGATCTCTTTCCTTCATTCCATCCTTGGATTGATCTCTAGGGTTTCCTTGAGTGAAACTAAGTGAAATAGGTCATAAACCCCTAGGTTCCATCTCCCAAAAGGTGGAAACACACCTATTTCATAGGTTTTAGTTTTTGTGAACCTAACCTTTGGAACACCTTATTTTATATTTGGAGTGCATTATCTTTTCATTAGGTGTTGCATTAGGTAATATGCATCTTGGGTTTCAAAATCTTGCATTAGTGAAAGTGTATATAGGTTTCTTTTTTGCCTCTTTTGTCATTGAAATTCAATTTCACTTAGTATAGACATCATTCGAACTAGAAAACATAAAAATCACATAGAAATTTCTAAAATTTATGTAGAAACCCTAATTTGAGACGTGTACACCCCTCTGGGTGATTTAGTCCCAGTACAAGTTGTTTCACCTAATTTCAGAGTATTCTATATTGACTGTTTATTAGCATTTAAATTCCTCAAAAACCTTGATTGGGACTAGTGATGCCTAAAATTTATAGGCATACATCCCTATGTGAAACTTAGTTAATTGGGGGACAAGTTGTGCTAAACTGGGTAACCTCTAGATTTTAAAGAAGTCGACTCTTTATGAATTGGGGTTGAAAAGGGAAAAGGAAGTAGATACACAAAAATAAAGTCTAACGGTAAGGCGATGCACCAATATTTAAGTTAATAGGCATAGGAAATATTCCTTTTGAGTGAGATTTGAAGTCCCCCATAATAGTTTATATTCCCAAAATAACAAAAATTAGAGATGAAATTCTTAAGAAGTTAATCAAATAGCATAATATGACTCATATGCATTCACTGAACAAGAAGAGTACAAACATGATCTTAACAACGAAATTATATTAAAATTATTAAATCTTTTATGATAAAAAAACTCATTGCCACAATATTTAGCATAGTTTCATCAATGAACTAAGAAATAGAGAGGTCGAACAGATTGGCACAGTTTGCTAGTCTTAATATAAGAAATTTAAAAACAATATAAAGGCTAAGAGACTTCTCATGATTTATTTATGTAATTTATGAGCCCTTTATATAGATTTCATCCACCACCTATACTTGAATAACAAAAAATATTCCCAAGTAATGAATTGTGCAATTTGTCGCAATGATCCTTCCCAAGTATAACGATATTTTGCTGCCTCAAACAAAGTGCATTCTCCTTAGTGATGGCCATAACATGGGAGTAGAAATAGATAAATATCCTAAAGGCATGTGTTAACTACTCAAGGAATGGGTTAGGAAACATTGTGAGGATATGGGGCCCCTCATTTCTTTATCACTCCTTTCCAGCCATAGTCCCCATAATGATGAAACATGGTGCATTTAGTGCTAAAATATTTGACTACTAGGTCCGCCAAAAGGGGCTTGTGGAGGATGCAATGTGGAAACCAAGGAAAGATGGATGTAAAAACAAAGGGGAGATAATTTTAAAAGGAATTATTTGCTAATATATGTTACAAGTGGATGAAGGCACCACCAAAAGAGAGCCCAAGAATACACAAACATACAAAGCGAGGACCGGGAAAAATGAAAAACCCAAACAACCCGCCTAGAGGGAGCTTGAAGGATTATTTAATCCATAAAATTTGGAACTATCAAGGGGAATTTTTCTTGTAGAATGAGAACTCAGAAACCTTATTCCAAAAAAAAAAACCTATCCATCAAGCAATGCCTAGAGCTTTGAGAGGGTAGTCTACAAATTCATCTAGTCATCCTTGGATGGCACTGATAAGATGCATATATTCTCTTACACCTCATGCAGATCGATAATTTCTTTGAACAACAGTTTCATGGAGATCCTGACCCCGAACTCAATCTAGAAAAGAAGCCTCTCTATTGGATGGATGACGCTTTCAATATTTGTTGTTGTGGGAGGCTAATTAATTGATTGGAAACTGGATAGATCTTAGTTCCTTTCCTTGATCCTTGTTGAAATATGTTCCATTGTGGCCATTGATTGATCGGAGAAAAAAGGAGAGGGTAAGCCCATCTGAGTCAAATGAGAGAACTTTATATGCATATGATTCATAGTCTCACTCAAAGCAGCCAAGAAATTGTTAGCTTGGAGAATCACCGTATGAAAATAGATGAATTCCTTTTCCTTTTTGGCAGCCAATCTCTGGTCATCTATTCCCGCCTTGGCCAAGTCAAAATTATTCATTGTGTATAATTTTCCCAGCAATTCCTCAGCCTCGGGAAGCCTTTCAATGATAAATTGTAGAGCCTTCCTAATTGTACCATGTACCTCCCTACTTAAATTTTCCATGTCAGCCATGAATCGTAGTGTTGATAATAGGGATGAATAGAAAGACTTAACCTTCTCCCAGTAGGAGTCATATAATTTTGCACCACCGAGAGGGAATCTGATGGAGGAATAGAGGGTTGGGAAGGAATATTTCATAAATTTATCTCAATATATTTTGACCCAATTTCTTCCACCAACTCCTTAATCTTCTTGTCAGATGTAGTGAGATATTATCGTAGATGGATGTATGGCTTAGTTCTTGTTTATTAATTCAAATAATTAGTGTAGGTGCTTGAATATGGTTATAAATTTGTATAAAAATAAATGTTGGGATGCTAGTAAGAAGTAAAGGTTAGGATACAATGTTGAAATACTATAATGCAACATTTCAAAGCTTCATATAATGTCATGTGTGAAAATTATTGTCATATTATGTAGGTATTGGTACTGACTCCATTCCAAGGATGTGGTGTTGGAATACGTTAATTAGTTATATCATATTTCATTGACTAAATCGACAGTTGTCCATTGATTAAATCAAATTATGTAAACAAAGGTTATAAAGTTATGAGGTTTTACCATTCTCATGCTCTAGGAGTGAATTATGTTTTAGAAGAAACCAACTTCTTTGATATAGTTACTAATTGAGAATCTATATGAGAATCATTTGTGTATATTGCAGTGTTATTGATACAAATGGCATAGGAGTATTATTCTAAAAAAATTGCTAGGGATTACCCTCCTAGGTTTCACTGACCCAAAGTGAAGAAGGGTCTCTTAACCTTTACTTATGTGTTGACCAATCCTTACCCTTGCTAACCATTGAATTCTAGTGAAAATTCATAGGTAAGTGGTAAGATTATGTTTGGTTCCCAAAAAAAAACCAACATAAATGACGACTCTGCTAGGGAGACATGAGGAAATTCTAATAGAATATTTTTTATACCTTAAAGATTAATTAAGGTTTCAAGATAGTATGTAACCAGAGATTGAAAATTATGAAGTCAAATATTTTTATAGTATCTTATCCCTCAATTTCTATAGTTGTGATGTTAGTAGGTGGAAATAAAGAAATGTTTCATTAATTGTTGGGTTCTTTTTAAACTACAAATCCATTTTTAAGATCTAATGTAATTTGAGAATTTTTTCATAATCTCACTAACTATGGGTGGTGACTCTAAGATCTCTGCACTAGTATGCACTATTTAAAAATCTCCAAAATAGGTAGAATGAAAAGTTGTTTAGAAGGGATAAGAAATCTCGGTTTGACTTTGTTGTGGGAGAAGACCTAGAATGAAATTCATCTTTGAATGGGATTCATATTGTTTGAACCTCAGTCCTCTATGAAGAGAGGTGGTGACTCTATCAAAAGAACTTGAGAACTAGATGAATTTATGATGCTAGCTTCAAATCTGCAAATTTTTCTAGACTCGGGAGCACATTTCAAGGTGGTTGCAACATATCCAAGTACTTCCCCTATTTTGATTTTTCATAAATCATAAACTTGTTATTAAAATAATATGTGATAGTTTGAAATAATGTTGATTCCCTATTAAGTGAGTTAAGCATGAATAAAGGGAATGGTAGTGGTAGTATTTTCATACTTCTACACTATAATTTGAAGTTTTTACGAAGAAATATGCTTGTTCTGTAAATCCGCCCATTAGAGATAATTTTAGATGTAGATATATTTGATTAATGCATTGTAATATTTTAAGGTCGTAATAAATCAAGAAATAGGGTAGAGATCAATAGTAGGGTTGATGTTTAAGGTTTGTAAATGGGTGTAAGAAAATATATCATTCACTTGTACATCCCTATGGGGTGCATGATGTAAACAAAAGGAGTGTGCAACCCTTGTTATGTCATCAAATAAGTTTCTCTATGGAAATATATACAACATTAACTTTCAATGGTATTCAAGTTTTCCCAAACCCCATTCCTAATGACGTTAGGGAATGTCTGCCAAACTTCAAAGGTCAATGCTCAGAATTAGCATCTCACCATCTAGAGGAGTTTTCATATTTGATGGAAGATTATGAGATAGATCATGAGGATGTTGTTATGAAATTATTCTTTCAATCTCTGAAGGAAGATGCGAGAGACTGGTTTTCATATTCTTTAGTATGTTCTATCCCTTCACAAAGTGAGTTAATGGTAGAATTCATAGAACAGTTTGGTGAGATGTTTAATCCAAATTCAATAATGAAATTTTTAAGGGAAATCCAAAAGGATGAAGAGAAATTGACCCCAGAATTCAATTTCATATCTACAAAGGCATTGACAAATATTCCTAAAAATATTCAAGACCCATTGATGCAAAATATTTAATTTTGTAGCTGGGTTCCTTTGATAATAAGATGGGCTATCTATTAAGAGATAAGGATCCCTTAACATTATAGCATGCATATAGAATATAAATGGATATTGAAAATAATATGAGATATTCAGTGATGAAGGGATATATGGATGCAAGTGTTAGTTGTCCTAAAGCACATGATATAAATGAAATTCACAAGAATGAAAGAGGTGATCAAGGTGATGATGCTTTTGAAAATATTTTAGATCATAGACATATCCATGATGAACCTCAACAAATTTTAAGCAATGTTGATCAAATGTTCTTTGTTAAAAAACTATCTAGCATGAAAATATAGGAGGGAGAACAACCATATGAATTGTTAGCAAGGTTCTTGGATGCCTTGTGAGAAATTCCTCAAAATTTGAGACCAAAAGTTCCTGTATGTATTGACTTATTATATAAAATTTATGAGTTAGGGATTGGTACTTTACCCAAGGATTGAAGCCTCTGGATTTTGATCAGATAATTAGCTGGATAAAAATTATTGAGGGAGACAAGTATGGTTACATACAAAAATTGAGATCTCAGGAAGATAGAGGTGATCACCATGTCGATAAGGATCAAAGATTTATCCAAGTAATGGATAAGGATATTTCAAATAATGAGCATATGTCTAGTGGTGTAGATGAATACATTGGTAGATTTGCAAGTGTTGTAGATGTACCCTTGGAAATTGATAACCCATGTAGTGAAAGTGAGAGCTCTGAGTATTTTTGTGAGGAATATGAATCTATTTGTGAAAATAATTTGTACAAATTCTTTGCACCTAAAGGGTGCACAAACATCATTGCTCACGAGGTTTTTTCCTTACGAGTAAATGGACAAAATACATATATAGAATTCTTGGAATGCAATTTGGTTATATAAAAACTAGAAGGTGCTAATATTGTGGCTAATAATTAATTTGAATATAAGATTGTGTGTGTTCAGCATCCCAAGTTTGAGCATGATGTTAAGAATGATTAGATTTTTTCTACTAACTAATGGGATCAAATCGTGGTTATATATGAATTTCCATGTAAAATGAAAATAGAATATGTGAGTTCCTTAGCTAAAATGGTAGGGTTGTATCCGATAACAATTGTATCAAGAGAGAAATGGGACAAGAGACAAGCATGGTTGCTAGTGAGCAACATTCAGGTGGTAAAAAAAAATTATACTAGAGCAAGTATATTCATCAATTGAGGAAACGTTTGGGCACTTTGTTATTGACCTTATCACTCCTAAAATTTTTAGCCCATCTTATGAGACATCCTTCTTTGAGATGGTTTCTGATACAAAGGGTAAACTAAACCATATTAATTAACCTGAAATGAAGATATTCTATGATGATTGGGATGGTTTGGATAAGGCTATTTGTAGGGAAATCCATGAACAAATGTAGAATAAGATTGCTATGAAGTCTGTTGAATCAATTTTTGAAGAAAATATAACATATGGCAACATGATTGGTTTGTATTGCTCTGGGGAATGTGAACGCCATTTTTAAAAAGACCTATTTATGAATACTTATTTTTAATTAAAAAAAGTGAACGTGTGTTTGGTGTGAGGTATAAATAAGATGATTATGAACCTGGAATACTAGAAATGAAATTGCAATATCATTTCAAAGGGTGGGATATGTATAAGGGTTTTAAATTTAATGAGAAAAATAAATTTGATGTCAAATTATATAATGATATTGATCATATGGATTATGAGTGCTTCACCTTCCCTATCCACTTAGATTGGAATTTGGTGGAATATGGTTGTAAGTTAAGAAAAATAGGATGTTACACCAATCTTGTGTTCTAATCAATGATCGACTGCAGTTCTCAAATGGATATGAATGACACTTATAATAATAAATTCAGACATATGTCCATAATGGTTGATTTCAGTATCTATAGTGTGATCGTTGAGTTGATAATTCATGAGAATTTTCTCAGCCTTGGCATGGTACAAACAGGAGAAAAAAATATTTTGATAGGGGCAAGTACCAACCGTAAGTTTAGGGGCCTGGGGCCACCAATTAAATTTGAAGCCTGGTAGAATGATAGTGTTTATATGGAAAAATTGCACCTCAGAAGAAGGCCTCAAGGTGGATGGAAATTGGATCTCTTGTTTTAAGTTTTATGAATTTTGTAAATACTATGCATATGTTGATTGTTTTTGTCTAGTCTTCTTGCTTGGTTTGAGCAAGTCCTAGTTTTATTCTCTATGCTTGGTATGCTTAACTTGAGATTCTTGGATTTCACCATTTTTGTGAAAGGCACATGTCCCCAATAGGAGCCATTGATGGAACCACACCAAATTTCTTTTGGTTCAATTTTAATTCTTTAATATCTAGATTAGAGCCTTGTTTTCAGGCTTAGGGTAATGTTCCTCACCAGTGCTTTGGGTTTGTGTTGTTAATACCCTTCCAAATTAATTTGTAAGTCTGAGGGCCCTGATTAGAGTTTTATTTTGTTATTGACCTTCTGGTGTAGATTCCCAATTATCTAAGTTATGACTCATGCCATCAGGTTCATTATTTTAGTGGCCCCTAAGTCCTAATGATACTGGTCAGTTCCCATAGTCGTTTTAAAATGTTGTCATGATTTTGTGGGGTCGATATCCTTTGAAATAATTTTCTGAAGTCTATAATCGGGTTTTAATATTCACCTAGGGTCCTAATCCATATATTAATGTCCCTGATCATCATTTGCCTAGTCATGTCCGTCTTTTAAAAACTAACATTTGTGGCACGTGTAGATTTTTTGATGACCGTTCAATCATGTTCAAAAAATCTTGACCACTTCCCATGTGCCCACCTTTTTTAATTTCTCATTTCAATACTCACACGAGTTGGTGGGAGATTCCCACATGTCATATCTAGTGGTGGGTCCAGTGCTTTCAAAAGGTTAGTGGGTGGAGTTTTGAGGAAAATCAACAACAAATATCATGAGATGTGTCTTCATTTAGGAAATTCCCCATGTTCTTTCTCTATTTACTTTTCCATTATTCTAATTGCATGGGCTAGCAAGCTCAAGCCTCTTCTATATTTATTGGGCCTACTATCCTTTTATGATCTATGAGCAATATCAAATTAAAATTTATGGTGGTTGTTGGGTGTCATTGCTTCATCTTTGCCACTCCTTGCCACCTCATCCTATTTTATTTTATGTTTAAGACATGTCACGGGCGAGCAGGCAGATTGACACATGTTTCCTTTTGGAGGGGCCCGATTGGCTTGGATGATGGTGATTGTTACTATAGAGATGGGATCGATGGTTTCTAGCGGGTTAAGTGGGTCAATCCTTACCTCTCCCCCCTATATCGTGTGGGCCCCACCCTTTCTCCCAAGTTCTCAATGGGAGAGCAGGAAATTTCCCCGTGGAATATATTAAGGGCTCAGATAGATTTTAGTGCAAACAAAGTATTGCTAGAATTTGGCTCAGACAACATGAAGACTAAAACAATGCCATATTAGAACTAATTTATTTTGGCTCGTGTTCAAGATTTGGGAAATTATTTTGATTGTATCTATCAATTATGTTTGATGCTAGTACACGTGGGAAGCGAAGGTGAAATTGAAGTAAGGAAGACTACAAGCTAATTTTTTGAGATTAAATCATGATCATTCTCTATTGTCTTATGGTGATGAGTTTCATGTGGATTAATTCCAATGGTCGAGCAATTAAACATGACACAACAAGATTTTTAATGCTAAGTATGTGATTAAATATGCAAATAGAGTGGAATCTTATCAAATTGGGATTTTTTGATTAAGGAAAATCCATAAAGCACATGCAATTAGCTTTTTCATAATCAATAGCCCTAATTGTAATTAACCATTGGTTTATCTCAATGTGTGATCAATGGTTGAGGTTCAAAAATCAAGTAGTTGATTGTCAACTTTCTTACACAAGATTTCCTCGAGTATTAATGGTTGGCACACTTACATTGCTCAATATAATGAGGACCAATAGCCATATTTTTCTTCACAATTTGCAATCAAAAGATAAAAATTGAGGTTAATTCCCTGAAAAGGTTTGCAAAAAATTTCTTTGGTAAAAGGTTGTAGAGGTATCGTGATAAAATTTTCCCTGGTTCAAAAGGTAATCACACTTGCTTGTTTCAGTTATGGCTATATCAGTTTGTGGGTTCTTGAATCTTGGGGTGGTGAAGGTTTGTAGTCTACAATTTGTTTATGAATTATGGGAATTGTGGCGGCTTGAGTTGTCTATTCATCAAGAGTCTTTTCCAGAGTAATTGAGTAATAATTTTTCTACAAATTAAGAGTCTCATTTTTGTCATTCTATTCATTGTAAAAATGAGTAGGCCAAATGAGTCTGTCAAGCTAGTCTAAAGGTCTAGTAGACTTAATTCTCTTGGAAATGAAATAGAGATATCAAGGGATCCTGAAGCATTAAAGGAGAAGAAGGAATGTAAGAAATACGAGAAGGTGGTTTCAAGATTAGTTACCACCTAAGGAGAAGGACCATTTTAAAAGAATTGGTCAAGTTTAAGGGGAAGGAACTGGTTGAGGCTACGAGGAGAATAAAGAAAAATAAATATCGCAAAGCCTACTTGGAATGCACAATTCTCCCATCGAGGTTTCTAATAGCCCTTTAGATGGCGGAGGTGAGACTAACCAAAAATACGACCATTAGCTTCTTTCTTTGGTTCCATTTGAAGACTTTCATGAGGGAGGATTAGTTGATCCTCTAGTTTCAGCATGAGCGTGAAGCGGGTGAGCATACTCTGATGTTGATGAATTGGAGTAGTGTCTTGGCCTTATTTTTATTTTTCATAAGATCATTGCCACTGTATCAGGATCATCCTCTTCAACATGCTTGCCACTTTTTATCTTTGGTGCTGACGTGGAAACCTTTTTGGTTGGTGTAATGGAGAAGTGTTGGACTCCATATCCTCGATGAAAAATATGCCTTCTCTTGGAAGTGCGTAATTTTTTACCTTTGGTGTTGGTGGAGAATCTTCTTTGGTCTATGTGGACATGGGATTTTGGTGATGTTGTATCAATGAATGGTGTCTTTTGGAAGGTTGGCTTGTCTTCTTCAATTGACTGTAGGAATTTTGTTGTCTCTCTCTTCCCCTTGATTTAAAATGGTTAGGTGTAATCATCTGGGGAATATTTTGAAATTAGGATAAATTTTTCCCTAATATGCCAATAAAATTGTAATTCAGCTTGTTTTGTGTTGCTCCCATGTCTTAATAAATAGGATTCTAGGGCTTGTTATAGAGGAGTTGGGTAGTGAGTTATTCTGGGATTTAGTCACATAGGAATTAAAAGGGTTACTGAATGGTCTAGTGATACATCTTAGCTTCAAGTTTGTTGATAGACATATGTAATGTTAATTGTAATACTGGCAATATAAAATAGAAATAGCGCAAGTCCAACACAATTTTTCTCTCCTATGTATTGGTTTTACAAATTATGAATAATATAATCAAGGTTATCTTATTTGTCTCTATCAATTTCAGATGGATGTATGGCTCAATTCTTGTTTATTAATTCAAAGAATTAATGTAGGGGCTTGAATATGGTTGTAAATTTGTATTAAAATAAATGTTGGGATGCTAGTAAGAATTAAAGGTTAGGATACAATACTAAAATATTGTAATGTCATATTTCAGAGCTTCATTTAATGTCACTTGTAAAAATTACTATCATATTATGTAGGTATTGGTATTGACTACATTCCAAGGATGTGGCAGTGGACTAAGTTAAGTAGTTATGTTGTATTACATTGTCTAACTTGGTTGTTACTCATTCATTAAATAAAATTCTATTAAAAAAGGTTATAAAGTTATGAGGTTTTACCATTCTCATTCCCTAAGAGTGAATTATGTTTGAGAAGTAGCCAAATTCTTTGATATAGTTACTAATTGAGCATCTATATGATAATCATCTATGTATATTGCAGTGTTATTGATACAAATGCCATACGAGTATTATTAGAGTATGTAGTTTCTGGATTTGATCCAAAAACTATTACACAGTCAAATCCAGAAACTACATACTCTAATGACATGGATTGTGGAAATCTAATGTCTTTGATAGGAGTATTATTCTGAAAATATTGCTATGGATTTCCCTCATGGGTTTCACAGAGTCCAAAGTGAAGAAGTAAGGGCGTCTGAACCTTTACTTATGTGTTGGCTAATCCTTACGCTTGCCAACCATTGAATTCTGGTAGATTCATAGGTAAGTGGTAAGATTAATTGGTTCCCAAAAAAATAACCAACAAGCTCCAATGATATCAAATTTATATTTGAATAATTTCAACTATACATCGTTGATCACCAATCCAACAACATATAAAAAATCATTGGCTTGCAATTGTAGGATTGAATTTTGTTGAAACCCTATTTTTGCAATAGTTCCTTCAAAGTGATTCCAAATGGCCTTGAATTTAAATTGAAGTGGATTTAATATATATACTTAATCAATGATCTCAAGAAAAAAATCAAAAATGTAAAGAGATGTGTGTTTCACAATATGACCTCCAACATTAAAAAATTCCAACCATTCTTGTCTTTTGGATGCCAAAACCATGCAATGGTATCACTTGTAATGAAATAACTTACACAAGACAATAATATAATATAAATTATTATAGAAATACTTGATAATAATTTCAACTAATTGTCCACTTCAAAATAAAAAATCTTAAAAACCACAATTCTTAATATGATAATCATAAACTAATCACTAACTTTTATGTACACTCTACTTATTATGATTTAGATCCCTCCAAACTAAGTATATACTAAAATAAAACTGATATTAATGAGTACGTAGCTTAATTAAGAGTTAAAAAGAAACCACAACCTAAATAGACTAAATGGCTAAGCGCATAAGATGCCGCACCTATGCCTCATTAAACACCCTCTAGCATCATGCTAGCTATTTCATTGTAAATGGCGCAGCATTCGTTCACTGTTCCGGGCGATGTTGCTAAGCGCCACATTCAACCCATTTTCATTTTTTAAATGGCACACCCAACCTTTTAAGATGTGAGCACCTTTCTCTTTTACAATTTCTTGTGCTTCTCCCTTTTTCTCGTAGCTTCACCTTGCAAATTATTTTATTCGTCTACAAGTTTGAACACCCTTGTACTATATTTAATTGCTTCGGCCCAACAAATTTTCTGTGGCTGGGGAACACTGTGTTTATGATTGGTGAGCATTTAATTGGCATTCCTATTTTGTCAATGTTAAACAATTTTTGCGATGGCCCTTTTTTGGTGGCCCCATGCTTGTTGGAAAGCAATGGTAATAAGAACACAAAAACATAGACAGATATGAAATTTATATTGATAAGATAAAATGACATAAATCTGTTGCTACAGCTTCTCATACTTTTGTCAAACATAAACCCATTACATACTCTTTGACATGGACAGTTACAAACACCTACCGAGCTGCTGCTCATAGAAACATTCATCACATTATCAGACTCTTACTCGACACTCTTACTGGAGCTTCTGCTCTTTCACATACACCATTGCATACCCTTACAGCTCTGCGGAGCTGGACTCCATTTGGGGGAGTGATTACAAAAATGTGGACACACGAATATATAGAAGACAGCACCTACGAAGAATAGACAAAACACAATAAAATAATATATTCCATAATACCCAGAAAGCGTGTGAAAGCCTGCAGTGAGTTAATGACAAGTCTTTTCAAATCTTTTCCAAAAACTGGCTTTTTAATTATTCTTTAATGCTAAGGTTGAGTGCATCTGCAGAGCATTCGGAGGTGACAGGTACAGCTGTGGTAGTTGGGATTACAATCTGCAACAATGCTTTACATTATTTACCGCACCCCATCCAAAATATGACTGCCATTCATTATATTGTTGTGCAAAAATCCTCAAACCTCTCATGAGCTGCATGAAGATATGCACGATCAATGCATGCGCTTCACTTTCTTTTTAGTGTTTTAGTGTAATTGTTATCTTGTTGGTTTCTTTGTTTTATTATCCCTTGTGATGCATTGTAAGAACTGCATGTATACGTAGTTTTAGATTTTTCTGATCTTACCTTTATCTGATCACGTCTAGCTAATGTTGTTATTTTTCGATATAATGTTAGTGTTATAATTATTTATCTTTCAGTGAAGAAAATTTTAAACCGATTTTATGTTTCAAGTTGGCGTAGAGTGTGATAAGCCTGTTGCGCTGCTGATTTATTGTAGCAAAATTTCTGTACATTAATCTTCTCCCTTGACTATCTGGCTGGAATTATAAATGTATTCACATCATTCCATTGGTGGGTGCATTTATTATCGGTTTACAAAACCGGCACCAGAATTTTCGTAGCATCGCATTGGCTTTGCCAATCTCCAACATCCCTTGCAGATCACATACTTTAAACTGATAAGGGATAACCTTCTACAATGATATAAACTCCAATACAAAATCTGGGAGCCTTATACAAATCATGGTGTGCGCCATTCCGGTCCGTTGCATTCCTTCTGCTGTGGTGACCAAAAAGTGTTTTATTGTGGACATTCTATATTTAATAATTAGTATTTATAGGATCTCCTAAAAGTCTCCAACAACAGAAACTGCTATTAAATAGTTGTTTCTAATAAGCTATACTAGATAATCCAAACACAAATAAGCAATGTCTCAAGAGCGAATGCATAAACCTTCACCACGATCCATTCGCTAAAAATTATATGCATGGTGAAATATATGATTCACTCATGGATCATTTCAATGGCCACACATTTCGTGATCGCTGATATGGATTGATTCATTTACTAATTTTAAAGTAAATAAAATACGTTGCCGTTTGCTAAAAATAACCTGAATAAGGAAGGTCTCATTAGAAGCATTATAATTGCAATGATGTGGTGTTGCTTAAAGTATTCAGGAGTCCTATACTGCTTCTAAATACTACAATTGACCGGCAACGGCTACCTAGCTCCTAGAATGCATCGGGCATGGATAGCCATCCCATACATCATAATTTTAGTTTATTGCTTTTCAGACACTTAACCCACTGTCAGACTAGAGTTCCCTGTAACATCATTTCAAAAACATAAAACTGCAATTTCACATGGAAAAAGCAAATTCTTTGAGATAGCGTGCAGCAATTTATTTATTTTTTTGTTCTTTTTGTTTTAATCGCTCGCAGCAATTCCAGCTAGGATGGTATGATTTTTTTTATTTTCTTGGTTTATTTTATGCTGCCAAGAATGTTGTCTATTTTTTATGTTATGTGGTACAGTAGTAGATTATAGAATATTAAGTATTTTAAAATAACATTTATCTAATATTCATATATTATATTTATTAAAATTTAAACTAGGTTATATTTTCAATTTTAATTAATTAATATATTTAAATTTATGATTAGTAAATTGTGTCATTTTTTTAAAAGATTTGTTTTAGATGTGTTTTATTTTAATTTATAATTTTAAAGTATTTATATAAATCTCAAAACTAATTTTTGATGTGTCTATATTAATATTTGTACATATATAAAGATTAATTAAGAATTTTTATTATTGTATTATGAGTAATCGAATTTTTACATAATAATGAAGAAACTTATTTTATCAATTCTTTTTCATTTCAATTTTTTTTACAAATGAAATACTATATATATTATATATTTTACTTTTATTAGTTATAAATTTTGTATACATTAATTATATTATACAAATTTGGTAAACTCCTTTTTTTACATTTAAACCATGTTTTATAATTTAAATTGAAAATATTATAAATATATATAAATAATAAATTTTAAAACTAACAAATTTAATAATTACTTTTAATAAATATATATAAATATATATATATATGTGTGTGTGTGTGTCTTTATCAACTCCAAATGATAATTGAATTTAAATAGTTATAATTTAAAACCATCTTTATTTGTGACAATCAACATAGAGATTGTGAATCTTAGCTAACCATTAACAAGTACTAACTTTTTTTTGTATGAATAATTTTATTTTTTATTAAGAAAAGTTAGAATGTATACAAGGTTGTATACCTTTTGCTCAACTTGTTTGATTCCCAAAAATGGATGAAATATTGCAAGCTTGACCAAAATATTAAAATGTTGATTACGTTGATAATAGTTTGAAAAACATCAAAACATCCTTAACCATGTAGCTACATAAATAATCACTTCATAACATTGTTATGGAGATCATGATTTTCTTGGAAGTTTCTTTTTTTTAGACCTAAACAATTATGGTACTCATTAGTGTGAAGAATAATTGAAGAGCTATACTAGCAGATAGAGTTATTTTTTCTCTCTCTTTTGGGCATCTATGTAGTCCTTTTTAGGTCTGTAATAAGGGAAAATAAATAGGATTAAAGAGAGCATAACAATAACAATAACCACAAAATTGTCTAATTATGTCAAGATCCCCAAATCAATAATGAAGTGCATATGCAATAAAGGAATTCAATAAATAAGCATCATATCTTGTAACACCAATGCTTGCTTGACTCATGTTCATTATTCTTCTCAACTTTGTTTTAAGTCGCTTTAATTGCCCTTAGATCAATGTCCCCTTATTAAACAAATGTAATAAGGGAAAATAAACAGGATTAAAGAAGAAAGTTTAGAAGCATGGGACATGATCTGAGGTGGTTAGGATTTGAAGACTTGTATTAAGATAAATAGTGAGAAATGCAAATTTAAGATACAAGAAAATAAAATTTATGGAAGGAGATGATTTTGCTAGTGATAAAGAAGTTGATTATTTTTGTATTATATATTGATTTACTAGAATATGTGTAATAGCATGCCTTACTATTTAGTTACGAGAAGAAAATATTAAGTTTAAAATTTACTCTTTTCGACCCCATAATTTTGGATCAAATAATATTAAGAAATTTTGAAAAATACATGTAAATAGCTTACAAATTTAATTTAATAAAGAGGAATTAGCAGCCAATAGCTAGCCTCCAATAACTTTGGTTGTTTACTCTAGTATTGGAAAAACTACTATAGCTCCTCAACCACAAATTGGCTTGCCCCATGCTTGACACAACTTTTAAAGTAATTTCTTATACCTAGAACAATTACTTATGTCTTTGAATAGTTAGATATATAGTCTACCATAAGGGTTGATTATTCTCATCAATAAATTGTATTCAATGGGACCACAGACATTATATTGCATAGAAAACTTCATTATTTTTGGTTCAAATTTAATTATTATTTTTTAATCTTTATACAAAGGATTATCTAAAAATTCTCAACAGTTTATCTAATTTTACATATTTATCTATCCAAATACATAGTATTCAAAAAAATCATTCTCTTAACTTACTCAATGTTAGAGCTATTATCTATAAGTATATTCATCCATTCAATACCTTGATTTATTTTCCAACTCATTTTTTATTTTATAAATTCAATTTCCTTCATCAATTTCTTATAACTTTTATATTAATACTTTGGCCACCATATTTTGATAAAGGGTTGCCACTTTTGATAAAGGGTTGCCACTATTGTACAACTACATCATTCCTCAATAGCATTGCCCTATCAATCAATGATATATTTTCTTCATTAACTACTTAGATATTATAACTTCTAATTTTTCCAAGAAAACACTCCTTATCAATCTTATACCATATGTTTTAGTTTTTCTTAATTTTTTTGTGCATGATTAATCTATGTTGTTTATCTTTTCATGCTCTCAATTTGGCTTTTTAAAAAAAAAAATCATCACTTTAATGTGTGTTTTTCATAAGTTGAGTTTGATATTTTGATCTATTTTCCATAAGATGCTACTATGAGAAGTATTTTTTTTTAAATCATTGGCATGTTAAACAATTAGTATTATCATGTAACATCATCCTTATTACTTGTGGATTTTGAATACTTAAATGTGTAAGCAATTACATATTCAACCAATTACTTGATACTCTTCTGAAACCTAAATATTACAAGAAACACATGAAGCATCTAACCTAACTTTGCACAAGATCATACCAATTACTTAATATGCTTCTAAAACCTAAATGATTAAATATAGGTGGCTAATAGTTATATAGAAGTAGGTGTATGAATAAGTGTGATAAATAAGAAAATTAGGTGAATGCATGAAACACTAAATTGATTAATTCTATGGGATCAAGCCTAACTTTATACAAGATCATACTTTTTCTCATGAACATATACCAATATATTTCTTATAATTATGCCAATGAGCCAGTTTTGTAAATATACAATATAATTTGAAAGTATAATAAACTGCATTGATTATCGAGAATAGCATTGAACATGATCCTCCATTGTAATGTCATCAAAACTTGTAGAATTACATAGTTTAGTTATTAAATTAATTTAACAATTAAAAATAAAAAAAATGTTAGAAAACCATTTCATATTTATTTACCATCTCTACCATGTATTGCAACCATTGTTGTTGGTGTTTTGTTAAGATCAATAGAAAATGGTAACCTATGTTGCCCATTGTTTTGTTGATAATCTAAATTTGCAATGACATACATATATTCAATAAATCAGCATAGATAAAACATTAAGTGTAACAATACAATATATACTTAATCAAAGTAATCTTAAATTCTAAATTACCTGAAATGCTTTTTTGAAATGTTTGACTAGGTATAACACTAAGCATTGATGGTTGATCACAAATTGTATCTACTATTTATTTGATTAAGTATAGAAAAATGGTTAGAAATAGGAATTGGGAAATATGTCATTTAATGAATGAATAAATTTAATAACTAAAAGAAAATTACCATCAATAATTTGCATTTCATCGGTTGTTGTTTGGTCTAAATCAATAGAGAAGGTAAATCGACATCTTCGATTATTCTCTTCATCATGCAAACCTACAATGACATATTCTTAATATGTGATGTAAGAGAAATATTATTGCACTAAAAAATACTAAAATAGTTTTGATTAAACTAGCTCACTTTGTTGTTTCCTGATGATAACCCTTTCTTCTTGCATTGTTATGCTTGAATGATTGTAGACCTTTTTCTTCTTTTGTTTCCTACCACCTATGGAGGGGAACTAAAATGCTTCATGCTCCTCAACTCTTTCATTCAACTCTTGATGAGCAGTATTGCCTATTTGATGAATAAAATGGTGTTTACGCATTTTTCTTGGGCTAAACCATGGTGATATTGATTTCATAGGCATATCCTCCGAGCCAAGGATCAGTGTAAGTTTGGAAGAAGCGAGAGATGTTTGGAGATATTTTCTAAATCTCTTAACACATTGACTAAAAATATGTTTTTGATCTACTCTAGTTGGTAAATCTTAGAGTACTGACTTCAAATAATCAACATCTTCTTCGAAGTTATCATCAAAAGCATCAAATGATTTACAACTGTCTGTAATAAAACTAGAGTTATGATGTATGGGATGACTATCCATGCCTGGTGCATTCTCGGGGCTGAGTAGTTGTTGCCTAATGATTGCACCTCTTCCAACCCATTTTATTGGGTATCCCACATCAATTTAGAATATTTATACAACTGTCACTGTTTTCTTGTGCTTTTTTCTTCATCTTTTTTGCACAACTATTTGTCTTCATTTTTCTTTAATCATTGGTGCACTTTATTCTAAGTAGAAATAGAATCGGGACCCCCTCCCACAACCAAAATACTTACATTTTCAATCCTTATTAGCTGAGGTGTTACACTTCATCATAACATGATTGTAATTACAAACTAAATCTTTAATGTGGTCTTTAGATTATAGAACTATTACATGTATATGAAAATCTAAACAATATGTTTTTATTATCAATGATCACCATATGATGATTATTTGATTGTATAAGATAAAAAAAAGAATTAAATCATAAAAACATATGAACATAAGATATATGTAAAGAAATCCTTTTAGGAATAATCTCCATGAGAAAGAAGAAATGTATGTTTTAATCTTCAATAAAAAATAAAATCAACATGCTAACACTATCTTCCTCTAAATCACTCTAGAAAAACATTTGAACTTGTAAATAATCTTATTAATCTACTATCTCATGCCTCCAATTAATAGGGAATGGAAGAATAGTACAACAATTGGTCCAAATTAAATTTAGTGCAAACTCCAAATGTAGTATCACCCACTTAGCAAGGAATTTGGATAAGTAAATTTTAGACATAAGTAATTTAAGGGGATAAAATTTCACAATATTATGGTTCTTAACATGAAGTAAATAGCGATAAGTCTTTTGGATAGTAAAAATATAAGTTAAAATTTTATTTTTCAAGCATAGTGTAATGAATCTCATCATCAAACAATTTGATACTAATATAAGAAAAAAAACATATTTTATAAATCTTCTTTAAATTGGCAACATTATTGAAGATTTTTATTTACTACAAATCTCAAGGGGTAATCATTTATACAAAAAAGAATAGATTGTCAAAATGAGAGATTACCAAGTATTTGATCAAGTGGAACAATATAGCTAGAAAATATGTAACATGAGAATATGAAACATTCTTGCAACTTCCCTTCTACATTCAACCCTTCAAGGTCACAAACTTAGTTTTGAGATTTATATAAATACTTTAAAATTATAAATTAAAATAAAACACATCTAAAAAAAATCTTTTAAAAAAATCCTTCTAAAAAAATGATACAATTTACTAATCATAAATTGAAATATATTAATTAATTAAAATTGAAAATATAACCTACTTTAAATTTTAATAAATATAATATATGAATATTAGATAAATGTTATTTTAAAATACTTAATATTCTATAATCTACTAATGTGCCACATAACATAAAAAAATAGATAGCATTTTTCCCAGCATAAAATAAACCAAGAGAATAAAAAAATTCATACCATCCTAGCTGGAATTGCTGCGAGCAATTAAAAGAGAAAGAACAAAAAAACAAATAAATTGTTGCGAGCTATCTCAAAGAATGTGATTTTTCCATGTGAAACTGCAGTTTTATGTTTTTGAAATGATGCTACAGGGAACTCGAGTCTGATGGTGAGTTAAGTTGCTGAAAAGCAATAAACTAAAGTTATGATATATGGGATGGCTATCCATACCCAGTGCATTCTAGGGGCTGGGTAGCCGTTTCCCAATTGACCATCCTTATTGAACAAAATGGTCATAAAAAATTAAAAAATATTTTTATATTTATTGAAAATAATTAAAAAAATATATGGTAAAAGAGGTTGGTAAATTTAAAAAAAGGGTGCAGGGACCTAGTTCTATTGGCTAAAGCATTTGGTTGCATGCAAGAGGTCATGAGGTCTAGTCTCCTCCCAAACCTATGGTACTGGAGGGTGTGTAGCGCTAGCATCAATGATCATGTTATTTTCCTAATGATTATGATTTCTAGTGAAATCTTAAAAATAGGTTTAACCATTACTTCGAGTATTTGAAACTCTCAAATGATCTCACCTCTTTCTATGTTGAAAATTTTAGTTATAGATGTATTCGAGATAAGTTATTTAATGTAGATTTGAACCACATGTTCAAAATGTAACTTTTTCCTCTAATCTACACCAAGTGAATTTCAACTAGTCATTATGTACCAAGTGTCATAGTAAAAAATCAAATTATGCACTTAGGACAAGTATTAAAGGATGTCACTTTATGCTATAACCACATATACAGAGGGAAAATTCCATCCATCTTTAGAACATCCTGATTGCATTTAATCATAATATTGGGCCATTGGATAATCATAATGTAGTCTCTTTCATTAATCACATAAGCTACATCAACAATAATTAAAATCATAGCAGATAAATATAGGCACTCCAACTTGTGTTGCTTCAAATTCCATTCCATTTGGTTTAAGGTATCAATTATTTAACATAAACATAACTAAATTATATCATTTCTATTGCTATTTCTTATCCTCCAAAATTAACAAAATAATCTAATAGACCTAAAGGAAATGACTAAGGAGATCTTTCTTACATATCGAGCTTCCAATGGCATTCATTAACACCACAATACTAAGGACATATACTTGTGAATCTATATTTAGAATTAGTATAGGTAACAAAATAATAGAATTGAATTTAGAAAGAAAGATTAAATGAAATCCTTAAACAAGGCAATGATTCCACAATGTACAATTTAGCCAATTCCTTGCACAATCTTAGTTGTAACAAAGCATAGTCACCTTCACCTATTCATCTCAAATCTAACTTCATATTATCTATAGCAATTTTTTATCAAAATCAAATCCATCTCCTATACAAGTTCAAAATAGATATTTTCCTCTTTTTATTTTATATTTAAATTCAATAAATATACAACTAAAGTAAATTCTAGAATCATAAGGAATTAAATTTATTAAATTATTTTATCTACTTAATGTGTCACCAAAAAGTGTAGCCTTTGACACTTTTCACTTATTTGGACCCTTGCCTATGAATTTTGGACCCTTTTCAATCAATTTTTACCCCTTTCCAAGCCTTTTTTCAAAATTTTGTAAGGTGGTGTAATACATTTTAACACTTTCCTAGAATTGTCATCGCTTAATCAACACTTTCTTATGCTATAATGACCCCTTAATGCACATGCATACCTTACTTTAGTGTATTTTGTGAGACAATCATGACAAAAAATATTAATCACATCTTAATCCTCGAAAACCAATCAAAAATTTCCCAGGTGGACAAGGTTGCCACCTTGGGTGACCTAGTCCCACGTGGCATAAAAATCAAAATTAAATATATTTTCTTTCGATATTTTGTCTCTTAAACCCTAAGGTCAGCCTATATGGTGTTATTTCAAGAAAATTTAGGGCATAACTTCTATAAATAAGGGATTTTCCCCTAATTTTTCATCTCCTAAGCTTCATTTTTCTTCTATCTTCTCTTCTTCACCACTCTTCTCAAGCAAGCTAGGGTTTTGAGTGGTCTAAATCATCAAGACATCTCTCAAGAAGCATCTAAGTGTTGAATCATCCATTTCTACAACTCAAGATCAATCATCATTTCAAGGTAACTAACTCCATTGTTTCATGCTTTATTTCACTATCTCCTCATTTTATTTAATTATCTAAAAAGGGTTTTGACCAAGGCAAACCCCTATACTCTAACAATCAACATTTCCTTCTCTCTCTTTGTTTTTTTCTAGGTTTAGGTATCTTGGAAGATTGGAAATCATTGAAGAGTAGATTGGAAGCTTGTTGAAGACATCTTCTTGTGGGCTAGGGAAAAAATTCAATAAAAGATACCTACAAATCGAGAATCAAGGTTTCAGATCCAAACACTTGGAGAAGCAAAAAGTGCAAACTGAGAGCTCCAGATCCCTCCTTCAGACTTCCTGAAAGGATGAAAGGGACTAGGTTGCCATTAGTGGTGAACTAGTCCCACCATACATAAATTTTAAGGTTTTTTAAAAATTTGAGTACATTTTTGGCAGAAACAGATTGTGGTAGATTTTCATAGAAAAAGGACTAGGTCACCTAGAATGGCGTAAGTGTCCTTCACAACTTCTAGTCATTTTTTCTAGGATTCTAGACCTTCATGCCATCCCTTTTCAGCCTCAAAGTACACATATTGCTTTCCCTTCATTTCTTTTATATTTTGTTAAAATTTCTTAGGTCATTTCCATATCATAGTGTGTTTTCCAGCATAGTTACATTCCTTGGGTTTAGCATTAATAAATCATTTTCATTTTCAATTCACTACATTTAGGGAATCTCACACACATCACTTTAATCCCCTAACACCCCTTTTAATGAAATCACCCAAAAATAATATCATTAGGTGAAAGAGAGTCATTCTTCCATCCAAGCTCCTAGGTGAAAAACCCTAGGGGCCTACTTGGGGAATCCTCTTTCCCTTCTTGTATATCTTTTCGGTGGTAATTTTTTATGAACTCGACATTCCTGCCACCTTGTCTGATTTGGAGTCCATCCCCATCCTAGGTTTGTATTGCATTACATTGTGCATTGTTTCATTTGTATTTTAGGGTTTTAAAATTTTGCATTAGTGAAAGTGCATAATAGGTTACATTTTTGCAGCTTAGAATAGTACACATTTATAAAAATTTGAATTTTCATGTTAGGTCTACATCACCTAATACAAAAACCACCTAAATCAATCCAAAACATCTAAAAATTATCAAAAAAATCACTGGGAGGACTAAGTCACCACTCTGGGCGACCTAGTCCCTTTAGGCTTCTAAAACTACCCTTTACAGAGCTGAAAACCATGTTTTTATGCTCTTGTCTTGTGTCATTATCTATCTATATCAATTGATTATGTTTCTATAGCATGAATTTCATTAAAAATAACATAAATTAGCTCATTTCATGCATTTTACATTTTCACTTTTGCATTTCCAACATTTTATTTTTAGATCATTGAATAATATAATCAGTAAATTACATTATTTGAAATCTGAAAATTGCATTTCATTCTATGGCTTTGCATTGAAATTTAAGATTACATAGCTTTTGTTACATTTTAAATATCATTCATGGTAGTTGTGGATAGCATTAACTTATTTTCATTTGATTCATTCTTTCCTAGATCATTTAAATTAGATTCTTTAGAAACCAAAAACAACACTTTAACAACATCACATGCACCCACTCACAAACTTAGCAATCAAAATATTTTTAGTAGTAATGAATTGGACATGTTAGATGAATCCCTTGATGACTTCATCTCTTCTAGCTCATCCAATAAAGGTTTGACCGATGAGGATACAAACATTACTAATCATGATAGTCATAATTCTTCATCTCCTAATACCTCTTCCATTTATGGTGAAGGTATCTTAGTGCAAGAAGACATGACCATTGAGGATCATGATGGTATTTCTTGTCTTCCTCCTCCTCCTCCCCCTTTTCAAAATATCAAACAACACAATGAAAACATCATCCCCTTACCTAGTCCCTATAACCATGACCCTCCAACTTGTTCTTCTCATATCTCTCCTCGATGCAATAAGGATAGGTAGGTGTTAGAAGATATCCCTATTCCAAGTCATGAGACTCTTGACCCTCCCTTCCCTCATGCTCCTACCCTTTGGGACAATCTATTTGAAAATCATAGTGATCCTTCTCTGGATTCCTCCCCCCTTTGTGATGAAGCATGTGATGAACCTTTTCCAAGCTCTCCTAATAGGGTCGATAGTCTGGAACAAGAGAATGACAACTTTGAACAACATGACAATCAAATATAACCCTCTCCTAATCATTCCCCTCTTCCTTATCCCATTATTTATCATTCCCCTACTTCTGACGAAGTCATTTTAGAAGAACCAATCCTTGAATGTCAAAATCATGTGGCTTGTAGTTCTCCTAAAATCTCTCCTCCTAGGGAGGATATCATGATGCAAGACAAGGATAAAATTGAATCTCATTCCCTAGGGGATGTTAATATTATTCGACCTCAACTCATCCTTTACCCACCTTCAAACAAACCTAAACCTAAATTCATTCTCTACCCACCTTAGTATAATGTGTTGCCGCAATCGAGTGAAGATATTTTTTCTCATACACACTACACTCGAAACAACCCATGCTCACAACACCCAACATAAAAATTCTTACCTTCATCCCCTCCCATTCTTCCTGTTGTCCCTTGCTCAAATTCCCCCATTAGGGAGTATAAACTTGTTGACCAACTAAGGAATACAACCGCTAATATATCTTTATGGGACATTATTCAAGCCTCCCCTCACTATCACAACATGATGCAAAATGCCCTACAAAAATTTATGTCCCTTCTAATGCACAACCAAATGATATAGAAGCTATGGTTCAAGGCTTGAAACCTGACATTGTTTTCCACCAAAGTGAGCTACCTCCTTTGGATGTGCAAAAACAAGGTGAAGCCTTCATGATCGTATCTCAATACAAACACATAGGGATCAAGTGAACCCTTGTTGAGAATGGCTCTCCTATTAATGTGTGTAGTTTCAATCTCTTGGATAGGCTCTATATTGATAAATAGAAAATTCAGCATACCTCTTTATGTATTAGTGGATTTAACAGTAAAGAACAAAAGCCGCTCAGTGTGATAATTTTGCCTCTTACAGTTGGAATGGCCACATTAGACACACTGATCCATGTTATGCCAAATGGTATTTTATATAACCTCATTTTAGGTGGGCCATGGATTCATGCAATGAATAGAGTGCCTTCCACTCTTCATCGTAAGGTGAAGTACATCTACAGTAAAAAAGTGTACACTGATGATGCTTATCCTAAGCCTTATAGGGTCTTATAACTCAAGAAAAAAAAATCCAAACCATTCACCACTTCACCACCAACCAAACAAGTGGAACCTGTACAACCAAAGTCGTTAGATGATGATTGGGATTCCTCAAACTTCACCCCTCCTTTACTAGGAGAATCCAAGATCACAAACCAAGACTCTAATAAGGGAAATGTAGTCTTGTCAACACAAGACTCGATCGATCCTTTGCAAGTATCCACCTCAACTACTCTAACCAATATAGCCAACAACGAACCCTCACCCAATCCAAAATTGTTGAAAAAGCTCTATGGAAAAGGTTATGAGCTCATGAAACAACTTCGATATAGTGGAAATGGTTGTGGTGCTAACGAACAAGGTATTTGCAACCCTATCAACCCTAATACATATATAACTAATCATGGTCACGGTTATTGTCTCTTAATCAAAATCATCAAACCTTCCCCTCACACTAGACCTATCTCAAATCACCCTTCTATACGAACCTTAGAAAGTGATCCTTTGCAACCAACAAAGGACTCTTTGCTTAATGCTAATGTCATCTCGCAACACACTAATGATTCGGTTTTTTTACACTCCTCTCAAGGAGTACATACAAAATATCTTAATCTATAGTACCTTTTGTAGGTATGAAATCTTTTACTAAGCAAGACACATCTCTATTACATAATAAAGGAACACCTTCTCCCTTCAATCAAGAAGGTATCTTATTGAGACTCCTCCAAGATCACTTGATCTCCCTTCCACACAGAACTCAATTTTTTTTTTACCCCAAACATTCCTTTTGTGCCTACCACTGAGTTCATGGTCATCACACTAATGAGCATAAGGCCTTGAGTAGAAAAATTCAACATCTTAACAAGTTTGGTATTCTTCCTTATGAAGGGACACCTAATTCCTCTAATTGATAAAAAAATTCTCTCAACCTTACATCTTATCACTCCTTTTGGCTCACTCTTGTCCTACACTAAGTGGGGGAAAGAGGCTGGTTAGAATTTTCCCTCGTATTTCTCTTTTCATTGTCTCTTTTGACTATTCATTAACCTTTCATGAAAATATAAGAGCAATCTTGGGATGTGGACAACATGTCTTAACTTGACTTGCATGTGACATACTACCCTTTTCATGACATAGCTTTTTGGAACCATATGACTTGGCATAGGGATTTTCAAAAAATATCTCATGTCCTCTTCCTCCTCTTCTAATTTAAATAAATTTCTCACTATAATGTTGTTAGTAGCCGCTTTAAAGTGGGGGCATACATTGCCACTCATATTTCATTCTACGATCTTTAATTTTTTCTTGTGATTCCCTCTCTTGGAAATATTAAGTACAATGTTTCCCATGATGAGACATTGCACTTGTCCTCTCTTATAGACAAGATGAGACCATTTGCACTCTTCCTCTCTTGGACACATTACACATAATGTTCCTTAAGATGAGACCATGCACGAATTAAGAAAAATCGCTTGGAAAACTCCTTACATCATCATTTCAAAATCATTTCCTTTTGTGGAACCTTATTAAAGTTATCAGGAGGTATAAATTTAGTATGGTTCGAGCAAGAATCCCATTCAGTGCCATGAATTTTCCCATAGCTGCCTAGTTTTTTATGTTTGGGCCTTCTCACCCGATGGACAACCAAAAGTCTCATCATCCCAAAGTGAGTACATCTTATTTTTGGACAAACAACCTAGATCTCATCCAAAACTAGCTAGACAAACAGTTCAAGCTTGATCCAACCCTTTTCACCTTTCCATTTCTCTTCCTTTTAGTTCTTTTCATTGCATGATCATGTATCTTGTTTCGCTGCATATCATTCGCCGTTGAATGTGTACTTTGGCATTGATGTGTTTTTTTGCTTAGAATCTCAAGCCTAGGGGTCTTAACTGCCTTCTTCATCTTTCTCATTCTTTACCATCTCCGCTTCGGCTAATTTAGTGCGAGTTTGAAGGAAGTTCATCCTCTCACTAAAGTGGGGGCTAAACGTGTCGACAAAAAGTGTATACTTTGACACTTTTCACTCATTTGGACCCTTTCTTATGAATTTTGGACCTTTTTTAATGTCTTTTTACTCCTTTCCAAGCCTTTTTTCAAAGTGTTGTAAGGTGTTGCAATAAATTTTCACACTTTCCTAAGCTTCCCATCACTTAGTCAACCCTTTCTTATTCTATAACGACCCCTTAATGCACATACATGGCTTACATTAGCGTGTTTTGTGAGACAATCCTTAAAAACATTATTAATCACATCTTAATCCCTGAAAAACCAATCAAAATTGCCCAAGTGGACTAGGTTGCTACCTTGGGTGACCTAATCCCATGTGGTATAAGAATCAAAATTAAATCAATTTTCTTTCAGGATTTTGTCTCTTAAACCCTAAGGTTGGCCTATATGGTGTTATTTCAGAAAAATTAGGGCATATCTTCTATAAATAAGGGTTTTTCCCCTCATTTTGCATCTCCTAAGCTTCATTTTTCTTCTATCTTCTCCTCTTCACCACTCTTCTCAATCAAGCTAGGATTTTGAGTACTCTAAGTCATCAAGACATCTCTCAAGAAGCATCGAAGGGTTGAATCCTTCATTTGCTGAAACTCAATATCAATCATCATGTCAAGGTAACTAACTCCATTGTTTCATGCTTTATTTCATTCTCTTCATTTGATTTAATTATCTAAAAGGGGTTTGACCAAGGCAAACCCTTATGCTCTAACAATCAACATTTCCTTCTCTCTCTTTATATGTTTGCATGTTTAGGTATCCTGAAAGCTTGTTGAAGGAATCTCCTTGTGGGCGAGGGAAAAAAATTCAATAAAAGACACCTACAGATCAAAAATTAAGGTTTTAGATTTGAACACTTGGAGAAGCAAAAATTTTAGACTGAGACCTCCAGATCCCTTTTTTAGACTTCTTGAAAGGCTGAAAGGGAATAGGTCACCATTAGTGGTGAACTAGTCCCACCATACATGCATTTTAGGGTTTTCTTGTAGATCTGAGTACCCTTTTAGTAGAAGGAACTTCTCACAGATTTTCACTAACAAAGGACTAGGTTGCCCAGAATAGCGTAATTATCGTTCTCAACTTCTGCATCATTTTTTCTAGGGTTCTAGACCTTCACTCCATCCCCTTTCATCCTCCAAGTGCACATCTTCCTTTACCTTCATTTTTGTTATAGTTTGTTTACATTTTTAGGTCATTTGCATATCATAGTGTGTTTTCCAACATAGTTACATTCCTTGGGTTTAGCATTAATAAATCATTTCTATTTTCAATTTATTGCATTTTGAGCATCCCACACACATCACTTAAATCCCCTAATACCCATTTTAATGAAATCACCCGAAAACATATCATTAGGTGAAAGAGAGCCATTCTTCCATCCAAGCTCCTAGGTAAAAAACCCTAGGGGTCTATTTGGGGAATCCTCTTTCCCTTGTATATCTTTTTGGTGGTACACTTAAGATAATTTGATTTCCTTTCACCATCTTCTCCTAGATTTACTTATTTATTTGTGCTTAAATAAAAATAGAATTTGAATCTTACAAGATCTAAAGAGTGCAAACTCAATATATAATGACTCCTTTATGTCATCTATATTTTATTTATTTATTTAGTAAAATTTATCAAAGATATATATTTGAAACAATCCAACAAAATAAGACAAGATATGTATGAGATGCACATTTTTATTTTATTTTCACTTAATCTTTTAATAAAAATTGAGTGATTTAAAGAAAAATTAACATATAATCTAGAAAATCACATCAAACATTTGATTGTATTTTTTTTACTATAGAAGTTATTTATGTTAAATCACAGTTTAAAACCATCTATATTAAACTAGATATGTCTATGTCTTATGAAAAGAGTATTATTTTTCCTTTCAGATATTATATCTTCTCTTTGGTTTGGTTAGGAGCATATTGATCAGGTTATAAATTGTGTGGATTCTACTTCATTTTATATTGATATAAATGGTATTCTAACTACACTTTTTTCTTCATTGAGTATATCCTAATTCTCCTTGCATTTTTATATTGATGATCAAAAGTTTAGGTGGACTATAATGCCTCAAAGGCTAACTATGTACATGCGTGATTATCCTTGGAATCCTTAATCATACATATAGATTGTTGATGATATTGCTTTGATGGTTGGTGTTGAATTTTTTGTCGAAATCAATTTTAATAAATCTTTGGAAATTTATTTGGAAAATTAAAAATAAAATTTTAATGAAGATAAGTCTAGTGTGATGTTGATATCATATGTGGATCTAATAATAATAAATGATGCAAGATTTCTTGTGAACCCAAATTTTTCTACATGAGACACACCAAGTAAATTAAATGTTTCATGAGTTTGAAACTCATAAATTTTCCATTTTCAAAATTGGGATCCCATACTTAGCCAAGTCTTAAAAATTCATCCAAGATGCTTCAAATTTAGGTTTATCCTTCAAATAAACCATATATTATATATACTTGTAGACATACAAAATCAACATCATTGATTAAACATCATAGTTGATCATTTTCATCTCAATTAATTAATTAACTTCCTAAAGTTCCTTGATTTAATTAAATCACATGTATTTAATTAAAAGACTAATATTCATTTTCCTCTCATTCGATTTAAAACAAATACAAAAATGCAAATCAAATGTCACACCACCCAATCACTAGCTTAATTAGTCAAATCTCTAATTAATGCTAAGACTAACCAATGTCCCATCCACTTGCACAATAAATCATTTAATTTTATTTATTAAAAAACCCTATTTTCATCACAAGGCATATTCCCAAGGAATATGCCCTCATTAACTCCCCTTGTTTGAATTTTTTGGCCAAGAAAAATTCCCCCCAAAACCCTCCACCATATTCATTTATTACCATTTTCAAATTTTAAATGGGCACATTGGCCAAAACTTGCACAATCATGGGCCAATCACATTGTGACAAGTGGCTCTCTCCTACTTGATGGGATTTAGTCCCACATTTATCAATCTTGGCCTCTCCTATGTCAATCTCTCCTATAAATTCAATACCTTTTCTCTTATTTTTCATCTACAATTGAAGCATCCTCATTATAGGCAACTTAAGTTCATTTTGCATCTCATTTTCTATCATTTCATTTGCTTGGCAAGGATTGGGAAAGGCCTATATCTTCTACACAAAGAATAGCACCAATCCACTGTGGAATAGGTTTGCATTCATGTTTTATATGCTTTATTTAGTTTTCCTTGTTTTAATTTCTCATTTATCATGTTTACTTAGATGCAATATTTCATAGGTTTGGTATATTTTGTTATGTTAGTTTGATTTCTAGGAAGAAAATCTATCATTTTGCTAACATTTGCAGAGTTTTAGCTACCACAATACTCTTTCCTTCTAGTTTTATTTTCTATTTATGAACCCATCACCTTGTGTATATCCTTAAACTTATTTTCAAGAATTTGGTGTATCCATTCTTGTGCATCCTTTAAGTTTCTATCAAAATTCCATTCTATACTAGTCTCCCCTTCATAATACTTATATGTATCTAAAACATTGAAGATGGGAGATGTGCCCATTTATGTTGGAAGTTATATTTCATAATAATTGGATGGATACTTCTCTAGGAACCTACATGGGCCTAATTTATTCTATTTCAATTTAATGTGTATTCCTTATTGGAACCTTTCATTCACTAAATGTGTCATTACCATAAGGCCTACCTAACAATATTGTTCTATTATGTCTATAGAAACTGTAGATACCGAAAATTGGTCTAGGCCTGCGAGTACACATTTCAACATAATTTTCTATAGTCCGTCATCTTGATTAAATAATGTTACTTATTTAATTGCCTTTCTAACACATATTTCCTCTATTAATTAAATACCCTTTTTAATTAATTCCTTAATTCATAATCATCCTTTATTCAACTTAATTAATTAAATAAATCATATTTATTTAATTATGTTGCAAACTAATTAATTCTTTCCCCTTTATCTATCAATTAAATAATTTATTATTTAATTCCCCTTTATCATACTTTTCCAACTATAATTAAATATCTTTATTTAATTATTCATTTAACCCCTTTTCATCTATAATTAAATATTTATTATTTAATTATTCATTTTATCCTTTTCAACAGCCAAATTAAATAAATTACTTTATTTATTTAATTAAAAGTCTCATATTTTGAATGTTGAATTAAATTAACATTTAATTCATTATTTAATTAATTATGTCACATTTCTCTAACATTCAGTTATCTCTTACATGCACTTATCGTCTGACTCGAGTTATCTCTATGAGAGAACTCTCCATCACAACTAGTCGATTAACTAGTTCCAACTCATATGCATGATCTATATTTATTAATTAAATATCTTTATTTAATTAACTAACTCAAGTTTGCATTCACATGCATTTATCATGCATTTATTCTCCAACTTCTAACTTTGGCTTTTGCATACAAAGTCTATTTCTTTTATTTTTTGAAGATGAAGATTGGAACTCATGTTCTAACTCATGTTCTAAAATTACTCTTCACCTGTAGTTGAACTCACATTCTAACTCACGTTCTATCTATCACATAACTCATCACATGGCATTCATCAATCTCATCCGTCGATTTCTCTTTCAATCTGAGCCGATCATTTGAAAACACAAAATCTATAAAATGGCCTGTCATTATCATTATTCCTCCTCCCGAAATCATTATACACTTTTGAGAAGAGAAATAATCTTTGATATTTTGCTGAGACACTCAATGAAGTTATGCTTGCATTCAAACACACAGAAATCTGAGCGCAAGAATAACAATACAACAAGATGGAGAAGGGCAATTGAGATAAATCGAGGAAGTATTTGCATATTCGGTGAGATCATTCTAGTTTTATTAGTTTAGATTAATCATGCTTACTTCTTATTCTTTGTTGTTTTATTTAGATTAGAATTGATGTTTATTCTTGTGCAGCTTTAGCATCTTCAACAAATCCAAAAAATTAGAGTTATATTTGGTGAACCCGACATATTCAACCATAAATTTTACAAGGCTACATATTTTTTCACGAAAATGTGTTTGCAAGTAGACAAAATTCTCAAGAGATTTCACGAAAAAAATTAGATTTTTTCGTGATGTTTTGAATTTTTTATAATTTTTTTGTTATTTTTCATAAAATATCAATTTTGAGAGAAATTTGTCAAATTTTTTGGATATGTTTACATTTCTGGAAAGAGATTTAAATTTGAATAGGGATCTGTTCTTTAGGTTTTAAATTTGGATAAATTTTTCTTATTCAAACAATAGATCTTTGAAAATTATGGTTTCACAGATATTTGTTTGAATCTCACAAACGGTTGCAGATCTATTCACAAAATTTTTTATATATATTTGAAATTATATCAGAAACCTTCAGTGAAAAATCAAATTTTTTGGATCTGGTTTCAATTTTTAATAATTATTTTATGATTTTTTCATAAAAAATTAATTTCAGGTGCAAAACAGACAATCTTTCAGATTTATTTACATCTTTGGAAAGCTCTTGAAATTTAAGTATGGGTCTATTCTTTGTAGTTTTATTTTTACTATAAAAAATATTTCCAAAAATCAGATTTGTCTTGACTAGCTATTAGGGTTTTGGCTTTGTTCGGTTTGTGCATGTGCAGAAAAAAAATAAAATTTCAAAGCACACATTGGATCAAGTGGACAGAAACAACTTGGAGCTAAATAAATTCTAAAAGAATAACATAGTGTTTGCAGGATGAAGCTTTGAAGACAATTAAAACCCAAGACAATTTTTCTGCAGGACGAAAGCTGAAGACTATGAACTACTGATAAATTGCATGCAGGACCTAATGCCTTTGTGTTAATTTATTTAAATAAGCTTTTGTTTGGTAGATAGATAATCATCGTGTGGGATTAAAATGAATTTTTTGTTTGATAGATAGAAAATTGTCATTTGGAATAAAAAGAACCACTGTCTTCTTTGTTTGGTGCTTTGCACATATCTGTAAACCCTTAAGATTCAGTACACCGAAGTATCCTCTCCCCTTGCGTAGTCATGCAATCCTGGGTGTAAGAGAAATAGTTGTTGACTCTAGAACTTGGGCCTATCTTTGTGGGAAAAAGTACTCACCCCAAGACAACTCAGACCGGTAGCATGCTAAAGCCAAGCGACTTCCAGTCGATATATAAAAGTGGATTCTTGGGGAAACCCCAAGAATCACACGCACTAATCTGACGAGATGGACAGAAATGGACTCTCGCCAATGTTGGTTAGTGTCCCACGAACGGAATGCCCGAATTAAAAGCCTTTTTGTAGAGTTACCATAATCCTATCTACTTGTTGGTGCAGCAGGTCGGACCTATGAAGCCGTCTTACAATCTTACGGTTTATGTGTAGAGATGAAAAGTATGCCATGGGAGATTCATGGGTACTGTAGCTTGGCTGCCCCATATAAGTGAGTGTCGTGGAGGGGAGCCAGTGGGGTCAAGCTACTAATCATCAACCGTAAATATGCGTAGCTGGAGAAATCCAAGTAAGAATTCAACAAGTACTGTTCTAAAGACCTAGGGTGTAAATGTTTTTCGAGTCTCAACAGTCCATTCATCACAAAACTGAAAATACTTTGAATGCCATGTTTGTTGTTTGCTGTATTTTCCAAAATCTTGATGAAACAAACAAATTCAGTCAAACAACTTTCGAAAAAAAATTTCAAATGTCAAGAACAGAGTCGCATTTGTCAGTTTAATCGTCGCATCTGTATTAGAGAGTCGCATCTATTAGGGGAATAATCGCATCTGTTTGTCATAATTTTCACAATCTCGAAGTTTTGAAGCGGATCTGTCACATCCTGAGTCGCATGTGTCCATGCAAACCGCACCTGTCAAAGTCCGAACCGCAAGTGTCTATCAGGAAAACTAGTTTTTAGAGTCCAGAATAGGAAAAATGCATGTGAATTGGTAAACTGCAACTGTCCTAGGAAAGACTGCAACTGTCAGAAACACCGCAACTATCATAGGAAAGACCGCAACTATTCGAAACACCATAACTATCATAGGAAAGACCGCAACTATCAAATCCTGAACCACAACTGTTAGGTGAACTGCATCTGCCTGTTATCAGAGAACAATCAAAACAAAAAACTGAGTCCGAACAGAAACTATCAAAATTTTGCTCAAAAATCTTGCATCCATTAGGTGGTTATATACGTCTTAGTTACAATCCACGTCTTCATCATAGTCATCCAAAGTCACATGCATATAGATACTTCCTCGGAAATCTTAGTTACAATCCACGTTTTCGTCATTGTCATCCTAAGTTGCATGCATCTAGATACTCCGTAGGAAATTGCATATCACAACATAGATAAGTTTCCTCGTCTTTGGATAAATTCATGTCCCGATTTGTCACACTCATCGAACCTAGTCACCTTAGTCTTATCTAGTGAATCTTTTCAGCTCAACAAGTCTAGTTTGGAAAGCTCACTTTGTCAACTATCATTTGTCCTATAATCAGGTTCCTTGGTCAAAACAAATCCTTGCATGCATTTACTCCATAGGAGGTAGGTTATACCCATTTTATAATCATAGTCTACACGAGGTCTTACATATTGTCCGTCTTACCATACGTCATCACAGTATACGTCTTTCTAGATATCATTTTAGCAACATCCTTACTGTCCAAAAAATCCAAAAACATAGAAATAGGTCATATCAATTCTTAGGCATAGTCTGCATTACCCCATTTTGAGCAACTTTTTTATGGTCGAAACAAGGTCTCAAAAGAGGCACAAAGAAATGGCAGACCCCAACGAGTTTATCAATCCTTTCAGCACTCAACCACCTAGGAAGAACAAACCACACAAACCATTGCTTGATAAATTTGTCACTAGAGACGCCAATGGATGAGTCTTTGTTGAAGACATAGAGTCTACAGTCCAAGATCCTGAATTTGCATCCTTCATGGATGAGTGCTTGGCAAATGATCCCCAATGCTATCTAGCAAAATTTCTAGTAGAAGGTGCCACACTACCACCAGGATTTGACGTTCATACATTGAAAATGACATCTACCCAACCAATGCAAACAGTGACATCAAGTGGTTCTATGCCCCAAATCACCGCAGCAATACCAACTAGCATACCAACTCAGACATCGTCAACTGTAAACATAACCCCTTTCAACATAACATAAGGTTTACAGTTTACGACGGGAGCAACTTCATCCAACCCCTTTGGCACCAACATGATTGGTAAGAGATCCAAGGCAGGTACGAATATTCCTATCCCAAGTCAAACCATTCAAATAGGATATATTCCTATCCCACAACAGACTATTCAAACGGGATATATTCCTTCACCAAATCACAACCCATCGCAAAACATGGCATATCAGAATGTCTACATTGATCCGAACAACGCCAACACCACGTCCTTGACACAAGTTGATGTCCTTCAGAATCAAATGCAAACTCTCCAACAACAAATGGATAATATGTCTATGTCAGGCAAATGAACTATCTCAACACAAGACTAATGTCCATGTCCATTTGACAAAGTGCTTTACATGACACCTTTTCCCCATGGATACATTATACCGATTTTGCCTAAGTATAATAGGAAAAAGAATCCTCTAGAACATATTAGGGAGTTCTCAACAGCATGCATGGACATATCGTATGACCCCACATATCTGATAAGACTATTTCCATGAACCCTTGTTGGGATAGGACTGGAATGGTTTTCTAAACTACCATATGGTATACGCTCTTGGGGAGAATTAGCTAAAAAGTTTGTCAAACATTTCGCCTTCAACATAGACAATGAGATAACAATAGCAACCTTGTGCAACACGACACAAGAAGATCACGAAAATTTCACCACTTGAGATACCAGAGAAACAAAAGGTCACGATATTCCTAGAGAACATCAATCCAAAACTGTGGAGTGATTTAAGAGTACATTGTTGTACCTCATTCCTAGACTTGGTATAGAAAGGAATCATCCTTGAGAAATGCCTTATTGACAAAGGCGAAATAAAGGTACCAGGTAGGAATCCTATTGTCCAAAATCAAAACACGCCAAATGATAAAAGACAATTCTGGTCCAAAAACAAGAATGTTACAAATGATGGCATTGTCGATGCTAAAAACATATATACAAGGCCAATTATCACACTGAGAGGATACAACCAAAATCAAGACACAATGGATAATCCAGATCAAACGGCTAACTATCTCCAAAATTCACAACAACAACGACCTCAAAGAAGATTTCCAACATGTGAATTTACTCCTCTAGGACAACCGATCGAGGTTATTTACAAAGAATTGATTAAACACAATCTCATCAAACCGTTGGAACCAAGAGAATATGATCCTGGACAATTTAAACCTTCCTGGTGGGATGACAAAGCCCATTGTGAATATCATCAAATAAAAGGACACAGCCTACAAAATTGTCGCCAACTCAAGGGCATTATCCAAGACTTTGTGGAGAACGGAACCGTAGAGGTCAGTGGATAGAAAAACACCAAGAACAGTGATCATAAGGTCTTCAAGGACCCATTACATGACCACACAAATGGAAAAGCCTCCGATTCGGGAACTAAGACCGATCCATCAACCAATTACGCAAACACCAATTTTGACTATGGAAAATGAAAGATTATAAATAGCCTCCACGCTGCAGATGAGCATGTCGATACCTTCACCATTAAGAAGCCTCCAGAATGTAGTGTCAACACACGCAAAACCAAGATCACTATTCCAATTCCTTCTTCTGAGCCATCTACACAAGCTTCCAAGTTCAAGTACAACCTTCTTGATCAATTGAGTAAAACCCCTGCGCAAATATCTATCTTGGAACTATTGACCTTATCACCTAAGCATCGAGCCATTCTCGATAAAGCTTTGCAGAACACAACTATCCCTACTAATTTAGATGTCAATCGTTTTGAAGAGATGGTGGGATATTTAACCAATTCGCACCATGCTACATTTTCCCAACAGGATTACTCGACAGAAAAATCTGATCATAATGACCCATTACATCTTGAAGTCTTAGTCCATGAAACCAAAGTTAGATGAGTCTTGGTAGACGGAGGAGCAGGTTTGAACCTGTGTACCCTAAAATTGGTTAAGGCATTAGGATTCTCAGAAGATTGCATAGATACCTCTAAGAATATAGTCATCAAGGCTTACGATGATGAGGAAAGATCATCCAAAGGAGAGGTCACACTCCCTATCAGAATTGGTCGAGCAATCATGAATACCAACTTCCAAGTCTTGGATCTCACTCTTCCATACAATTTGTTGTTAGGTAGACCTTGGATACACGCAATGAAAGCTGTACCTTCAACGTATCACCAATGTCTCAAATTTCCACATAATGGCACCGAGATCACTATTGATGGTGATCAAGATATGTTTCAGTATTGTACAAGCCTAAAGGAAATTCCACAATGCCAAGTACCAGTTAATCAAGAAGTTTCATCATTCAATTCATCCCAATACATTGACTCATCACATCTCACTAAGTCCAAATCATTCACACCTCCATCAACTACTCCTAAACTTGAAATCCAAGACAATGGCTTTGGCGAGTATCGTATAAAGGCATCATATTGTGTCAGTCAACTGATTCCACCTAAGGCATATGGCCTACCTATGCCAGATAGAATACAGTCAATAGTCATATTCAATGTTCCCCCTACAATGACATTGATCAAATGGGGAGAGCTAACTAAGGAAATTGTGGACCAAGGTGATTCCTGGTTGTATCAAGAAGAACATGAATACCCCCCCCCATCTATTCAAATAGCTAAGAACCAATATGGAAAAGGAGGAAGGCTATGACGGGCACAGTGGGTTAGGGCTACATGAAAATGGAAGGACGGAACCGATTACTGTCCACCCACGACTGAAATACTTAGGGCTAGGGTGTCAACCTCTTAGAATTGGGTTTCCTAGTACTTCGTCACTATTTCAAGAGGAAGTGAGTGCTTACGCAGACACCGAGACATCTCATAATCCACCTCCCCCATTTTACGACAACCCTCCAATCTTTGATGAATCCTCTTACTCAAGCGATGGTGAATGGGATTCCCTTTCATCTACTAGCACCATGAACATAGACACACTATTTGGAGAATTGGACCTAAATGTGAAACCTATACCCAAACCATCTAGTCCTTGTCCTAAGAAACATTTGTCCAAAGAAGAATGGCATAAGATCTATTATTGGGAAAAACTCGATCGTGCATCTTGGGCACCTGAACCACCATCTTCTAACGACCTATCCCAGGCAACGGTCCCACATCAACGTTTACCTACCTGTAAGGAAAAGACCCAGCAAGAGTTAGTCCAGAAATTTTGCGACCATGTCAACCATTCACTATTCACCCTATCAACGGCTACCTTTAAAAACTCTGATGATGACATGCCCCTCATATATCCCGAACTTATAGACTGGGATCAACAAGGTACACCTATCTTAGACACATTCGAAAATGACGAAGCAATTGCTGAGTTCATGGGACTTTAAGAAGGCATACCAAGAGGGGATCATAAAGCTGGTTTTACCATAGACTTGGACGATAAAGCATATTTTGGGGAGTCTATTTACACCTCTAGTCGCAAAAATGAGGATAAAAAAAAAAAAAGACAATGAAAAGAACAATGATGAGTCCCTAGGTGAAAATCAAAAGGCACCTTTGGATGAGGAAAAAGCCAAAATAAAGGACGTATCCAAGGGCGAAAACCTCCTTGAGGCACCCAAGGATAGAGGTTTAAATATTCTCCCCGTTGAATAGGAAAAGTCACCGATGCTAGTAGAAGAATCAGTTGCAGTCAACATAGGTACAGAAGAGAATCCAAAGATGGTATATTTTGCAGCTTCTTTAATAGAGACAGAAAAACCTAAGTTTAAGGACTTCTTCCAAAAGAGACAGATAAACTATGCATGGTCGTATGCTAACATGCTTGGGCTGGATCCAGATCTAATATTGCACCATTTACCATTGTAGCCAAGCATCAAACCAGTAAAACAAAAGTTAAGAAAAATGCACCCGCAGATTGCTCTATTGGTCAAGACAGAAATAAAGAAACTCTTGGATGTAGGATTCATAAGGACAATAGACTATGCAGATTGGATATCGAATCTTGTACCCATGACTAAACCAACTGGGGGCATTCGAATTTGCACAGACTTTAGAGACATCAACAAGGTGTGTCCTAAGGATGACTTCCCTTTGCCGAATATAGATATGATAGTGGATCTTACAGCGGGGTATGAAATGCTATCCCTCATGGATGGTTTTTCGGGATACAACCAGATTAAAATAGCAACTGAAGACCAACATAAGACAGCTTTCACATGTCCATGGGGCACATATTATTGGAACGTTATGCCTTTTGGGCTTAAGAACACAGGAGCTACTTATCAACGCGCAATGACTACAATTTTCCATGACTTTGTACACATTCTCATGGAATATTATGTCGATGACATTATAGCAAAATCAGAAACAAGAGAAGCTCACTTAAAGGTTTTAAATAAGATATTCCAACGACTAGAGAACTACAATGTCAGGCTGAATCAGAAGAAGTGTGTCTTTGGAGTCAAATCAGGGAAAGTGTTAGGGTATATCATCTCTTGAAGAGGCATTGAAGTAGATCCAGAGAAGGTAAGAGCTATCATAGAAATGCCTCCTCCAGTCAGCATAGGACAACTCAGAACTCTACAGGGCAGACTACAGTCAATTAGGTGATTCATAGTACAACTGGCAGATAAGATTCATCCATTTCAACATCTACTCAAGAAAGGAGTACCATTTGTGTGGACGCTTAAATGCCAGGAAGCATTCCAACAAATCAAGGACTATTTGCTAACTCCACTAGTCTTAATGCCACCTACAGAAGGAAAGCCTTTGATCTTATATATTTCAGCAACTCAGTCAGCATTAGGGGCTCTTCTCACACAAAAAGATGATCAAGGTCATGAGAGAGCGGTCTATTACATCAGTTGTACCTTAGTGGGCTATGACTTGAATTACAGCAACATATAACATGCTTGTCTTGCGGTAGTTTTTGCTACCCAAAAACTTTGGCACTACATGCTCAATCGACAAACAGTGTTAATTGCAAAAATTGATCCACTCAAATACCTTCTAAGTAAGGCAGCTTTAACAGGCCGATTGGATAAATGGGTCATGATACTTAGTGAGTATGACATTGAGTATGTCGAGAGGAAGGCTATAAAAGGATAGGTGATTGCAGATCAGTTAGTTGATGCACCTATAAAAGCAGATCATCCCTTAGTGGCAGATTTTCCAAATGAATTTCTATTCAACATTGACATTAAAACCGACTGGAAACTGTACTTTGATGGGTCACATACAAATCGTGGTTCAGGAGCTGGTGTCTTACTTGTCACACCTAAAGGTGATACCATTCCCAAATCATTCAAGATTGCTTTCCCTTGTACAAACAATGTAGCAGAATACGAAGCCTTAGTGACAGGCTTGAAAATGGCAGCACAATGGAACATTAAGAGCCTACATGTCTTTGGCGACTCTCAACTAGTAATCTGATAGGTAAATGATGAGTACGAATCTAAGGATGAGAAGCTTGCCCCTTACAAGAAAATGGCTGATAGTTTCAAACAATATTTCAAGGATATAACTCTTCAACAAATACCACACATTCAGAATAGAGCTGCAGATGCTATGGCAATCATGTGTTCCTTGTTGGATATTCCGAGTAACGTGCCCAAGTTCGAGTCTCTGGTTGAATAGTTGTTGATCCCTGCTTACGATATCCTCGATACTATGATGGTGTGTACCATTGTTGGTCCTACATCTCCTTGGTATAGAGAAATATTCGACTATCTAACAAATCAAACCTTACCTCAAGACTTGTCCAATAACCAATGTCGAACCTTCATCCATAAGTCTGCCAAGTACACCATCATTGGAGAAACCCTATATAGACGCACATTAGACAACGCCCTAATGAGATGTCTCAATGCTGAGGAAGCACAAACAACTTTTCAAGCAGTGCACGAGGGTATATGTGGATCCCATTTGAGTGGTCCAACCTTAGCCCATAAGATTATGAGACTAGGTTACTATTGGCCTACTATGGAGAAAGACTCATGCGTCTTTGTGAAGACGTGTAGACAATGTCAAATACATGGAGACTTGATAAGAGCACCAGCACAGGAGCTTCAACCGATTACTTCACCATGGCCTTTCACCCAATGGGGACTCGACCTCATAGGTAAGATACACCCACCATCATCCAACGGCCAAAAATTCATCATTACCGCTCCCAAATACTTCACCAAGTGGATTGAAGCCATTCCCATGACCTACATCACTAGCACCCAAATATCTAAGTTTATTCTGAACTATATCATTTGTCGGTATGGTGTACCACAATCCATAATCATAGATAATGGCCACCCATTCAAGAACCAAGAAGTACGCCATTTATGTGAAGAATTCCACATCAAGCATCATTTTTCCACCCCGTATTACCCACAAGGTAATGGCCAAGCTGAGGCATCTAATAAAACCATTGTTAGAATCCTTAAAAAGACTGTCAATGACGCTAGTCATGATTGGCACCTACACCTTAATCCTGCCTTATGGGCTTACCGCACAAGCATCCGCACTCCCACCGGCGCTACACCATTTTCCCTCGTATTCGGGTTCGAAGCTATCTTACCTATAGAGGTCGAAATACCTTCTCTAAGGGTATCTTTCAAGGGTCATGTCGATGATGAAGAATACTATGTCTCTAGGCTACAAGAGCTTGAATTACTGGATGAACGAAGACAGAAAGCATTAGATCATTTGCAAGCATATCAGAATCATCTTCGTCGAAGCTACAATAGGAAGGTTCTCAATAGATATTTTGACATTGGTGACCTGGTATTAATGGAGAATCCGAAGAACCAAGCTGAACAAGAGAAACCAGGAAAGTTTGAGCCTAACTGGTTAGGGTCGTACATTGTCACAGAAGCCTTTGGGTCAGGAGCGTACCAACTCTCTACTCCTGAAGGAGAACCGCTTTTGTCCCCTATCAACAATCTACATCTAAAAAGGTTTTACGCTTAAGTTTTTGAGAATCTGTGTCTTAATCTAGAAAAATGGAAAAAACAAAAAAATGGGTACCTTGATGAAAACCTGGCAAACAGGCATTTTTGTAACACCAAAAAAAAAAAAAATTGATTGAGAAAATCAAAACAGTAAAGAGAAATAAATCCGTCCACTAGTGAAAACCACTTCGGTGGCGCTATGGATAAGTACCATGGTGAAAACCTGGCAAACAGGCGCCATGTGTAGTCAAGCTGGCTCTTCCATCTACCATCATTCTAATAAGACTTTTTCACCATCACTCATAATAAATGGTTGTCCTATCCCTCATTTGGAATGATTGACATCTAAACATCCATTCCGTCATATGATCCATTCCATCTCGCAAGTCTTATTCCCGAATGGGGGAAAATCCTTGTTCTATTCCATGAACGCCTTGTACATAGCATTGCACCATCAGAAAATGTCTTGAAGAAAACAAAAACATTAGAAAACTTCAAAAATCCAAAAAAATCAAAACATGTCAGAAAATACCAAAAACAAAACAGTGTCAAGTCAGTCATGTTAAGTCAATCGTAGTCATAGTGGAACTACGTTGCCTCTGCGACTGGGACGTAGGCAAGGCCATCAATGGATGTGCCCCCGAGGCATTAGATCTGTCAGTCTAGGTTTTTCATGTATCACACACATATAAATCATGACTCTTTGTATATTCAAAGTCATTGGTTGTGTCGAACTACAAGGTCTCTGCGTGTACAATGTAGGCAAGGCTAATCAATTGATGAGCTCCCGAGACCACACTAGGTCAGTCCAATAGGGTTCATTCACAATCACTATCACACAAGTTGCATATCATAGTTTAAGGTATTGTCTCATGTCATACACTGTCTACATGCACACACTCAACTTGTCATCAAGTCAATATCAAACACATTGTCAAACCGATCAACCCATGTCTTACGCAAGATATGTCTTTCTTGTCAACAGACGTCATCAAATTGTCATCGTCTCATGTGGCTTGTCACCTCAATGTCATCAGACTCCAATGTCTTATATGGAACGTGTCTTACTGAAACCAGGCTTTGTCATGCTTATACAGAAGTCACCAGGTCAAAACTAGACTCAACGTCTTAGGCGGTATGTGTCATTCTCTCACATTACGCTATGTCAAACATCAACATCAAACAATCCCACAAGATCAAGTTTTGGTGAATACATTTATTTGGCTTTATGACTTTATATCTTATTTTGTCTTATCTTTTTATCGATTTGTGCAAGATCATGTTACTAGCTTTCTCAAGGATGTCCCTTGAAGGATTTAGAGAAGCAACGACGTCTCAGGATTCTTTTTCTTTGGTTGCTGTCTGTCAATTGTATTTTAAACTTTGGCTTTTTGAATCATGTTACTAGTTTCCTCAAGGATGTCCTATCAAGGATTTAGAGGAGCAATGACATCTTATGACCCGTCTTTTATTTGTCTGCTGTCTGTGGTTTGTCTTGACCAAATGACTGGGGTATCTTGTCCTTATTCTGAGTTAAGACACTCCTTGTCTACGACTGTTTGTTTTTCACAGATGGATTATTTTGTACACTATGGTCTATCTTATATCATAGTGTGTACCATCCATTTGTGTCATGTCCGCCCAATGATGATAACAAGCAAGTATAGCGTATTTGGCAATATATCAAAGATTATGTCTTTTTCTCAAATTAACCAACATTAATTATTTCTTATTAACATTCTGAAATCATCCATGCTAACATTTCTTCTTTTTCGCATCTTCGCCACCATTATCTATCCATTTCGAGAGCACACTCATGTTCTTCAAACCCACCTATCCTCTCGAGGGGGCATACCACTACCTCCTCGTCATTCTCCCTTTCACTGGGCTATACCCTAACTTATTTCATACAGGGGCACGACCGAGGCATATTTTCTTTGACACAACGTTGTACCAACATTGTATCAAAGAGGGGCAAACTATAGATACCGAAAATTGGTCTAGGCCTACGAGTACACATTTCAACATAATTTTCTATAGTCCGTCGTCTTGATTAAATAATGTTACTTATTTAATTGCCTTTCTAACACATATTTCCTCTATTAATTAAATACCTTTTTTAATTAATTCATTAATTCATAATCATCCTTTATTCAACTTAATTAATTAAATAAATCATATTTATTTAATTATGTTGCGAACTAATTAATTCTTTCCCCTTTATCTATCAATTAAATAATTTATTATTTAATTCCCCTTTATCATACTTTTCCAACTATAATTAAATATCTTTATTTAATTATTCATTATATCCTTTTCAACAGCCAAATTAAATAAATTTATTTAATTAAATGTCTCATATTTTGAATGTTGAATTAAATTAACATTTAATTCATTATTTAATTAATTATGTCACATCTCTCTAACATTCAGTTATCTCTTACATGCACTTATCGTCTGACTCGAGTTATCTCTATGAGAGAACTCTCCATCACAACTAGTCGATTAACTAGTTCCAACTCATATGCATGATCTATATTTATTAATTAAATATCTTTATTTAATTAACTAACTCAAGTTTGCATTCACATGCATTTATCATGCATTTATTCTCCAACTTCTAACTTTGGCTTTTGCATACAAAGTCTATTTCTTTTATTTTTTGAAGATGAAGATTGGAACTCATGTTCTAACTCATGTTCTAAAATTAGTCTTTACTTGCAGTTGAACTCACGTTCTAAGTCGCGTTCTTTCTGTCACATAACTCATCGCATGGCATTCATCAATCTCATTCGTCAATCTCTCTTTCAATCTAAGCCGATCATTTTGAAAACACAAAATCTATAAAATGGCCTGTCATTATCATTATTCCTCCTCCCGAAATCATTATACACTTTTGAGAAGAGAAACAATCCTCGATATTTTGCTGAGATACTCGACGAAGTTATGCTTGCATTCAAACACACAGAAATCTGAGGGCAAGAATAACAAGACAGCAAGATGGAGAAGGGCAACTGAGATAAATCGAGGAAGTATTTGCATATTCGGTGAGATCATTCTAATTTTATTAGTTTAGATTAATCATGCTTACTTATCGTTCTTTGTTGTTTTATTTAGATTAGAATTGATGTTTAATTTTGTGCAGCTTTAGCATCTTCCACAAATCCTAAAAATCTGAGTTATAGAAACAACCTCCTTGTATTTGATGACACTCTTTTTATAACTCTCTTTCAATTAAGAAAATAGTTTTTATTATCAAATGAATTAATCAAGTTCTAGATATAAAGAATTCCTTCCCACCTATTTTCCACTTGAAATTTGATGTACCTACAAAAATTATCCATTTCACTAATCCAATTTGGTGAATCCTCCCCATCAAACTGAAACATACCTTCCTTTGTAACAATTTATGGGATCTCATATGAGTGTTAGCTTTGTGATGGCAATCACTGTAGGAGGGTCCTGAAAGAGAATAATTTGGGTCATGCAAGTAGAGTAACACAACAGAAGTAACACAAAATATGGAGGTAAATGAAAATTAGAACATTCTTATTATCATGAAATTCAGTTACATATAGTCAACCACATCTAGGCATACAGATTTAGCTCATAGGCCTGATTACAATATGTTCAAATTGCAATGCTCTTACATGCAAGAGAAAATCCTACAGATTGAGCTCTATATACATCTTATTATGTTGCCTTGTTATTCACTACTATTCTAATGATTCATTAATAGCTTTATATCATATTCGTGAGTCCATAAAAAATTGCATTGGCCAAAGATCACTGCACTCTCGATGAAGAAAATTTAATGTGTGCAAGAACAGGTCGGCCTTAAATCTGAAATTATTTCACAGTAGATGTGCATGATGAAGTGTGGACCTAAGTGTAAGATCAAGGACACTCCATAGAACAAATCTAAATACATCATTAGGATCCGTTAATCATGGGAAAGATCTGTGATCGTTCCAACTACCGTTAGGTTTTGAAATTATTCTAGGGCCAGTTCCAAAAACTATCACATACTCTAGAAGTGATAACTTGCCAGAAAAAGATCCAATCAAGTTGAAAAATTGGAATAAGGTAATTGAACATGTCCATAATGAAACTATAGGTATGCAAGATTTGGTGAGAAAACATGAAGAAATATCAAATCTCCCAACTTGAACAAGAACAAGAACAAAATAGGAACAAAATTGAATGAAAATATTTTTGGTTGATGCAAGATTGTCAAGAACCAAGGATGCTCCTACATCAGACATCTAGGGTTAATGAAAAGTGAGTCCCTCACTTGGTAGGGGCCAAAGGGAAACCAATACGGTCTACCTCAGCCTGAGAAATCCAAGAAGAATCTTCTGCTGGTCTACCTTTCCACTTCACAATATATTCTTTATATTGTCTTCCACACGTCTTGCTCCCACCTCTCACATCCAAAATATCATTTATCCCATCTGGTTGTTGTTTAGGAAGCTATTCTTCCAAAAAAAATTACTATCTTCACTGAATTATGCTTCATGTTACTGATGTAGATCTGTAATATTGAATATAGGTGATATACCCATGTCCTCTCGTAACTGTACTTCATAGGCATTTCCTGAATCAAACTCTCTCACAATCCTACAAAGTCCAAACTTCCTCACCCTTAGTTTACTATAGGTTCCAATTGGAAATATTTCCTTCCTCAAATATACCATTACTTCATCTCCAACTTCGAGCTCCTTATGTCTCCTCTTTTCATCTCCCTTTTCTTTATACTTCTCGTTCATGTTTTCTAAATGTTGCTTCACTTGAGTATGCACTATATTCATATGTTCTGCAAATTCCTCTACTTTGCACTCCTTTTATCTTCCTTATTGATGTCTCTTAGTTCTGATATAACTCAAGGATGAACTCAAGTAACAATCTCAAAAGGTGTCTTTCATGTACTCATGTTTACCAAATTATTGTAGGAAAACTCTTCTTGTGCAAGGGCTAAATCCAAACTTTTGGTCTCTAACCAAACATCTCAACAAATTTCCCAAACTCCTGTTCACTACCTCTATCTGTCCATCAATCAGTGGGTGAAAAGTAGAATTGAACTTCAAATTTGTATTCAACTTCTTTCAAAGTATCCTCCAAAAGTAACCAAAAAACTTTGTATCTCTGATAGAAACAATACTCCTAGGTAACCCATGCAATCTAACTACTTCTCTAAATAATAGGTCTTCTACATGTCCTACATCTATTGTCTTGTTACTAGGTATGAAATGTGTCATTTTAGAAAATATATCTACTACCAAAAATATTGAATCATTACCTCTCTACGTCTTACGAAAACCAAGTATGAAATCCATGTTGATATCCTCCCAAGGTTTTTTTTCTTATTGTCAAAGGTTTATACAACCCAACATTGTGACTACTCCCTTTTGCAACTTGATAAACTCTGCAACTCTACAAAAATTTCCTAACATCCTTATGAATTTGTGGCCAAAAGTAATTGTCACTTACCAATTCTATTGTCTCATGAATTCCAAAATGTCCTACTAATCCTCCACTACATTTCTCTTTCACCAAGTTATCTCTCATTGAAATTTGGGGTATACACAACTGATTTCACCTGAACAACATATCTTCCTAAATCAAATAATCCAACCAATGACTTCTATCCTCCAAAACTAGTTCTTTACATTCTCTCCAAGGTTTTGAAAAATTTGGGTCTTTCTCATACAATTTCTCCAATTCATCAAAGCCTAATACCTCTGGGTATGTGTAGGATCATCATGGAAAAAGTAGGCCCTTAAGTGGCAATAAAATTCAAAAAATCAGAGATAGGAAAATTGATGTAAAAATTTGAATAAGTTATCTATATTATCTCAAAAATATGTAAGAATAGAATCTGTAGTAAATTGAATTTAGTTTCTAAACTACTAGGTTTATTTTTATTTTTTTAAAATCTATTTGGTGAAAATTTGAAATTTCAGTGCAGTAGTACTTAAAATTCAGGGAAAAAATAAGAAGTACGTGTCTGTTTGACCACCCTAACCACAATAAAATGATAATATTTTTTTATAAGATTTTAGATATAAGTAGGAGACTCATGTCCCGATGTGATGCAGATTTGTTTGTAATTTTTTTCTAAGTAAATAATTAATTGTGAATTTTTTATTACAACTTTTAACAAATATAAAAACTCGTATGTCTGACCACCTTAACTTGGTCAAAACTTGCTGAAATTAAATTCTTTTTTTTAATCTTATAGTATGTGAAGCATAGAATGTGACACATGTTTTGCATTCAAAAAACATGAAATTGTTTAAAAGCTATAGATTTTTATCAATTAGCCTATCAATCAGGACTTTAGTCATAATTCAAATAGAAAATGAATTAAAAATATTTATTAAATTCAAAGTAAAGCATAAATTGTATTGGTGGAAAGCTAAGAATGTCCTTTAAAAACCCTTTTTGTTTCATCAATTTTGGGTAGAAGAAAAGATGTCAGCCACATGGGATATCATATCACTTAGATATCACCACTTTTTGGCCCATCATGATCTTGCACATATCCCTCCACTTTCATGTATGCCAATAATTTCCTTCTCCTACTCAAAGCATCACGAACTCTATTTGACTTTCCACTCCCGTGTTTCAAAAAAATAGTGTAACTCTACAAGAACTCTACCCATCTCTTTTGTTTCTAATTTAACTTACCTTGACTATTAAAATATTGCAAAGCCTGATGATCCGTATACAACACAAAATCCTTAGATAACAAGTAATCTCTCCACTTATTCAAAACTTGAACTATGGAATAGAACTCTTGATCATACATTGAATACCTTTTCCTTGCATCATTCAACTTCTCACTAAAATAAGCTACTGGTCTTCCTTCTTGACTTAACACTACTCCAATTGCATTTCCACTTGCATCACAATCTACTTGAAATACCTTATCAAATTCTGGTAAAGCCAACATAGGTTGCTTAGTCACCTTCTGTTTTAGAAACTCAAAAAAAATTTCTACTCCTGATTTCCATCTAATGTCCTTCCTATATCCTCTCATTGTCTTTGTCATAGGGTTGCAAATAGAATTGAAATTCCTAATGAACTTTCGGTAGAAACTAGCCAATCCATAAAATGATCTTACCTCTCCAATGCTTTAAGGCATAGGCCATTCAAAAATTTCTCTTACCTTCTCACGATTCATCTTCAATTCATCCACTGATATCACAAATCCCAGATATATCAAGTCTTCCTTCATGAAACTACACTTCTTAATGTTTATCAACAATCATTCTTCTCTCAACCTCTACAAAACTTGTCATTTATGCAACAAATGTTGTTCCCTAGTCTTATGAAAATCAAGATGTCATCCAAATAAACAATCACAAACATACCCAAGAATTTCTTCAATACTTCATTCATCAACCTCATGAAAGTACTTGGTGCATTTTTAAGTCAAAAGGAGTTACCATCCACTCATACAATCTTTCATTTGTCTTCAATGTTGTTTTCCACTCATCTTCTTCTCTGATTCTGATCTGATGATATCCACTCTTCAAATCTATCTTTGTAATGTACTTATCTCCACTCAAAAAATCCATAGTGTCAGCCATCTGAGGCAAAGGAAATCTATACTTAACTATGATATTTTTTATGGCTCTAGAGTCTATATATGTCCTCCATTCTCCATCCTTCTTAGTTTCTAGCATTGCAGGTACTTCACAAGGACTTAAGCTTTCTCTGATCAAACCTTTTCTTAACAATTCTTGCACTTGTCTGTCCAATTATTCATTCTCTTCTAGTGTCATATGGTGTGTTTCTTTATTAGGTAAAATAGCTTCGGTTATCATATCCATGTGATGACTAATACTCCTCACAGGCATCAATTCATCAGGTACATTATTTGAAATGATAGCTTGATATTTTGTCAGCAATTCCTGTATCTCCTCAGGTTGTCCTATATGCTTCAAGTTTTCAACCTTCTTAGGCACCAAGGAATAACACATGTTCTCATGTCTCAGTCCATCCTAAAATCTCCTTCCATCGACCAAACAAATTCTAGCATTCGTAAAAACTCCAACTTTAGAAACATCCTCCAAGGGTAACAATATTTGTTTCATCCCATTACTAAACAATAGTGTAGATGTTCTTCTTTCTATCATGAATATCCTGTCTATCATAATGTGAAGGTCTTCCCAACAAAATATGGCATACATCCATACGCATAATATCACACCGAAATTTTTCTTGATAATTTCCTATCTTCAATTTCACCAAGCATTGTTCACTTACCAATATCTTATTCTCATCGTGAATTGAAGCTATCTAATAGGGTTTCAGGTGTTTCAGTGTTTCCAACTTTAGTTTGGTCACCATCTCTTCACAAACCAAGTTCTTTGAGCTTCCACTTTTGATGATTACCTTACAACATTTATCAGCTACCTTGCATCTGGTCTAAAACAAATTCTTTCTTTGCAGTGGTTCTTTCTCTAATTCACTTTGAAACAATACTCTCCTATTTACCAACACTTTTGCTTCTTCTAGATTATTAGGTTATCCAACATGATTCTCCTCAATAAAGGTTATGCTTCTATTTTTCTTAGTCTTTTTTCTTGTCTCTCCCTATTTTCATTCAAAGGCTCTATTTCCTTCTCCACCACATTTGAAACAAGTTACCCTAAATACTCATTTCTTGTATCCTATGCCATCTTTTCTATAACCCTCATTTCTATAAATACCATATCCTCCTCTTCTGTAAGATTTTCCATCATATCTTCAGTACGAACTCTCATTATTACTAACCTCCTTATCTTTTTTCTAATCAGGAAAAGATCCTCTTCCTCCTCCTATAGAAAATTCTTCCTCTCTGAAATCTTCCACCTCTTCCTCTCTATCTCTACTCATATATTTTTTTGTAACTTCTCTTCTTCTTGCAGGACATATTGATATGCTTCTTCCTCACTCAGTAGCTTAATCAAATTGATCTCATCTTTTATATATGACCTCAAACAATTTACATATTGGGCTACTTGCTCAATATCATCCTTTGAATGTCCAAATCTAATATTCAACTTATAGAACTCCTCAATATACTCTATCACATTTGGTTCCTTCTATTTCAAATTCTACAACTTCTTAAAAAAATTGATGTGATAGTCAACAGGTATACACTTTGTCTTCAACTTATTCACCATCTGATCCCATGATCTTATCTTCTCCTTTCCTCTGCTTTGTCTATCTATCTCCAAATTTTCCCACCAAAGAGATGCATGTCCTCTCAACTTTGTACAAGCGAATTTGACCTTCTCATCTTCTATGGTACCTTCAAAATCAAGGCACTTTTCTATCTCTATTATCCAAAATAACAATTCATCTAAATCCAAATTACCATTATAATCTAGTGGATTAAAATGTGGCTTAATGTTTACTCTAGTTAGGGCTCTTATGAACCTTTATTCTCCCTGATAAAGGCCACGTTTCTCTTCTCTTGCAAATTCTTCTGGTTCTTCTAGTTCTTCATCACTTACATCATCAACTAGTTGACCTCTCCTCTGGGTCATTTTGACTGCTTCCAATTTGGCAGCAATTTCTCTCAACATTTCCATTATAAAAGGGTCTGCATTTCCATGTGCTCAATTTCCTCTACCATTCCTTCTTCCCTCCATCCTTACACAAGTATTTTGCACCTATAGGTTAGATCCTCAGTCCACCACCCACAACAAATTTTCCATAAGACTGCACAAACTTTGATGATCTCACAAGGAACAAATCTCGCTCTGATACCAATTTCATGACAGTCATAGTAGGAGGGTCCTCAAAGAGAACAATGCAAGTCATGCAACTAGAGTAGCACAATAGAAGAAACACAAAATATGGAGGAAAATTCAAATTAGAACATTATTATTATCATGAAATTTAATTACATAGAGTTGGCGATGTCTGGGCATAGAGATTCGAGCTTGATTACAATCTGTTCAAAATACAATTCTCTTACATGTGATCAAAAATACTATAGATAAAACTCTATATAAATCTTTTTCTACTATTATAATGATTCATTACTAGCTTTATATCATATCCCCAAGTCTAGAAATATCTACATTAGTGAAAGATCATCACAATCTAGATTAGGAAAATGTAACATGTGCAAGAACAAGTCGGCCTCAAATCTGAAACTATTCCATGGTAGATGATATTGATGAAGTGTGGACCTAAGTGTAAGATTGGGGAAAATCCATAGAATAAAGCTAAAAAAACCATGAGGATCCACAATTCATGGGAAAGATCCATGATCGATCCAACTAGCCATTAGGTTTTGAAATTATTCTGGGGCCAGTTCCAAAAAATCTCACATACTCCAGAAGTGATAACTTTCCAAAAAATGATCTAATCGAGTTGAAAACTTGGAATAAGGTAATTGAACATGTACACAATGAAACTATAGGTACACAAGATCCGGTGAGAAAATATGAAGAAATAATGGATCTCCTAACTTGAACAAGAACAAGAACATAATCGGAACAAAATTAAATGAATTATGTTTGGTTGATGCAAGATTGCCAAGAACCAAGGATGCTCCTACTTCACTTTGGGGTTAAAATTTTATAGCATGGGAGATCCATCTTAATTTCATTTCCCCATAGACAAGGCCCTAGTCTTTTCATTTGGTTATCCTTAAGATAAATTAGTTATGCACTTAACTAAGGGCTTGAAATGAGAATGAAAATCATCTAAAACACCTCCAATCACATTCTACCAATCTGGATTACCATCTTATTCCTTGATAGAAATGTTATCTATTTGTACATTATTGGAATTTATCTATGTATAGAAATTTTCTTGATACAATGAATATCATACATGAACATAACAAGGATTACCCTCTTGGGTTTCATAGTGCCTATAGAGTAGAAGTAAGGGCCTCAAAATCCTTTCTTGTGTGTTGGCCAATCCTTAACCTTGTTGATTATTAGGTTCTAATAGATTCATAGGTAAGTGGTATGATTAAGTTTGGTTCTCAAAAAAAAGCCAACACTTCACTTCCTCTTGACCAAAACCCTCCTCCTATTGGAAACATGTGCCTCAGTATTTTGACTTGAACCTCCTGAAAGCGAAAAATCGATGAGACACCTTGGATGTCTTGCCAACCAATAGTTTAGCTTTAAATGTTTGAAGGATTTTATATCAAGGATAATCTTGCTGATGACAACCATCAATAGGACCTAAACTGTTGGTGCAAGTTTTCTAACTTTGAATGATGCTAGGGGTTTGGCCGAGAAGTTCAAATCGAGGAGACTCTTGCTGATGAAATTCGTCGATATGACCTGAACTATCAATGTGAATTTGCTAGGTCATTGCAAAGCATGTTGTTTGGTTGATAATTGGACATCGGTGGGACTCTTACTGATCTCGGAGGCGTCAAGGTGACATGCAACTTTGGTGCAACATTTTGAACTTGTTTCAAAGCACATTGTCTTACAGAGAGTTGGACAATGGTTTGACTCTTGTCGATAAGGTTTTGAGCTGCAATTGAACTTAATGACATTAGAATGACTTGAAACCATGATGGGACATTTTGGACTAGCTTCGATGCTTGTTGACTTGCCGATAAGGTTGTTTAATTGATGTTGAGGAGAATCTTGGTGATGCACATGGTCTTGATGTTCTTTTGGGACATCGGGGAGACTTGTGATATCACTGTGACATTCCAATTGGTCACCGATGGTGTTAGTAATGCCGATGGACTCAAAGGTGGACCATGGTTGAAATGTTGACTTGGTTGATCTGCTGAGTTGTATGATGATCATTTGAGGACTATGATAAGTTGGTGGTGACCATTCATAGGCTAGTAAGATTGACAATTTCTCTATAGAGGAAACTGAATTGAACCATTTGTATAGAGATTGAATCGACTATGGCTATTGGATATAGATTACAATGTTTTGTAATAGTGATGCAGTTCTGAACATTTTTGTCTGTGTTCTTCATTGTATGTTGTATAAGCATTCTAACAATGATTCATAGAACTATAATCAAGATTCTATTTGTACAAGGTTGATTAGGAAAATGTTGTTGTGAAATTGACATCTAAAAGGGAATTTTGAATCTATGTATGTAATTCATTTACTGTAATACAAAAAGTTTTTACTTGGTGTGGTGGGTTTTTCTCTCATAAAATTTTTCCCACGTTAAATACTAGTGTCCAAATTTGTGTATGATTTAATTGTCTCTTTTGTTTCTAGTAATGTGCAATTTTAATGAGATGTAATTGTTTTTGAACCTGTAGTCTACACTATTCCTCTTAGAATTAGCATTAGGAAGGCATTTCTGAACCTTTTCTTTCCTTACAAGTGGTATCAAAGCTTGGCCAATTTTGTTATCCTTGTGGGCAGGGTTAGTTTTTTGTGTCAATTCTGAATTGGGATTCTTGTAGAAGTCTGGTAATTTTAAATTGCAGATTAAAATGGCAAGCACATTTAGAAGAGTAGAAATCAAAAATTTCAATGGCAACAATTTTGTGTTATGGAAACTTAAAATGGAAGATCAGTTAGTGGATCATGATCATTAGGTTGCTATGCTTGGAGCAAAACCTTCTGGCATGGAGCAAGGAGAATGGGATCTTGTAGATTGAAAAACAAAGGGGCTAATAACGCTCTATTTGGCAGACTCTATCCTTCTAAATTTTCATGAAGAGAAGATCGCATCTTCTTTATGAAAGAAATTGGGAGATATTTATCAGCGCAAGTGCTTGCTAAATAAGTTATTTCTAAGGAAGAAGTTGTATTCCTTGAAGATGGATGAAGCAACATCTATTTTTGATCACTTGAATACATTTAACATGTTGATTTCTCACTTAACATTTGTGAGCTGGGGTATGTGAAGGATAGTGATGGGCCAAAAAGTGGCAATATGTAAGTGATATGATGGCCCGTGTGGCTGACAACTTTTTTTTACCCAAAATTGATGAAACAAAAAGGGTTTTTAAAGGAGATTATCAAATTTCCACCAATATTATAAATTATGCTTTACTTTTGATTTAATAAATAATATTATTCATTTTCTATTTGAATTTACGACTAAAGTCCTAATTGATAGGCTTTTTGAAAAACATCTATAGCTTTGAAACAATCACATTTTTTCAATCTGAAATATGTGTCACATTCTATGCTTCACATAATATAGGATTAAATTTTATTTTTTTTAAATCATGAATTTTTTACCAAGTTAAGGTGGTCAGACATACGATTTTTTATATTTTTTTTAAGTTGTAATAAAAAATTATAACTAATTATTTTCTTGGAAAAAATTTACAAAAAAATATGCATCACATCGGGACATGAGTCCTCTACTTATATCAAAAATATTATAAAAAATATTATCATTTTATTGTGGTTAGGATGGTTAGACAGACACCTACTTCTTATTTTTTCCCTAAAATTTAAGTACTACTGCATTGAATTTCAATTTTTCACCAAATAGATTTTTATTTATTTTAAATAAACCTAGTAGTTTAGAAACTAAATTCAATTTTCTTTAGATTCTATTCTTACATATTTTTAAAATAATATAGATAACTTATTCAAATTTTTACATCAAGTTTCGTAACTTTGATTTTTTAATGCCTCATTGCCACATAAGGGCATGTTTTTCCCATGATGATCTTGCACATACCTGGTGTTAAAATTGACGATGAAGATCATTGTATGCTTCTATTATTTTCTTAGTCTGACTCTTGGGATCATTTAGTAATGGCTATAGGGAGTACAACAACCATTTTTAAGATGGAAGATGTGGTTGCTTCTTTGATATCATAAGAGATGAGAAGGAATTCTTTTGAGATGGTAAAAGAGGCTCTTGTTGTTCATGGTAGATCAAAATAAAAAGGCAAGAAGAAGAAGAAGGATAAGAAGTCCAAATCAAAATCAGAAGGGAGATCAAGGTCTCCTAGAGAGAATTCCAAGGTGAAGTGTTGGAACTTTGGGCAGCTTGGTCATGTCCAAAAGGATTGAAAAGAGGAGAAAAAGAAAAGGAAGAAGAAGAAAGCTTCAGATAATGGTTCTTCTCAAAGCGATGTAGATGCCTTCATTGCAGCCTTGGTAACTCGAGCATTAGATGATGTCTAGTTGATTGGTTATGGAGCATCTTTCCACATGACATCTCATAGAGACTGGCTCACAAAGTATGAAAAATATGATGGTTGAAAGATGTATTTGGAAAGTGATTCATCTCTAGAAATAGTCTGTCATGGAAGAGTCATAATTTAATTCCCTCGCGGAAGAATCAAAGGAATTGATGGCATAATGCATATACTAGATTTGGCCTAGAATTTACTTTCTATAAGCAAGTTGAATGATTTTGGAGTGAAAGTTTCTTTCTCAAGCAATATCTGCAAAATGACTAGAGGCTCCACAATGCTCACAAGGGGTGCTCAAATCATTACTCTATACAAGCTAGAAGCACTTGTTGTTCAATGTAACATTGTCTCTGCAAAGTCACAAAAGGTTGTTCATGAAGAGAAGGAAAATGTTCTTGTAAGTGCAAACTCTTTGGAAGTTAAACTTCCAATGGAGAAGACTATTCTCTGGCATCAAAGGCTCGGTCAAATTGGTGAGAAAGGTTTAAAAGCCTTGAATAATAAAAACCCTGGTTGACGGGCTTGATGATTTTAACCTGAAATTTGAATTTTGTTAAAATTATATATATGGAAAACATCATCATGTTTCTTTTTAATCTAGTCCTCACAAATCTTCTAGTGTTTTGGATTGTATTTAGTGATTTTTTTGGTCTAGTAAATGTTCATTCATTGTTGAATCAAAATTCTACATATCTTTCATTGATGATTATTCGAGAAGGGCATTTCTATATTTTTTGAAAAATAAATCATGTTTAGTCAATTTAAAGAGTTTAACAACTTGGTTGAAAATCAAACTGGAAGAAAAATTAAAGGCTCGAGGACAGATAAAAGTGGTGAATTTTGTTCTACAGATTTTGAAAGGTATTGTAAAGACCATGGAATTAAAAGGCATAAAACAACACCTTACACTTTGCAACAAAATGGAATTAATGAAAGGTTGAACATGACGTTTATGGAGAAGGAAAGAAGTATGTTTAGCAATGTTGGTGTAGAGAATAATTTCTGAGCTGAGCCTATTGCTACAACATGTTACTTATTGAATCGGTCTCCTTCGTCAGCATTTATTGATAAAATTCCTTTGGAAGTGTGGTTTGGTCATAAGCCCTCTCTGAGACATTTTGTGTTTTTGGCTATGAAGCATATGTTTATGTGTTGAACGAGAAGAGATCTAAATTGGAGAAATTTTTTGTTAAGTGTATCTTCATTGGCTATGGCATTAGTGTGAAAGGATACGAGCTTTGGAATCCTGTGACTGAAACAGTTGTGTACAAAAAAAGTGTTATTTTTTGTGAGATGAAACCTTCTTCAGTGGATATAAAGTCAGGGATAAAAGAAGTCAAGGAGGAAAATGATGTTGAAATTCTTCTAACACCAAAAAAAAAGGAGCAACAGATTGAAAGTGTACTTGAATCTAAGGAGATTTCAAGCAGCTCTGAGAGTTCTGAAGAAGAATCACAACCTCAACCTCAGCCTGTTAGGAGGTCTACACATGAGAAGAAGCGACTTGAGAGGTATGGATTTTTTATGTTAGATTCTCCATGTGCCTAGATGCTTTAATTACTAGCACTGATGAGCCTAGGACTGTACAAGAGGCAATTTGAATGCTTGACTCAAACTCTTGGTTGGAAACCATGAAGGAAGAAATGGCATCATTAGAGAAGAATGAAACTTGGAGTTTGGTGGCCTTGTCTGAAGGTAGGAAATTTGTTGGTTGTAAATGGGTATTTCAAAAGAAAATCAATATAGATAGTAGTGTTGAAAAATATAAAATGAGGTTGGTTACGAAGGGATATTCCCAAGTAGATGGAGTTGCTTATGGAGAAATATTTTCTCTTGTAGCCATTCTAATATCTATCAAATTTATTTTGTCATTTGCAACATTATATGACATGGAGATTTAGGAGATGGATGTGAAGAAATTTTTTCTTCATGGTGATCTTGAAGAAGAAATATAAATGTCCCATCCTTAGAATTTTGTGGAAAAAGGTAAAGAAAATCTGGTTTGCAAGTTAAATAAATCTCTGTATGGTTTTGAAATAGTCACCTAGAATGTGGTACCAAAAATTTGACACATTTATTTTGTCATCGGGATTTATAAGATCGAAATCAGATCATTTTGTGTACTTCAAAATTAAAAATGATCATATTCTTATTATTTCCCTCTATGTTGATGATATGTTGTTAATAGGGAATAGTAAGTTTATGATTTATGATCTAAAATCTTAGTTTTCTGCAAAGTTCAAAATGAAGAATCTTGTTGCAACAAGGTATATTCTAAGGATGGAAATAGCCAAGGAAAGGAAAAGGAAAAAACTTTGGCTCAGCCAAAGTAAGTATATTAACACCCTTCTAGAGAGTTTTGGTATGAATGATTGCAAGAAGCTAGTTGTTTCGTATTAGCAAGGAACAAAGCTATATGTTGAAGATTACCCAAAATCTCCTATTGAAATGGAGGACATGACCAAAGGTCCTTATGCAAGTGTAGTTGGTATTTTAATGTATGCAATGGTCTATACAAGCCTAGACAATGCCCAAGTAGTAGGAGTACTTAACAGGTTATGGTGAATCTAGGAAGGCCACATTGGGATGTTGTGAAAAGAGTATTTGGATATTTAAAAGGTACATCACAGTATGCTTTGTGTTATCATGACAACTTGGTTTGATCACAAACATCACTCAACATTCAAGATTATGTGAATTCTAATTGGGTAGGGGATATTGAAAGTAAAATTTCCACCAATGGATATATTTTTACGTTAAATGGTGGTGTAGTTTGTTGGATGAGTAAGCGGCAAGCTATAGTTGCCTTATCCACTACTGAAGCATAGTAAATGGGAGAAAATCATGCCTAAAAATAAGTTGTTTGGCTTAGATGTTTGTGTTTTGATATTGGGTTTAGTGCAGGGGAAATTATAATTTATTGTGACAGTCAGAATGTTATCTATTTGACAAAAATATAACTTTCCATGTCAAGACCAAACATATTGATGTGCAATATCACTTTGTATGAGATATGGTGGAGGATGGAAAGGTCTATTTAGAAAAAGTGGATACTATGGAAAGCGTTGCAAATGCATTGACGAAACTAGTGAGCACATACAAGTGGAGGTGGTGTGCTAGTTCGATTGGCCTTGGAGCCCATGAATCTTAGTAGTTCCTGAATGCTCTGAAGGAGTCAAATGATCTTCATCAAGTGGGAGTTTTTTGGAAAAAATTTCCTAAATCTTCTCACCTGAACCTCTTGAAAGAGAAAAATTGGTGGGACAACTTGGATTTATTGCCAATTGGCATTTTAGCTCTAATGATTCAGAGGAGTTTAGATCAGGGATACTCTTACTGAGGATATCCGTTGGTAGGACATGAATTGTCGGTGTAATTTTTCTAACTTTGAATGGTGCTAGGGGTCTGGCTGAGAAGTTCATATCTGGGAGACTCTTATCGATGGAAGCCATCGATATGACCTGAATTATTAGTGTGAGTTTCCTAGCTCATAGTGAAGTATGTTATTTCATTGATAATTGGACATCGATGGGACTCTTACCATTCTCAAAAGCATCGGGGTGACATGCAACTTTGGTGCAACATTTTGAACTTGTTCCAAAGCACGCTATCTTGTCAAGAGTTGGACATTGCTGTGACTCCTATCAATGAGGTTTTGAACTATTGTTGAACTTAAGGACATTGGGATGACTTGAGACCTCGACGGGAAATTTTAGACTAGCTCTAATGCTTGTTGTCTTGTTGATGAGGTTGTTTAGTTGATGTCGGGGAGACTCTTGGAGATGCACATGGTCTTGATGTTATTTTGGGATGTGAGGGAGACCTGTGATATTGTTGTGACATTCCAGTTGGTCACCGATGGTGTTAGTCATTTTGATGGAATCAAAGGTGGACTATGGTTGAAATGCTGACTTGGTTGACCTACTAAGTTGTACGATGATAATTGTAGGACTATGCTAAGTTGGTGGTGACCATTCACAGGTTGGTAAGATCGACAGTTTCTCTATAGAGGAAACTAAACTAAACCATTTGTACAAAGATTGAATCGACCATGGCCATTGGATATAGATTGCAAGGTGTTGCAATAGTGATGCGATTATGAACATTTTTGTTTGTGTTCTTCATTGTATGTTGTATAAGAATTGTAATAACAAGTCATATAACTGTAATAAGGATATGATTTTTACATGGTTGATCAGGGAAATGTTGTTGTTGTGATATTGATATCTGAAAGTGAAGTTTAAATTTTTATATGTAATTCGTTTACTATAATACAAAGAAGCTTTACTTGGTGTGGTGGGTTTTTCTATCATAAGGGTTTTTCCATGTTAAATACTGGTGTCTAATTCTCTGTACACTTTAATTATCTATTCTATTTCTAGTAATGTACAATTATGATGAAGGGGTATGTGCAGGATCATGATGGGACAAAAAGTGCCAATATGTAAGCCATATGATGGTCCTTGTGGCTGACGACTTTTTTTTACCCAAAATTGATCAAACGAAAAGGGTTTTTAGAGGAGATTCTCAGCTTTCCACCAATTGATATAAATTATGTTTTACTTTGAATTTAATAAATTATTATTATTCATTTTTTATTAGAATTACAAATAAAGTCTTGATTGATAGGTTGATTGAAAAACATCTATAACTTTCAAATGGTATCACATTTTTTGAATCCAAAACATGTGCCACATTCTATGCTTTGCATACAATAGGATTAAAAAATAAAAAATTGAATTTCATGAATTTTTGACCAAGTTAAGGTGGTTAGACAGACGAGATTTTTTTTTTTTAAAGTTGTAATAAAAAGATCATAATTAAATATTTACTTTGAAACAAATTATAAAAAAATATGCATCACATGGGGAATGAGTCCTCTACTTATATCTAAAATCTTATAAAAAAATATTATCATTTTATTGTGGTTAGGGTGGTCAGACAGACACCTACTTCTTATTTTTACCTTGAAATTTAAATACTACTACATTGAAATTTCAAATTTTTACCAAATAGATTTTTCTTTTTTAAATAAAGGTTTAGTAGTTTAGAAACTGCATTCAATTTTCTAAAGATTCTATTTTTACATTTTTGTGAAATAATATAGATAACTTATTCAAAAATTTACATCAAGTTGTCTAACTCTGATTTTTTGTCTTTTTATTGCCACTTAAGGGCCTATTTTTTCCATGATGATCCTGTACATACCTGAAGTGCAATTTTTTTTGAGCCTGTAGTTTTCATTATTCCTCTTAGAATTAGCATTAGGAAGGTGTTTTTTCTCCTTTAATTTCCTTACACTTCCTCTTCATCATCCTCACTACATATTGGGCCCTTCCCGAGGTCCTCACCAAGGACCACCTCCAACTCCTTTTTTTCTTAAATCCAAGGGCTCCTCCTCATTTGAGGCCTCATCATCTAGTTCTTAAAAGATTTTTTTTTCCTTTAGCACATTTTCATGCCAGTTTAGTGAACCTTTTTTCTCCTTTCTTGTTATTGGAATCCTCCACGATTCCTTCATTTACCTCATCATAGATTTTAATTCTTACCATTCTCATTGTTCTTGGTTTAGTACTCTCTTGGCTGTTTTGTTTGAAATCAAGTTGGTTGCCCATGGTTTTCTTTCCTTTAGTGGCCAAATCAACCTGATCCTCTTTAGTTAACAAGCCTTTAGTGGAGAATGTTTTAGCTAGTAGATTCTTAAAATGAGAGAGAGTAGTAGATAATGGTTTCTCCTTCGAGCACCACTACCATCTTGTTAAATATATTTGAAAAAAAGGATTTTTGGAAATTCTTAAGGAACTAATTGCTACTTGATATTATTTTGTGGGATTCATATCTTCTTTCAACTCTCTTATTTCAAATTGTTTAGAGATTTACAATCTTCAATTTTGTCTAGCTCAAAATACAAGAAATCTACAAAGGTCAATATATATTGTAAGTGGTGTCTTCCCTCTTTTGTCTCTTTCAAAAAGAATGATAATGGATCCTTTTATGATAATTTGGGTGCTACTAGTATTCGAGATATTGGTCATTAGAGTGATGGAATCATCCAAGTTTGAACAAAGTCCCGTTATTTCTCAAGTTATTCTAGTGGTATTGTTTCAACCAATATTGTGGAAGCCCAAGTTATTCTAGTGGCTTTTGAGAATGAATGTGATTTTGTTTGGAAGAATTTTATTCATGACTTAGATTCTTTGATCTTGTTTTCTCTTCTAAAAATACAATATTCTTATGAACTCTCATGGAGGATAGCTTTTTTAATGGAATGTATATTTTTATCTCTTTGAATTTTGAGGCTATTTCCTTTGCTCATATTCCTCGTACAGGGAACAAAATCTTGTAGCCTATTACCTTGCTAAGTGGGCTTCATATGAAAATGAATTTTGTAACTTTTTGTTAGGTTCACTAAATTTTGATATATTCTCTTAACTTTTCTAGTTTATTTATAATGATAATATTATAAATAAATAATGAGTTTCATTACTTTATTTTTAATTAATTAATTTATATAATTTTTAAATTTTTTTGTATTAAAATCACTATCAGAGAGGATAGCTCTCTTTCTATTGATTTGAAATTCCAAATTACAAATTTTTAGGACCAGAATTTCCTCCTCAAGTTAAAATATTTACAAAGACCACATAAAAAGATAATATTTACAAATTCATCATTATAATAAGTTTCCCAAAAATTATAATTTGAAATAAATTTAAATTGATTATTATATTTATTTTTTATTTATTGTGAATGCGGGTTTTTTTCATCAAAAATCAAGCTCTATGTTCTACACATGTGGAAAAATAGTAGATTATTAAAAAAAAATGAAAAATATCAGTGCACTATATATTGAAGTCCTTGATCCAACAAAAAAAGTTATGTTGTATACAATCCACCTATGTCTGAATTGTAATTTGTTTGACTTCAAAACTTGATTAAGGAAAAAAATATTCAATAAAACACTATGAAACCAAATGAAAGTGCTACATATCGTAGTTACATATCTCTATTCGAAAAAATTAAAATTTTATCCTTCGAATGGAAAAAAACTATGTTGTATACGTCAAGCATCACTCCTTAAAATGGTGTTTACTGAAAAAACTAGTTTTTTAAAGAGATGGAAAATGAAGTGCAATTTGATTCCAAATATTTTGAAAAAAATATATTTAGAATTTATAGACAAAATTTTACAACTCACTAGTTTGCATCATCTTCATATCCCTCATGGTTTAGACACTATAGGTGCCAAAAAGTGAAGATTTAGTTAGAAAAAATTAGTTCAGTGTCTGATTTGGTCAAAAATTGTGAACGAGTATTGTGGGATTACCCTAAGTTGAGTTCTCATAATTGACTTTTTCATTTGAAATACAATGCTATTTGCCTAGCCCATTACCAATCTCCTTCAAACAATCAATTTTCCAAAATTGTAGGGAAAATTAAGGTAACCAAACCCACAAATAAGTAAATAAAATGACTCTTTTCATGGATCAAATGAAAGGAACCAAGATTTCATGCATAAAAAATCTCCTTGAAAAAACTATAGACTAGTATTAAGTTTAATTTCTTTATCTTCTACAGAATCAAATTTCATTATGAAAAACCCTTTAAAATAGGGATAAATGCCGACTTCTTCCTCAAGATGTTCCTTCCAATTCGAACATATTTAGGTATGGAGATCACTTAATTTTTGCCATACCTTCATAAATCTGAAAAAGGGAATGGATTTCTAAGTAAACCTCTCTTGATGGTAACTAGCGCACAGAGAAAGGAAGCCTTTATTTTGAACTGCCACAGGGAGAGGGTGTGTTAGAGAGCACATTCCTAGGCTACGGAATGACAATCATGGCTCAAGGCACCCTTAAAACTTCTGCATCCACCATCCTTAGACCTTGTTATTGTGCTACACATAACAATACTTGAAGGATGCGCATAAAATGAAGATGTTAGCAGGTCAAAATCGCTGGAGCCAGTATTGCAGACAATAGATGAGAGGGAGGGAGAGCTCGCAGGCATCCTTCAATTCTCTCTGAAAAAATATAGCAATTGTTCTCTAATTTTATTTTTTTACCCATTCCTTTACTTGTTATGGTTATTTGTGTTATTCCAGATTCTATTGATTTCAAGATAATAGAAAGCACTCTTGCATTTTTCCATTTCTTGCTTTAATCATAACTCTAGTCACTTAAAAATCTGAGAATTATAAAATGTAAGTCATTTCTGTAATTTTAATAAATTGCTTTTGACCTATTTTGGAAAAAGAAAGAAACAAAAACAAAATCTTGTGAGTCAACACTCATTACGACCTGCTATCAAATAAAATAATAATTAACTGCTTTGTACATCCCAATTTTAAATACAAAATTTGTATCACCACATTGGTTGATTTACAACCTAAAATGGCCTATTGGTTTACATATATAAAGACACACAACTGGCTCTTAGAATCTGAGAATACAAAGGAATCGTGCAACACTAAAATCCGGTGTTTCCCACAACATCCGTATGAGCAGTGGATATCTATGGTTGATAGGCACTTCATAGTTTGTAAGGTTTGATCATAGCCAGTACATGCGTCAAAAAAATCATGTGCCCGTGATGCCCTACCATTTTGGCGTATCTGGTGTAACTCTAGCCCGATATGGATCAATATTGCGATAATTTAGATGCATATAGTGAGAACAACAATAATTCAAACATTGCTGAGAGCTACCGAGGAGGTCTTGGAGTCAACATTCGTCCCTCAATCTACGCATGATGTTCTTTTCCTAAACCATTTATTACAGATGCTCTATGTTGTGTAGTGTTGCTTCAATTTGTCATATAAAAATGGCGACCTTTGCGAAACAACTATTATACCAACATAAAATCTAAAATCAAGCATCCATGTGTACATATATTATCTAAAATTTTATAGTACACTGAATTCAAATAAGGAAGAAGTGCTTACAAATCCAAATCTTCCCGTGACAAAGTGTCCTTGATCTACAACAACGAAGCTTGCGCATGCGTAGAGAGATTTGACAATTTGAACTTATAGTTTATCATCGTCTGTGGCACATACTTACCTGTTAAGTAGCTTTTGCGCGTAATCATGTGGATTTCCTAAAAGAACCAGTCTATCTTATGGTATTTTAAGATTATATGTGAGATAAAGTTTAACAAATGAATTACTCCTTGACTTACGTTAAAACTACATTTGGTGAGACTTGACATGTTTGTAATTGTAGGAGCTAATCATTCCACCATCAAATTAGAGATAAAATGTGTAATGTAGTTGTTGTTTATTAGTAGACAGATAAAAAGACATGGAGCTACACTTTTTTCGCCCACATTTTTCTCAGCATCCTCTTATGTACATCATTACACACATCCTCAAGAAAATGTCAATATTGTTTTGGACAGTTGGGATAATATTGATCTATCATAACACAGAATGATCCAACAATTAGCTGCAAACCCCACTATTTTTTTCCTTAACTGAGTCAAACTCGAACTCACAAGCTCACATTTTTATGTTTTTTGTGTATCACAAAATTTGGCACCTTAATGTTTTCCTACACTTCTAGGGTTTTTCACCCAAAAGGAGAAAGATGGGCCAAAATGCTTATGTTACATTCAATATTATGTGTTAATGGGGGTTTAAGGTGTGGTGTGTGTAGAATGAAATGATCTAAGTGTGATGATTTAAATGTAAAGATCTGATAAAAGTGACTAACTATTAATGTAAAACCTAGAAAATGGACTATGCTTGAAAACACATTTAGATATGTAAACTTTATGCTAAATGACCTAAGAAAGCTTATGAAACAAGATAGAGAACTGTAAAACTAGAAATGTGTACCTGGAAGTGTGTTGCAGACTTGAAGAAACTCTAAAATTCTAAAAATACTGATTTTTATGTCCGATAGGACACTTGTGTGAAGTTGGGCAACCTAATCATTTTTCGAGGTAATTTCGGCAAACTGATCCAAGGTCTATTTTAGCCAAATAGGTATCCGAATCCATGAAAATCTCTAAAAAATAAGCACATTGGGACTAGGTCACCACAAATTGTGGGAGTGTGCTGTTTGCCTTTTTTGAAAATCTGAAGGTGGAAATGGGAGTTCTTGACCTGCACTTTCTACTCCTCCAAGTGTTCAAATGAAAAACATTGATTTTAGGCCTTTACATGTCTTTTTGTGGATTTTTTTCCCTAGTTTTCAAAGAAGTTACCTAACAAGTCTTCAACCCATTCTTGAATGATTTTCAAACCTACAAAATACCTAAATTTGCAAACACACACAAATAAGGAAGAAGAAATATTGATTGTTAGAGTATGTGGGCTTGCCTTTGTCAAACCCCTTTTAGATAGTCAAACCAAAATGAAGAAACAAGGTAATGAAGCATGAAATATAATATAAATGGACTTAGTACCTTATCATGATGAGATATCTTGAGTTGTAGAAAAGATTCAACCCTTGAATACTTCAACAAAGATGTCTTGATGACCTAAGATACAAACCCTAGCTTGCTTGAGAAGAATAGTGGATGAGGAGTGAAGGGTGGATGAGAGATTTATGAATAATGAGTGTGTCTAACGAATAATGAGGGGTTTTAAACTTATTTATAGGAAATCCATCTAAAAATGTTTGTTATTTGATCCTCAAGGCTGACAAGAAGGAGAGATAAACCAAACCCTAACTTTTCTCGTTCAAAACCCCAAAAATAGCTCTAATGGGACTAGGTCACCACCTTGGGTGACCTAGTCCACTTAGACATGACTAATTCATCTAGATGGGTGAGCTAGTCCCACATGGGGCACTTTTGCCAGCTAGATTGTTAAGGAGTGAAGAAATCAAGTTTATATGATGATTTTATTATATATTTGATCAAATTAAGCCCTGGGATGCATAATAAGGGGTCATAGGGGCCTATAAATGGTGATGGAAAGGGATTATTTAGGTCAAAAATCCAAAGACAAGGGTCCAAATGGGTGAAAAGTGTCAAAGGATACACTTTTTGGTGACACATTTAGCCCCCACTTTACTGAGGGGATTAACTTACTTTAAACTCAGACAAAAGTAGCCCAATAAAGATGGTGAAGAATGACAACAATGAAGAAGAATGAAGAAGGTGGTTAAGCCCCCAAGATTCAAGATTCTAAGTCACAAAAGACATACATGCAAGAAGAAACATTCAAGGGTGAATTATTTGCAACAAAACAAGATACATGATCATGTGATGACAAGAACTAGAGAAAAAAAATGAGGTGGAAAAGATGCACTCACTTTGGGGCCACAGAACATCAGGTCGTTCATGGGGTGAGTTGTCCCGAAGAAGTGGTTTAGTGAGAAATTCATGCCAGTGTATCAGCTTCATGTCATATAATGAGAAATTCATGCCAGTGTGTCATCTTCCCATTATACTAAGCATACCAAAGTTACCTCACTTGATAACTTTGATTAGGCACCACAATGTAATGCTTTTATAAATTATTTTGAATATTATGTGAAGAATTTGTTGAAGGGGATTTTTCTTTGTTCATGTGAGGTCTTCTTCTTAGGGAGCATTGTGCCTAATGTCTACAAGAGAGGAAAAGTTAGGGTGTCAGATTGTTATCCATGGGATGCTTTGTTCGCATAAGGAAACTTCAGTTGATGATACACTCTTAGAAGGAATCAAACCCAATGAAACAACCAAAAAAGAGAACACATCACAACGAAAGAAAAATAACACCATGAAAAGATGTTGTCTATGTATGACCCCACTTTAAAGTTGTTTCTACACCATCATTGTGAGAAATTGCTTTAAAGTAGCCAAGGATAGGTGAAATAAGACATGAGAGCTAACTTGGAAATATCTATTCCAAGTCATATATTTTTGAAGTAATTTGTGTCATGAAAAGGTAGTATGTCACATGTGAGTCAACTTAAGACATGTCGTCCACATCCCAAGCTTTCTCTTTTATGTTCATGAAAAGTTAACGACTAGTTGGAAGAGACAACAACAAGTGACATATGAGGATAAGGCTACTTAACCTATTTCCCCCACTTAGTGCAGGACAAAGGTGAGCCTGGAATGGATGATGGTATGCTTCTCCTCACAATAGTGAGTGTCTTATGACCCTAAAACTATTACACAACAAGGAGCAGCAACTAATTTTATTTATGTGGATAGGTAAATAGAGTGTTGACAAAGTTAGCCTTGATAGTATACACTTTGTCATATATGTGAGTAATGTCATGGTAACTTGGTTGGTGTGAAATGTTGGTCTTAGGTGGGTGAAGGATTAAAGGATTCTTATGATATCAAATAGTAAATGGGGATCTAATGGACACTTGCATATGCATAACCTCAATGGGCTTGGGTTGGTGTATCTATAAGAAAGGGAAATTGAGTATCATATTTTTACCATTTCCCAAGGAATACATATGATTATTGTGTGAAAGGAGTTGAACCATGTTGTTGTATTCTTGCACCATGATACCTTCCCTAATAAGAGAGTGTATAGGAAAACTACAAGTGAGATGTTCAGGACATTCATTGTTTGGTTCTACACTGTTGACTTCATCGCAAGTAAGGGAATGATCTATGGTTGAAGTGTCTTGTGTCATCATAATATCTTCTTCACTAATAGGAGATATATTAGGAGAAGGGGAAATTAGATTGTTGTGATTATTGATAGCTGCAATAGTTTCCTCGAAGGTTTCATTCTCTCGTGTCATAGTATCTATCCTAAGAGGAGAGCTATTTGGAAAGTGAGAAATAATAGGTTTATCACATGACATGATTATAATGGGTAAAGTAGCTTCATTGCTCATAGGATAGGAATTACAAGAAGGATAACTAGGGATTAGATGTTTGCCAATGATCAGATTTTTTTGTACAAATAGACTCTTCCAAATGTGAGCGACATTAGGAAGGAGAGAAATAATGCTATAACTGTGAATCATTGGAATATTTGATAGAAACATAGCCTTAGTTATTAAATCATTTTCACAAATAGGGGAGGTGTTGGGAGAGGATGGAAGAATAGATAAAGTAGTTACCATGATTTTAGCTTCATGTTTTATAAGGTTTTTGCAAGAGGGAGGAGTAAGAGGAAGACAAGCAAGACCATCATGATCTTCAATAGTTGTGTCTTCTTTCATCAAGATACCTTTGTCGCCAATGGGAGAGATATTAGGAGAAGAACAAATAAGATTATCATGCTTATCAATTCTTACATCCTCTTGTGTCAAAGCTTTAGTGGATGAGAAAGGAGAGATAAATTCATCAAGTGCTTCATCTAACATGTCCAAGTCATCACTCCTAAAGGGATTAAGAAGGGCGTGAGTGGGTGCTTGTGATGGTGTTAAAGTGTTGTGTTCATTTTGTAATAAATTTGATCTAAATGAACTAGAAACTAATGTTGAAAATTAGAATTGTAAAATTCTAATACTATCCATAAGTGATATGAAATGAAATGTAATAGAAGCTATGCAAACTTAAAATACAATTTAAATTCATAGAATGACATGTAACTTTCTCATTCTGAATAAGGTGATTTACCGATTATACTAGAAATAAAATGTTGTGAGTGCAAAATGAAATTTAAGCAATGCATGAAATGCACCAATTTAAGCTAGATTGAGTAAAATGCATGTAATAGAAAGACAACCCACTAATATAGATAGATAATGGCATAAAAAAAAAGCTTAAAAATAAGGTTTTCAACCTTGTAAATGGCAGTTTCAGAGCCCTAAAGGGACTAAGTCGCCGAAGGTAGCAACATAGTCCTTCTAGTGATTTTATGAGAATTTTTAGGATCTTTGGATGGATTTGGGTGGTTGTTGGGTTGTATGATGCAGAACTAAAATGAAAATGCAAAATTTTGATGAATTTGAATGATTTAATATGCAAAAATGCAACCTAAATGCACTTTTCACTAATGCAAAATGTTAAAACTGTAGAATGTAAATTAAATAGTGCATAATGCAATGTTATGCAAACCTATGATGAGGACGTAGTCCAATTCAGAGATAAGGGGATTTGAAAGTCAAGTTCACCAAAATGGAAATACTTTATGAACATTATTATGATCTGGTGAAACAATTAGGCTACAATGGTAAAGGATGTGGAGAGCATGAGCAATGCATTTGTGTACCCATTGAGCCTAATATGAAAGGAACTAAGACCGGTCTAGGGATTTCGTTTTCTAAAGCTACAAAATCCAATCAATGACCCTCTCTCAACATCAACACTAGCACATGCACATCACAAACCAAATGCTTAAGCATCCTGAATTCCTTGATATGGATTCCCCTCTATTCACCAATGTTCATAACGATGAAGATTTGAAACACTTGTTAGGTGCTTCGGATAGGACTTCTCACTCCAAGAGAAATGCCTCTTGTGCTATGATAAGTTTTGAGCCGACCATTAGTAACATTAATCAACCTCACACAAGAATAGAACCATATGATAATAAAGCTCCTAAGTCCAATGCACTCCCTTTAGGAGATACCCTTGGAATACTCATGGATGTAGGTGATAAAGAAAAAGTCATTAAAATTGGGAAGTTCCTGGATGATGAAAAAAAAGAGAACCTTAGAACCTTGCTTCTTGCTTTTTCTAAACTATTTGCTTGGAAATATTCCAATATGTTTGGAATAGATCCAAAGATAGTCACCCATAACATTGTACTTTCTAAAAATGCTAAGCTACTTCACCAAAAGATACGAAAGATGAACCCTAAGATAGTCTTGCATGTTAAAGGAGAACTTGAAAAGCTCCTTGACACAGGTTTCATTCGCCCTATTGATTATTATCCTTGGATATCAAACATTGTTGCAATGGCTAAACCTAATAATCATGGTAGGATATGTACGAATTTTAGAGACTTGAATAAAGCCTCCTTACAAGATGACTTTCCTCTTCCTAACATCGATATGATCATGGGATCCACTATTGGACATGCTTTGTTATACTTTATGGATGGTTTTTTGGATATATTCCAATATTTATAAACCACAAGATCAATACAAGATGGCCTTTACATCCACTTGGGGAAAATTTTGTTGGGTTATGATGCCTTTTGGTTTAAATAATGTTGGTGCTACCTATCAATGTGCAATGACCTTAACCTTTCATGGCTTCATCCATAAAATATTATAAGATTATATTGACGAAATTCTAGCTAAATATGTAACCGGCCAAGATAATGTGAATGTCCTTCAGCAAATATTTGAGTGCATGCATAAACATAACTTGCACTTAAATCCAAAAAAGTGTGTATTTGGAGTAGATAGTGGTAAACTCATAGGGTTTATCATCTCTCACAAAGGCATTGAGGTGGACACGAAGAAAATTGATGATATAATTAATATCCCACCTCCTCATAACATCTCCAAATTGCGTAAATTACAAGGAAGGATCCAAGCCATCCATCATTTTGTCCCATCCTCAACTAACCATACATTTCCCTTTACACATCTCCTCAAAAAGGATGTCAAATTTGATCAATTGGAATGACGATTGTAAATAGGAATTCAAAAGTTTGAAACCTTGCGACTCCACCTATTTTAGAACTTGGTATACCGAACAAAAGTTTCATCTTTTATGTGCTGCTTCTTCCCATGCTCTTGCCACATTGTTATCTCAACAATACACCAATTCCAAAGAGCATCATGGTTATTATATCAATAAAAAACTCCTAGATTATGAGACCCATTACTCAAAAATCTAAAAACAATGTTTGTCTCTTGGATTCGCTACTAGTAAGTTGTGACATTACTTACTCAATCCAGAAATACAAGTAATGACAAAGTTTGATCCTCTCAGATATCTTTTCAATAAAATGGATCTTTCAGGATGTCTCGCTAAATGGGTTATGTTGTTAACTGAGTTTGACCTTAAGTTTGTTTCTCAAAAATCAATCAAAGGCAAAGCCTTAACTGACCATTTATTTGATGCCCCTTCACCTTTAGCATTACCTACCAAAAAATCTTTCCTCTATGATAGTGTGTTTACCATGTATCTTTGTACATGGGAATTATACTTTGACGGATCCAAGTGTCAAACAGGCTCCGATGCTAGAGTTCTCTTAATTCTACCTATAGGTAAGACTAGTCCCTTATCCCATTGCCTCAATTTCCTATGTATGAATAACACAATTGAGTATGAAGCATTAATGATTGGATTACACACTACTTTAGTCATGGGGGTCAAATATATAAAGATCCATGGTGATTTGCAATTAGTGATTAAACAAATCAATGTTGTCTATCAGACTAAACATGATAAACTATTGCAATATAAGGATCTCATTCTAACTCTGTTAGAGAATTTTTACTCATTCACCATTGATAACATCCCTTGAAAATAAAATCGCCAAATGGATGCAATGGCTAGTCCAACCTCTCTTATCTCTCCTGTAGATCTTTCTAAATAATTCGTCTTTACCATCCACCCCATCATGAAACCCTCCATTAATGCTAAACCTAATGATGTCCTTCCCACTTTTCCTAATAATTTGTGTCAATGGAATGATGCCATCTATAACTATTTAAAGGATGATACTATTCCCAAGCCTACAACCAAAAATACTCGCATTTGCCTCAAAACGTTAGCCACTAAGTATATAATCCTTTTTGATATGTTGTATAGAAGATCCTTTGATGGAATTCTTTTGTGATGCCTCAAGGATGCTAAAACTCATATTTCCCTCGAACAAGCCCATTCTGACACTTTTGGAGGATATTTGGAGGAAAACCTTAGTGCAAAAGCTCCTTTGCATGGGTTATTACTGGAAAAATGTGGAAAACAACTACTATGCATATGTTAAGCGATTTCAGCAATACCAAGAACATAGCCATTTGATCCATGCTCCTGCTTCTAAGATCTATGCCTAAATCCTAATTTCATTATTCTCTATGTGGGGATTGGACCTAATTGGAAAAATCTCTCCACCTTCTTCTGCTAGACATATATTTATCATCACTGCTACTGACAATTTCATGAAATGGGTAGAAGTTGTTCCCCTTTGATCTACAAGTGTTGAGGTGATATGTCATATCTTATTCGAACACATCATCATTCGCTTTGGCCTTCCTTTCGCATTAGTCTTGGGAAATGGTACACCATTTAAGAATAATGATGTGAAGAAGTTTATCAAGACCTTTCATATTCAAAATCAATTTTCAACAACCTACTACCCATAGTCTAATGGTCAAGCTGAAAGTACTAATCAAATCCTAGAACAAATCCTTAAGAAAATTATTAACCAGAACTAAAAACATTGGCATACACAATTGCAATATATGTTATGGGAATATCACACAAGTGTTTTCTCTTCTATGGGAAATACACATTTCAACCTTGTTTACGATGTTAAGGCTATCCTACCTTTAGAGTTATAAATCCCCATGTTATTGAATGCTCTCCAAGGTCTAGTCGATAATTAAACCTATGCAGAACAACGATTACACCAACTTGAAACACTTGATGAATAATGCATCAATGCTCTCGAGCATCTTCAAGCTTATTCTAAACAATTTCAATACAAAAATGATATTGGTGTCATTCCTAGGACATTTAATAAAGGTGATTTGGTTATATATATAAACAAATGTAATACTACTATTGATTATGTTGACAAAGGAAAGTTCAGTCCTAATTGGTTAGGTCCCTATATGGTCAATACAAATTATAGATCTAGTTCTTATACCTTAACTGAGTGTGATGACACTCCTCTAAAAGACCCCATTAATGTCGAATATTTGCATTGGTATTATGTCTAATCCTCTTTTTGGATGGTATGAATTATGGAGCGGTGTTGTTAGAGCTATGGGATTATATCCTATGTGCTTTCCCATTGCTTCGTTCTTGGAAAATCATTATGCATGTGTCCTAGACACTAAAGTGATTATTTAATTCATTTAATAATTTCTTTAGATTTCATACTATTCATTTTTTCCTTCTTGTGTGTTATATTACTGAAAATAATTGCATAACATACTTACGCTTTATGTTGTATCTCCTTAGAAACTATCCTAAGTTTTCAATTAGATCACATAAATCTTGTTAAAGCATGTAGACAAGTTAATTAAATAATTCTATTTAATTAATCACACTGATATTCAACATTCACACATTAAATCAAAACATGTAACATCAAAATCCATATATATATATCAAAAGTTTTTTTGTACATATCATCATATACAATGTCACTAAGGACTGTGATTACCAGATCCCTCAAGATATGGTACTCATGATGCATCAGTAATAGGACAATGAGAGATGGTCGTGCATGATCATGATCTCGATCTATTGAATCTGATCACGAACTCCATCCTCTCCATCTACACGAGTGTCAAATGCTTCTCTCTTTCTATCTAATCCCTCTCTACCTGCAATCATACCACCTATCTCTCTAGTCTCTCCACCTCTGCCGGTGTCTATGATGGTTGTGCCTATGGTGCAGCACTAACTCGATAGATATGTCTCCTCAAGCCCTCATATGTTGTTCGTAGTCTTGTGAAGGGTCTCAACATCTCTAGATCTCACTCCATGATCAGTGGGGGCACATAATCAAATTCCATCTCCTCTTCATCCAAAGATGTTGACACTATCTCTATTATCGCCTAATGGTAGAGCTCTCTCCAATCCTCTAAGGGCTCTACAAGATCATTTTTTTTTAATCAGTACACATGATGATATATATGCATCAAATCATACATAAAATATAACGTACATGTATTAAAAATTAAATATCATCACCTATATCTCTGGTGGGATGAGAAATGTTCACTCATCCTATGGAGGGGGCATAGATGATGTGCTAGCCTGCCCTCAACTATAAGTGTTGGTGCCTACCACTGTTGTTGTCTGGGATCTATTCATATGGACGGGTGACATCTCTCCCCACTCATATCGGTCCCTAGTTGCTACCTCATCGGCCCCACTTAGGGGTGGCTCCTCAACTCTATCCTCCTCCTCCTCCTCCTGCTCTTGTCCATCATAATCTTGGTCTACATCCTCATCATACTCTTCATCGATGATATCAATAAATATATCTGCAACCCTATTTCATGTCTCCTCGGCTTTGTCCTCCTTCTCATCCCCCTCATCTAGTATAGGTGATGCATCCCCAACTAGCTCATCCATAAAAAACACCAGATCCAGTCATGATGATATCCACCACTCATGATCCCACGTGGCACCAACATCATCTACGTCATCCATCAGTGGCTGATCATGATCAGAGTAGTCAGATTCACTATTGGCAACATTGTCTAGTGTGAACCGCATTGTATCACCCAACCTCCAAGCACTCTGAACAAATCTCCTAAACAATGACCATGGTTTGGGTGGTGTATGTACCTTTCCTAACTATATCATCACCCAATCATAGTAGAAGGGCCACGCTATATGATCATGTCGCCCCACAAAAAAATTATCCATTTGTAGTCTCCTCAGCTGCCTGGTATGATCTAGACACTGTAATACAAGCTGATATGCTCTCCATAGGATATCATCCTCCTCTAGTTGATCGAATCTCACCCTCCAAAAGTGTAGATCACCATACTACCATAGTCGTCGAAGTCAGTAACCAAATTCACATGGATAGCCTATCATTATCGGACATGGGAAGCCAATCAGCTTGGTACATGTGATATGCTCTAGAAACCACACCTGCAGAAGTGTATAATGCACCATCCTATCTATCTCGCCGAAGACAAATCACCTAGGGTCATAATAAAAATGAGAGAGGATGCACTGTCCCTAGGCATACACTATCCAATTCTTTACCATCCCTCATATCAGGTGCACTAGCCTACCCTCAACGTGTGTTTCTCATCCATTTGGTTAGAGGACCAACACAATAGTATGCATCATGATCTGCCTCACTACTGGCGCTTGTGAGTGTAATAATAGTGCTAAATCAATTTGTCTTGCCACTCTATCATCATGGACTAGTCCACCAAGGTAGTATTGCATGTCTTCCTATTTCCCGTGGAAATATCAACCACTTTGGAGAGGCACTTGCTCCCCCCAAATAGGGACCCGAAGTATCCTGTGTACATCCTCTAACTTGTAATTGTCATATCTCTTGTGGTTAGATGGAAGGTGCAAGTATCGACATTCCAACACTCACACAGTGCCATCAATATTTCATTGTGGTACCTCATGGGGGGCATGAGGTACACCTAATATATCCCTACCTTTTGAAGGTGCTCTATCTCTATTGCTAAAAAAACATGTGCCAAGTCTCTAAGGAAACTCAATGGTCTCCCACCAAGACAATGACGGGATTGTGTGGGTACTTTTCAAAATCATCAAAATATGCTATCTAAATCATCTAATCTCTTCAATTCTACTCTAATTCATCATGCATGTGTGCTAATTTTGTTCTAATGTGCTTTTCCTAACACCCTAGACACTTCAGAACTATTTCGAGACACTTCACGAAGAAATGGGACACTTTGCAAAAAAGTGGGACACTTTGCAAACTTTTTAACCAAGATCCTTAATTAACCTAAATATGCATTAAATTCATCCCATAATAAAAAAATCACAAAAAAAGGTTCCAAAATCGACTCACCTCATGTTGTCGCTTGCCACTAGCTACCCGATCACGCAATGCATCCAATCTAGCAGGTGTGAATCCAAGTGTCCTCAAAATCCTCTTGTTCTCTCCTCATCACTCAAATGCTGAAAAAGGTGAATGAACAAAGTAAGTGAAAAGTTACTCTATTTTCATTCATTTTAACTCTATCTCATTTTTCATAGATGCACATTTATACTTTTACCATGTTAGAACTTTTTAGTGTGCTTTTCATTCAAAACAACATATCGAGTGATAGTGAGCTCCATTTTTGATGTCATTTGTTGCGTCAGAATCATGTTTCCACTCCCTACATCATCACTCACCTATCATTATGTGGCATGGTACTTGGGAATGCCCTCTAGTACTTGTGTCTGTATTCAATGTGGCTAGATTTCTACCTTGATTCCACCTCCGTAAACTAAGTATAATCAAGGGGGCATACATATACCCTTGAATTTGATCCCTACGGATTAGATAAGATGATTTTTGGACTTCTAAAAAATTTGTGTTGCAGGATGCGGTTCCTAACATCTTGGTTTTGCAGATAACTACATTGGGGGCTTCATTCTCCAACCTTTAATGAGTATCCTTTTATCAAAACAAAGTGCATTGATTGATCAAAGTCCTTTAGCTTACATATGCATGTAGAGTCATATGGGCGTAAAGTCGGGGCTAAATGTGTCAGCAAAAATTATATAACTTTGAATAAAAGGATAATTTTGTGCCCATTTTGGTCCTACTTTAGGTCCCCTTTCATCAATAATATCCTAAAACAACATTTATAGGCCACTAAGGTTCGTTATTCTTGAATTTGAGGCCTATATTACCTAAGGAATTATGCAAGCCCTGATAAACAACATCAAAAATATTCAAATATCACTAATCCCACTTCAAAATCCCTTGGTGGGACTAGGTCGCCCAAGTTGGCAACTTGGTCCTTTTTATGGACTTTTGCATTTTTAAGCAGGAAAATGTCTATCTTGCCAAAAAAATTTGATGGGTGTTGGCCTCTTAGCTCAAAATTACTGACAATTAGGTATTGTTTCTTATAAATACATGTTTTTAGGTCATTTTTCTCTCTCTTTTGGTCATTTTTCAGAAGAAACTTAAAGAGTCAAGTGCAAAATATCTTCCTCAAGAAGTTTCATCTCTCTTTCACAACAAAGTTGAAGCTTGTAGACAACAAACTAGAGGTTTTGTAGGTCTTGAAGCTCACTTCCCATTCAAAATATCACATTGCCAAAGGTTGAATATGGATTCCTATGGAGAATCATGGAGAAATCTAGGTTGAGGAGGTGCAACTAGCCACCAAATCACACCTAAAGACTATTTTCAAAGTGACCCCATCTTCCATTTTTCAGCCCATCTTCAGATTTTAGGTTTGCATCCCATTTGCATTACTTTCATATTCATTTTTAATGTTCTACGATTTCTTAAATTCAAGTCTTCCATCATAAAAATCTCTTGCATACATATTATTCTAGCACAATACAATTAGGTTTTATCTTATTTCAGGTTTTCCTAGTTCTAGACACACTTAGGGCTAGGGTTTATGCAGATTTTCTATTTCTTTAAAAGTTTGAATACAAACTAGGGATTTGTCCAACGAAAACCCCACATTGGAAACTAGAATATACTCTATTTTATAGGTGATTTTCCATGTTTGAGTTTAGATTCCAATGAGGAAGCAAAGTGTAGACCATAGTCCTCAATGTCCACTTTTAGATTTCCAAAAAAGATGAAAGGAACTAGGTGGCCAATAGTGGTGATCTAGTCCCACTAGAAGTTTTTGCCAAATACTTTTGCAGATTTGAGTACCTAGTTGGCTAGAATGGATTCTGAAATAGTTTAACAGAAAAGGGACTAGGTCGCCCAACTTGGTGTAAGTATCCCATTGGGCTTCAAATTTATAATTTCCATATTTTTGAAAGCTTCCATAACTTCTTCTTTGGTCCACAATAGTTTCCAAGTGCACTCATCTAATTTATTAGGTTCTAATGTCTTGTATAGTCCTTATTCTGTCTTTGTTGCATTATATCATGTGTTTTCCAACAATATAGATTTCATTAGATTGCATGTAATAGTTAGCTTCATTTACAAGATTGCATTACTTAGCATAATTTTCCATAATCACATTTCAACCCACATCAATTCCTAGCAACTAAATGAATCATAAGATTTATGCTACCCGCAAGGGGACATCTTCTTCCTTCTAGGTGAAAACCCTGGAAAGTTGTAGGGGATCCATCCCCTTATCATCTAAAAAGCATAAATTTTGTGGTTCATTTTGGTGAACCTGATGTTGGGTTCACCAAACTATATCACAAATTTTGGCACCTTAATGCTTTCTTACACTTCTAGGTTTTTCACATAAAAGGAGAAAGATGGGCCAAAATTCTTATGTTACATTCAATATTATGTGTTAATGGGGGTTTAAGGTGTGGCGTGTGTACAATGAAATGATCTAAATTTGATGATTTGAATGCAAAGAACTAATAAAAGTGACTAAATATTAATGTAAAACCGAGAGAATGGATTATATTTGAGAGCACATTTTTATATGCAGACTTTATGATAAATGACCTAAGGGTAAAAGCACAAAGTTGTGTCACACTTTATAAAGGAAACGGCCAATGTTGATCCAACTTTTAAACTTGAATCACTAAAAAGTAGCATATATGTTTTAAATTTTTAAATGATGTAAACTAGTAAAATATGTATTTTTTAGTATATTTTATGTTTTTATTTTTTATAAGAAATTAAAAAATTATTTTAAACTATTTTTTCATAAATTAACACTATAATTTAGTTGCTAATAAAATGTTGAAAAATGAAGTTGCATGGGACATCAAATTTTTTATAGTAAATTTTATTTTTTTTCTTTCAAATTTTTTGTGTGTATTTATAACTTGAAACTTTAGTGCATGGATATATTTTTTTCCAATTTTGATAAATATATATTTGTATATAAGTATTAAAATGTGCATGAATAAAAAACAATTGTTTCCATCAGACGTCAACATTCATATTAAATATTTATCTAAAATGGAAAAAAAATTATACCATCTTGAAATAGATTCTTTTATCTAGTGCATCATATTTGTTTCAAAAAAATTTTAATAAGTTTTAGTATGTTTCCTTGGCATGGTAATCAACCTAATATTTTTTGCTGATAACCTACTTTTAGTATAAATAAAAATATAAATAATAATAATAATTAAACTATTAAAATAAAATATATTTTTGAAAACTACACTTATGGATCTACAAAAGGGTATTTTTACATTTAAAAAAAAATGTTATTTACATGAGGAGGATTTATTAAAACTTCAAGTTTTTCAAATAATTTCTTTTTTTGGTAATTTGGACTCAAAGTGGTGCTACATATATTTTTAGCCAACAATTTTACTTTGATAAATTATGAAAGTATCTAACTTAGCTATAATGAATCTTAATAGGTCATATGTTTGACAAAAAATGATTTTTAGTTAGAAATACTTAAATTCAGTTGTGTTGATGTGTTGGCTGAAAGTGTGACTCAACTTTCTACTTTTACCACTAAGAAAGATTATAAAACAAGATAGAAAACTATATAACTAGAAATGTGTACCTGGAAGTGTGTTTCAGACTTGAAGGAACTCTGAAATTTGGAAAATAATATTTTTTATGTCTAGTAGGACACTTGTGCCAAGTTGGGCGATTTAGTCCTTTTCTAAAGTGATTTTGAGAAACTGATCTAAGGCCTGTTTCAACCAGATGGGTATTGAGATCCATATAAATCTCTAAAAAATAAGCACACTTGGACTAGGTCACCACAACTTTGGGGAGTGTCCCTCTTTCCTTTTCTGAAAATCTAAAGATAGAAACAAGAGTTCTTGATCTGCACTTTCTGCTCCTCCAAGTGTTTGGACCAGAAACCTTGATTTTTGGCCTATAGGTGTCTTTTTGTGGATGTATTTACCTAGTTTTCAAGGAAGTGCCCTAACAATTCTTCAACCCATTCTCGAATGATTTTCAAAACCTACAAAATACTTAAATCTACAAACACACATAAAGAAGGAAGAAGAAATGTTGATTGTTAGAGTATGGGGGCTTGCCTTGGTCAAGCTCCTTTCAGATCAGCAAACCAAAATGAAGAAACAAGGTAATGTAGCATGAAATAAAATACAAATGGACTTAGTCCCTTGTCATGATGAGAGATCTTGAGTTGTAGCAAATATTCAACCCTTGAATGCTTCAACAAAGATGTCTTGATGACCTAGGATGCAAACCCTTGCTTTCTTGAGAAGAACAGTGGACAAGGAGTGAAGGGTGAATGAGATAGTTGTGAATAATGAGTGTTTCTAATGAAGAATTAGGGGTTTTAGACTTATTTATAGGAAATCCACCTTAAAAAATCCATTATTTGATCCTCAAGGCTGACAGGAAGGAGAGATAAACAAAAACCCTAACTTTTCCTGCTCAAAACCCTAAAAATAGCTCCAATGGGACTAGGTCGCCACCTTGGGTGAACTAGTCCACTTGGATAGGACTTACTCACCCAGATGGGTGACCTAGTTCAATAGGGGCCCTTTTTCCAACTGGATTGTTCAGGAGTGAAGAAATCGGGTTTATATCATGATTTTATCAGATATTTTATCAAATTAAGCCTTGGGATGGATAATAAGGGGTCATAGGGGCCTATAAATGATGATGAAAAGGGGTTATTTAGGTCCAAAATCCATAGGCAAGGGTCCAAATGAGTGAAAAGTGTCAAAGGCTACACTTTTTGGTGACACAGTTTGTACCATTGTTTTAAAGTTATTTTCAACTAGTTTAATATATTAAAACTTATAGACAAATACTTTAAATTATTATAAAAGTTGGTTTGTTGGAATAAACAAAGGTATGATTTCTTTGATTGAAATTGAATATTAAGAATAAAAATTATGTTATTACTAATTAAAAAGGTATAAGAAAAAAAATGAATGGATTCATTTGTTTGTTACTAAAAAAGAAATGAGAAGGCTTCATTCCATGTTTTAATGGGTGAAACACCATTTTTATTATAAATGGTTATTTTTATGTCTTTTCTCTTATTTTTTCAAAGAGTTGTTGTTTCTATAGGTATATAAGTTTTTCATCATTCTTTTATATAGTTACTATTACATAAAAATTTATAGGGGTCAATGAATTTTCAAATCAGAATTTTCATCTAGATCCACTTAGTTCATTATTCCACAAGATTGACTATTAGAAGTGCACCAACACTCCCTTCTGATGTAAATTGGGAGAGTTAAACTTAGAAAAAGGCCTCAAATACTACATGTAGATCTAGTATTACACCAAAACCTATAAGTGTCCATGAATCTGGAAATCAACATCCTCACCAAGACCCAGAGTTACTATTAGTCAATTAAAACAAATTCTATAGATGTAGCAGTTAATCCATTATTTCATTGCTAGGTAATTTTAGTCCTTCAAAAATTATCAACTTTAATATTCTTTAAAATTAAATCTTCTCAGTTTGAATCAAAGATTTTTTCTTAAAATTTCAAGAACTCTAATATTTTTATTTAAGATTGTAAGTTTTTATTTTATATTAATTAATTTTATTATTTTACATATCTTTTTAATTATATTTCTTTAAATTTTAAAGTGATATAGAATATTTTAAATTTTTTATTTTTATTATATTTTAATTATAGGGGAGAGGGGCCAGTAGTGTATAGGTTAACTATCAGCATGTAGCAATTCATCGATAAATCATAGAACCTTCATTTTTTTTGAAATGTGGAGTGGCCTCTTATCTAGATCTATAGCTAAGTTTTGGAGGTGTGACTCACCATGCAACTCACCACATCAGTACTTCTATTGAGAAGTGCCTAAATTTTGGCTTTTTAAAGATTCAACCAAAGCTTAAAAATGGGACCCCAATAGTTAACAAAAAAATATCATGTGTTGCTTGTAGAATATCATATATAAAAAAAAAACTAATATTTGATATCTATATCTTTTATATTCAACACACATAGATAAATAGTTGAACACAAAAAAACTATTAGTTGTTGTAAAACAACACAATTATTTCAATACAACTTATATCAAACAAAAATAAACTAATAGTTCAACACATAAGAACGATATTGCACTCACCTTTTATATTTGTGATAGGAAAAACTATTAATATGAAATACTCCAATGCTTGTCCAACTATCCCAATAGTTGCACATGTAACAACAATATTTTTCACTATGATAACAATACCCTTTTAATTGAGTGTATTCTTTTATTAAATAAGCATTTTATTTTAAAAATGACACACTTATAATAAATACTTTTTTGAAAGAGGAAAAAATGGGTTTTATAGGGACCTGAAACCAAAAAGTTTACATAAGAAGAAAAGATTGACCATAAGAAAATCCCAAAATCAAAGGCTGCAAAAAAAAGATAAACAAAAAATACCAGTAGCTAGCATCAAAAAACCACTAAAAGGAAAACAAAAGACCAACGAAAATAGAACCAGAACTAACCCAAAGATTTGAGGGTCTCAACCACATCCATTTCCAGGATATCCATATCCTTGACAACCATCCTAAGATCTTGAGTCTCCAGAGGTGCATCATCCATTATTTTCTTCATGTTGGCTCTAATTATCTTAGAAGGGCCCAAATCCCCATCTTTGTTTTTGTTCTTCTCCATGTCTAGATCAACAATTAAGATTCTTGGTTGAGCAGTCTCTATTTTTTTTGCAATAGCTCTTAGAGAAATGGTGTTATTCTTGACAATTCTATGATTGTGTTCAACCATAGCCTTGAGGGATTCCCTAATTTTCTCAACCTATCTACCTAGGATCTCCCCATCCTTCTTAAGACCTTTGGTAAAATCCACCTCTTCCCAGATATAGGCCACCATGGCCATCTTCTCTTTCGTCATCCATAGAGGCTCACCTAGGTTCTGCTTCGCCATTTTGGTTTCCAAAATTTCCAATTTGTTGGTCAAAGCTCTATTTTTCAAATTTAGGTCTTTTATTTCATGAAAGGCCCACTTCAGAATTCTAAAATTATCAATAGCTCCATTTCTAGCAAGAGATAGAATATCCCCATGATATTCCCTATTAGGTTCAAAAATAGGGTCATTAAGGTTGAGGTCTGAATGATGGCCGAGTCTTTCATTTCTATCGATAGATTGGAAAGAGGCAAAGGAGAGAATTTTTTTAACAAGTTCGACAATATTATGGTCCAGTGAGTCCTCTGAATAAGCGACCAATTTTTCACAGGAGGGTCATCGCTACAAATTTCCTTCAACATAGACTCTTCAGGAGGGGGTTGTTGAGGATGATCTTTTTTATTAGAAGGCTTAGCAGTAGGAGTATTCATTCTCTTTTTGCTAGGTGGAGGAGTAATCTCTTCCACCCAATCTAGGTCCAAAGCCTTGGCCTCCTCTGGAAAACTCGACTTGGTATCATAACCCTCTGAAGCAGAGGTAGAGATGGGGTTAGAGACTATCAGCATACTTTTGAAATGCTCATAGATGAGCTGAACTAGGCCAGCATGTAGGACCAGAGTCTTTTCTAGATTTTTCCTAGTCTCCTCAATTATATTATTAAGGGAGCATAAAAGGTAATACAAAAAAGAAACCCTAACCTTATATCTAAAGTTATTGAGTAAAGTGAAATGATACCTGTAAATCTAGTGAATCTCCCATCCAACATGATGTACTCCATTAAAAATCTGAGCACCTTCCTCCAAATTTTATTTATCATGTTCGATTCAAAATAGCTATTTGAGACTTTAACAAGTCTCACCTTTTCCTCCTCCATCTTCAAAAAATTGATCAAAGCTTCATCAGATAATTTCCTATCCTGATATAATTTCATTCCATCCATAGGAATATTAGTAATGACTCCTATAAGCTCCTCATCAATAATCACCTTCTTTCCAAAAAGAATGATCTCTCCTTTGTTCTATTGCTTCAGGAAGTAATTTTTCGCCCTCGGCTTAGGCCCATGAAGTCTCTCAATGCGGTTGAAACCCTCCCTTCTCAATTTTCTTCCACACCTTTGAATTATCTCTATTTTTGGTGGACACAATAGGCTCAACTCTTTCCCTAGTTCCTCCCATTTTTGATAGAGTTTTACCCTGATTGCCTAAACAAGGAAAGAGTAGACATAAGAGAGCAAAACAAAACCAAAGCACCCAGAAAACATGCGAAATCAAGCCTGATTTCATATTAATTACAAGTTTTCCACCAAATCTTATGGTATCGTAGTACCTAGCACCTATCACCTTAATCATATTTAAAAGAAACTTCTCTCCCATGAGTGCAATCATAATTGATAAGGGCCTTGACGTTAACTGGAAAATCATGGAAATTTCACCACGTCACCTTTCTATTATTTCTTACTCCGTCATTGGAAAATAATTTTGCCACTCCATTCCCTTCCTATAGATATGGGAACTTTTAACTTTATTAAACTTAGTTAAAGTGGCCCTAGTCTCATCAATACAGTATTTGATAGTCCACGATGGTGGTGATGCACCAATGAGGCAATCAATTATGTTCTTGGATTCACCTTCAATCCAAAAATTCTTAAAGTCAATATTATAAGACAAATTTATAATATGGTAGGCTCCTAAAGCTTCAGCTAAATGATTGGTCTGGAACCATAAAGACACAACCATCATAGAAATGAACATACCTTTATCATCATGTAACACACCTCCACTCCTCGCCAATCCTGAATTCCCTTTCGTCGCCCCTTCAAAATTAGCTTTAATCCAACCCCTGGGAGGGTGAAACCACAAGACACCATCCCAAATCTTTTTAATAGGTTTAGAAACCATAGAAACATCACCTTTAATCTCCCAAGCTTTGCCAATTTTAGAATCATAAGCAGAACACACCGTAGAATCCATTTCCACCTTTTGAGGAGAGACTAGAAAATTTTTTTCCCCTATGAGTCTCAAAATATTATCAAACACGAGTGTCTCCGAATATTCCTAATCCCTGAACACTCTATTGTTTCTCTCCTTCCAAACCCCCTAGACAACATAAGCTAAAGTTAAGGACCAAAGCTTGTGAATATGCGGGTTAGAGGATGAGGATCTCCACTAAATAAATTGATCCTTAATAGACTCAGGTGACACCTAATAAATCATCCACAAAGAGTAGAACCTATCCCATATAGAGTGCACAAAGGTATAGTGCATAAACAAATGATTAGCTATTTCCACTGCACACTTGCAAAGGTAGCATCGATGAGGGAGCTAAAATCTCCTTTTGCAAAGATTGTCCATACTGAGGACCTTATTCTGAAGAAGGATCCAAAATAAAATGGTAACCTTGGGGGTCAAGTAGCTTTGCCAAGTCTTATCCCAAAAAGGGGGGGGATCATGAGAAAAAAACAACAAAGAGATAGCTGACAAAACATAGAAGTTTCTCATCGAACAAGTTGTCCAAACAAAGATATCCTCCTGAAAAATTCAATTCCACTCCGAATGCCATAAGGGAGGATTGGATAGGGTAAATATCCATACTGATTAGACAAAGGTTCACCCATCATCCATTCCTCTCGTAATCTTTAACAAGGGGACCAAAAATGGTCTTGCAAATATCTGCCCAAATTTTGAAACTATCAAAAGAAGCCAAAGGTTCCTTCATAAGCCATCTATCCTCCTAGAACTTGGTAATATTTCCACTTCTTATAATCCACCCCAAACCTAAATCAAGGAATTTACTGCCTTTTAAGATATCATTCAAGATAGTTGAACCCCTGGGTATACACTAAGACTCCAACAAAGAATTAAGGGATCCAATATTTGCCAGATATTTACATTTTATGATTTTCTTCCATTCCCCACTAGATGATAATATTCTCCATATCTTCTTAGCAAGGAGAGATTTATTAATAGTTATAATTCTTCTCATGCCCAAACCCCCAAGCTTCCTTGGGCTACAAACCAAGTCCCAATTTTTGAGAGGCATGCGCCTCCTATCTTCCACTCTAGACCAGAGAAAATGTTTCTGGGTTTTTTCAATAGCCTCCGCATACTTAAGGGAAATATTGAAAAAACTTAAAGCATATAAATAGGAAGGTTTCGAAGGGTGGTTTTGAGGATTTTAATCTTACCAACTTGACTAAGAAGAGCTCCCTTCCAACCTGCCAGCTTTTTGTTAAATTTTTCAATTAAGGAATTCTAGAAAGAGTCAGAGGGTTTAAGACCCAAGGGTAGACCCAAGTAGATTAAGGGAAGACTCTCCACTCTACACCCAAAAAATTTAGCAATCATGTTTTTTCTTCTATCTGGAGTGTTGAAGAAGAAAAGAGAACATTTTTGAATATTTATTTTCTGACCAAAAGCCCCCTCATAATCATCCAGAACTTTTTTAAGGGTTTTGGCTTCAACCACAGTAGATCTTCCCATCAAAATGGTATCATCAAAAAATTGTTGATGGGAACTAACAAGACTTTCGGATGAAGGGTGTAAGCCCAACAAAGCTCCTTGAGCCACCAATTTGTTCAGATTCCTTCCAAGGCATTCAACCATTAAGGTAAAAAAAAAAGGGGGATATAGGATCACCTTGTCTTAACCCTCTAGAATTCTTAAAAAAGTGTGAAGAAGATCCATTAACTAAAATGGTGATGGTCGCAAAATATATGTGTTGGCACACCAACTGAATAAATTTGTTGCTAAAGCCAAACACCCTTAGGATTTTAAATAAGAACCCCTACTCCACCCGATCATAGGCTTTGGAGATATCAATCTTCAAAAGAAAACCTTTAGTGTTTGAAAGAGTAAGTGAATGTATATTTTCATTCACCGTTATAATAGAATCCAAAATTTGCTTGCTAGGAACAAAGCCATTTTGTTGAGGGGAGATTAAGGAAGGCAGGATAGCTAAAAGTCTAGAAGTCAAGATTTTATAAAGAATTTTATAGAAAGAATTGCATAGGATAATGGGCCTAAAAGCTTCAAAATCCATTGCCCCAGGTCGTTTGGGGATCAATACAAAGAAGGTAGCATTGAGTTCCTCTAGGATGCTTCTCAATCCAAAAAAATGCTTAACTACATTTTCCACATCCTCTTCCACAATCTCCCAGAACCTTTGGAAAAAGAACATAGGAAAACCGTCAGGTCTAGAAGCTTTGTTGCCTTCAAAAGAGAAAGTAACCCTCTTAATTTCTTCCTTTGAAGGGATGATCGACAGAATTTTTTTGTCCTCTTCCCTAACAAGACTGGGAATAGCCGCTAACAGATAGTCATGAAGATTTTGATTAATTCCAACTTTAGTCAAAAGGAGAGTGCTAGAACAATGGACAACATGTCTCCTGATATCCTCTTCCTTCTCAAAATGATCACCATTTTCTTCAATAAAAGTTATCCTATTAACATCATGATGTTTTAAGGCTGACATATGGAAGTATCTAATATTTTTATCCTTAGAAGCAAGCCATTGCACCCTGGATCTTTGCCTCCAATACTCCTCTTTAGCAATGATATCATGCATCTGTACAAGAAGCTTATTCTCCATCTTTTTTGTTTCTAGATTACCTCCCTCCTATTGGATCTTATCCTATACCTCCTTAAGATCAACCTTTGGAGTATCTTTTCTTCTAAAGATATTACCAAAAGAATCTGTATTCCATTCCCTAACCCTGTGTTTGACTTCTCTAATTTTCTTGGCCATATTAAACATAGCAATCCCCAAAACAAAAATATTCCACCATTTCCTAACCTCGCCATGGAGCTTAGGATGATGCAACCACATTCGTTCAAATTTAAAAGGGATATTTCTTCTCACCACAATAGGATCCGCCACAAATCTAATAGGAGAATGATCATAACCCACTCTAGATAATGCTTTTAAAGAGAAAAAATATTTAGGGAACCATTGATCAGAGATGAGGGTTCTATCTAATCTAGCTTGAATCAAATATTTACCAAATTGATGGTTAGACCAGGTAAAGGGGACACCTTTCCACTCTAAATAAATCAAAGCCTGATTGTTGATGAAATCCAAAAGGTTCATTTTGCTTTCAATATTGATCTAGGACCCTCCAAATTTTTCATTATCCTACAAAGCAGTATTACAATCACCTATCACCACCCAGTTCTCATTACTATATTTATAGTGCAAGGCTTCCATGTTTTGCCAAAAAATCTTTCTAGCCCCCCTACCATTGGGGGCATAGGCATTAGACATGATCCAACTAAAATTGTCCCTTATATGAGTAAATTTGGTGGCTGCATGATTAGCATTCTCAAAAAAAGACTCACCTTTAATGAGCTTGAGATTCCAAAAGGTGATAATGCCTCTAGAGGCACCTTCTAAACTATTCCCCTCAACCCCGCAGCATTTAAATAACTTAATCTTTTCCACTTTTTGTTTAGGAATTTTAGATTCTAGAACCTTTAAGATATTGGGTTTATGATCTCTAACAAAATTATGCAATACATCTCTCTTATGGAGGTTGTTCATCCCCTGAATGTTCCATGACATGATCTTCATATCTTACCAGGAGTGATATTGCAAATTTCGGGAATGGTCTTCTGATACCCATTTGCAATGTCCTCCATACTAATGTTTTCCCTATGCCAATAGGTAGTTCTCCTCTCCTGACTATTCTTAGTTACTCCAAAATCTGCCTTGGCTCTAGCTCTTGTTGGGATCCCTTTCGAGGTGATCACCTGAGAATTCTTCTTATTCCTCTTCTTACTGTTAGAGCTTAACTCCTCTTTGTCCATCTCGTCCTGACTTTCCTCCTCCTTACCTAACCCCCAATCTTTAACATAACACTCTTTCTAGTCCACTGAAAGAGTATCGATCAACACAGTGCAATTTTAAGACTTCCCATTTGTACACTCAACATTCTGGTTTGAATCCCTCAACGATTCATTCCCCTTCTCCATTGATTCCCTAGAATAAGGTCATAGGGAAAATTCTTCCCTTCTACCTAAGCCTGTAGAAGAAAAAGGAATCCCAATCTCCAACTTTAAGAAACCATCTTCAAATGACATACCAAAACCCTGAGAAGGGATTTCATCAAGATCGCAATCAATAATGAACTTTTCCCCTCCATTAGTCTCATAGCCACTACCTTGAGGCAACATGCATTCAATATCTTCCTTACCATTGTGCAAGACACCCTCAGATTTAATTTCCTTCTCTTCTTCCACATCATGCTAATGGGGTTCTGCCATACTATGTTCTGGGTTATCAAAAGTTCCACCCAAAACCTTGTTGTTGGAGTAAACTTCAGCAGCAGTCCCATTGTTGCAATCATTTTCTTCAACATGCTTCTCTTTAGACTGTTCCTCTTCCCCATCACATGTTTTTTTCCAAATGGACTTAGCCTTGAAATGGGGCCTCTCCTTGGTCATACTGGCATTGAGTGGACAATTTTTAGCCAATGACCTGATTTCCTACACATAAAGCATGCAAAAGGGATAGATTCAAACTCAATAGTTTGAGTCCAAGTACCCAACTTAGAATGGAGCTCAATAGTTGCTGATAAATTTGCATTTTGGGAAATACCCACACAAATTCTAGTAAAAACTAGTCATTTCCTAGCAGCCATCATTTGGTCAATAGATAAAAGCTCCCCAAAAGAGCTAGCAAGACCACTAAAAACATCCACATTCTAGTACTCTAGAGAAGCTCAGGGAGTCTAACCCAAATAGGGATAGTTTTGAAAATTGAATCTAAAAGATCCAGATTAATTGACCATTTATTTAGAGCTAACGAGGACCTTCCAATAATCCAAGTACCTCAACTTCTCACAGTCACAATGTCCTCCTTACAGGAGAACTCAAAAGAAAAATAACCCTTGGGTAGGGAAGAGACAAGAACATGACCATTAGTTCTCCATTTTTTCATCATAAACATCCTAACCATGTCAATATTAGGTCTAGGACCCATAAATTTACCCACCAACACTCTTTGCATTAGTGAAATATTATGATCAATGACTAGATCTGGAATAGAAATTGAAAACTTACCCTTTGCAGGTTCAAAGATATTGCACACAGGAGGTAAAGCCGATTTTTCATATGTTTTGACCCCAAAGAGTGAAGACCATAGTTTAGGTTTGGCTCCTTCCCCTCCAGCCATCCCCACCACATTTTTGGTATTATCACACTGAAGTCCTTTGGTACTTCGAGGCAGAGACTCGGAAGGAGCAACATCCCCTCCTGGGTCCACCAGGATCTAGAACAATAGCATCTTCCTTACCTTGCTTTCCGGTTGAATCTTGCTTCGATTCTCCTTGCGATTCCTTTGGTTCTGCAGTTCCACAACTTGCACCATTTTTCAAAGATTCAAAATTTTGATTTTCTCGCTCGCTCGCGTGCACTTCCTCCCGCTCTCTCACCATTTAACAAATTTTGTGATATTTTATAATAAATAGTTATGATATTTTATTTTATTTAAGACAATAAAATATTTTTTCACTTCTTTATTAATGTATTTATGCTACTTTAATAAAACATTCAAGGTTCTCATGTGTTCAACTATGGGTGCATTTTGATTAACATTTGGTAGTTTATTATTTACATGTCGACTATTTATTTACATGAGTACTTTATGAGACCTTTTTGTCGGGACTCGTCTTTTTAGTGTTTAGCTTACTCCCTAAGTATCGCTTAAGAGGGGTGTTAGTGTAAAAGGAGGTATTATTAAACTAATTATCTTTCAACTTACTTAGTAGATTACTATTCACAATACACTTAAGCTCACTTACTCATTAGAAAACTTCTAATGTTTTGTCCCACCTCATGTGGTTGAGACAAGTGTTCTCACTTTGTGAGACACCTCTTGTATGGTCGCTTGCCACTCACTATAATACTTGTCATGTAAGTTAACAAGTGTTCCATTTTTAAAGAGTTTTTCAATCATTGTGTTTGATAACACTACCTACACTAACTTTCTTTTTTAGGAAAAATCATATATTGTACATTTTAATTAACTATTTTATCAATATCTTTGATAATATAAATTAAGATCAATGTTTGTAAGTTTTTTTGTGAAAGTATCAGATTTTTGTTATTATGATCTTATTAGAAATCCTAACATTCAATTATATTTATTTAAAATTATAAAGTGATATAGAATATTTTTTTTTTTATTGTATTTTTATTTTACAAACATTTATTTATGTATGTATGATAAAATTTTATAATAAATCTAAATTTAGAGGAATATGTGTACACAAAATCAGTTCCTATAGACACCTTTGGCTCTAAGTATCTCGTTTCTCCTCATATTACCCTTGCCGTTGTGGTTTGTGTAAAACTAATAAAATGAAAAATCCACTAGAGAAATATGCACACTAAACAAATACAAACACAACCAGCACATGATACAAAATAATATTTTTGTTTCGTCTTTAAGCAAGGAGGTACCGCACAAAATTTTGTGAAACCAATTCATAAACTACATAAAATACAAGTATATTAAAACTAGTACACATATATTAATTAATAATATATGTAAAAAACACTGAAAGTTATCATTACTTAATATTGTTCTTAAATTTTAAATATAATTTTTTTTTGAAATTTCTTTTCATTTTATACGATAGTTTTCAATGTATTATAAAAATATAAAATGTATTAAATCTATTTTTCATTTTCAATGTATTCTTTTATTTGAGTTTAGATTTAAAAATATGTTATTAAAGAATAGGAAAAACACTTCATATTACATAACAATTTTCAAAAAGAATTGCTATTTTAAGTATTCTATGTTTTATTTTGTTTTGTTTTTTATAAAAATATAATAAATATTATATATCTGTGTATATTTAAAAATAGTTCTTTTAGTAGAATAAAAATATCAATTCTACACATAAATTACTTCCATCGGCGTGTCATTTTCAATGAAACTTAAAAAAAATTACGAATAACAATATGTTTCTCAATGTGTTAAGTAATAACTACGCCTTTGAATCCATCGTTATCCTCGTGTTCCATGAGCCCCACAAAAAATGATGTGAAGAAGAAAGCCTCGTTGTAGCCTACAACCCTGAAGTGAATGGATAGATAAGTGGGAATGTCAGCTCTCTGAGTCTTTTAATTGGGACAAGTGAATCAAACATACAAGGAAAGATTCCACAATATTGCAGCGTCCCCCACCACTGCACTGAATCTCTACACAATCAAACAATTGGCTTATTCAAGTCAAATAGAAAAATAATTATGTGTTGTAAGAGTTTGTAGATTATTAATTTTGATTGATAGTGTGTCTAGTATCAACCATTTATAATAACAATCAAAGCTACAAAAAAATAAACTAAACATCAATGCATAGATAAATGAAAGCATGACACACTAAACTAGAGATCAATGCATAGATAAATCAAACCATGACACAAGCCAATCATCTATTATGTAAGTTGTGAAAAATACACTATCATTGAATCATTAATACCTTTTGGACATGGAAATGAAGGAGCAAAATTCACAAAAAAATACACTATCATTGAATCATTAATACCTTTTTGACATGGAAATGAAGGAGCAAACTAAGTGAATTCAGGGTTTTTTTCATTTCTTTCTCTTCTAACAACTCATGTAGCTTTATCATTTGCATTGGCAATAGCAAAACAACGATGTCTAAAACACATAACTATCAGATCTATTTTTGAAAAGAGAGATTTCTTTATTGGGGAGGATGTGTCCCACACTAATGGTGACTAGAAAATTACTCATGCACCTAGGCAACATATATATTTATTTTAGGGGGATCAAATTATATATGATGGGTAAGAACATCTCTCCACCATCCAAACTAAAAATTTGATGTGTTTGAAATTAGTGTAGCCCATAATAATGTGATCTATTTCATAAAAGTTTGATACTAAAAATTTAGGTCATTATAGTTCAAAGGTTGAGCCTAACAATAATCAATGAATTTTAGAGTAATGTCTATAAGAAGGTTTTTCAAAATGTTTAAATATATCAAACGTATGAAAAATTAAAAGAGTGAAATTATAACTGTCTCTATCTATCATCCAAAAGAAATCTAGTGATTTGTTAATTTCTTTAAAGCATGACATAATTTAATAATGAAACCAAATATTTCTAAGATGAATGAAAATAATAATAAAATTAAATGATTTAGTGATTAAATTTAAATAAAATATAAGTTTTATCATGAGTGTGTGATAGAAAATATCCAAAATTAATCTCATATGATAACATGTAATTCTTAATAGTAAAAATAGTGATAGAAATCCCCCAGCACCAAGGTAAATATTAATATTACCTTCCATTATAAATGACCACATTTAGAAAATATATTTTTATATATAAAGAAGTCTAGAAAAAATTCAATGGAATCAACTAGTGAAAACTATGTCACCTTGAGTCACTTCTTTTTGATAAACTAGAACATGGCACATTTTAGCAAAGTAGAGGACCTTAATCTTCCTTCGGGAGGTGTAGTGTAGAAAAATGTATCCCTTTACATTTTCACACTTGTTTGGGCCCTCCCTGTTAAAATTTGGCTCATTTATTTCTTAATTGGTCCTATTTTACACCCACAAGCCTAATTAAATGCATTTTTCTAAAGATAATCCCGACACTTAATAAATGGAAAATCATAATTTATTTATTTTGGTTATGTGTTCTAGAATGAGAGATCTAGGACTCATACACCCCTATGGGCGTATGGGTCCCACCTAGGTCTTGGGACCTAATTTTAATGTTACATTAAAAAAAACACTTCTTGAAATTTGTGTCCCAATTTAAGTCATTGGGACTCATACGCCCAACCTGGCGTAAGAGTCCCATTTTGACCTAAACCTATTTTAATTCAAATTCTTGGCAGGATTTTATTATCCTAGATCTAATGTCGGCTTGTATTGTTGTAATTTTAGGAAATTAGGAATAAACAAGTATAAATACAAGGTTATTCTAGATAATTTTTCCTAACAATCTAGTAAATTCAAGTGATCTTATGAGCATTCAAGATAAAATTATCAAGCATTTGGAGCAATATTCAAGATTCGAGCATCATGTCAAAGTATTCATGCAATATATGTGTTTGTGAGCTAACATTTGTGATGTAGGCTTCATGATTCAAGCAATAATTCAAGATAAATCTTAAAGCATTCAATTAAGATTAAAGATCCACATTCATGCTAGCCATTTCACACAAGTTTGTATCCTTCATTTCAAGGGTTTGGTGAGTTGCAAAATTGCATTTGTTGATTCATCATTCCTTCATGTTATTTCATTTCAAGGTTTAATTATCGAAACAAGGTTGGACCAAGGAAAACCCCTATCCCCTAAGAAAACATCATTTTTCTCTCTTGATGTGTGTTTTTAGATCTAGTAGAATTGGAGTTTGAAGATCCTTTGAGGGAAAAGTTACAAAAGTTTTCAAAGTTTTTAAGAAGTTGTCATTCTCATAGAAACTCATTTATAGGCCAATATTCAGAATTTTAGACTTGAAGATCAGATATGAAGGAAGCTATAGAAGATCACTAGAGGCTACAAAAATATTAGTCAAAACCCTAGTAACGATACTAAATCACCCTACCTGGCATATGAGTCCCTATATAGCCATTTTTCCATCTTTTTGTAGATCCTACAGAATCACCAAAAGGTTCTAGATTCTACCTAGAATCTTGTAGCAATAATAAATTGCCTAGCCTAGTGTATCAATCCCAACGCACTTCAAAAAATATAATTTCAACTTACAAACCCTACTTTGAATCCATAATTCTTCTAGGTGCCTTTCTATTTGATCCCAGTTTATCAATATGATTTAATGCTTTTAAGTTTCTAGGTTTTTATGCATAAGTGTTTGCATTTCTCCTTTGAAGCTTCATTTAATGATGAACCCTCATCCAGTTTCAATAAGAACCCACTAGCCCCTTCCTCAATCAAGCCACTTGGTTGAGGAATCTAGGCTCCTAATGAGCTAAAGTGAGAAACAGATCCCAAAGTTCCATCTCCTAAAAGGTGGAATCCTATTTCCATTGGTTCAGGAGGAAGTGTATAGTCTTGTTTTGAATGACTTGCGATTTTGTGATCCCCAAATGAAATATTTTATAAAATTAACCCTATTTAATAAGGACCTATCTCTTGAAGATAGACACATTTATGAGGGATTTTCATTAGAATATAAAATTTTAATAGATTAAGAACTTGCATCATAACCAGCAACTAATGTTATTGATACAGATGAATTAGCAAGTAAATAAAAATATGGTTAATAAATAAAATTAATGTTGTTGATATAGGTCAATTATCAAGTAAATAGAAATATAGCTAATATATCTTTTTAATGGCTAGAGGGAATGGGCAGGCAAGTGGGAATAGGTGTGGTGGTAGCTGTTTGAATTTTGGAGAGGCTACAAATTGCAGAGAAGTGGTTTCTGACGAGGAGGAATATGATCTTGTGTCGATACAACCATTGCATTAGCTTGTGGTCCCATTTTTGTAGGGGATCATACTTGTTTTTGAGGGATTTATGCGTTTTTAGCAGCTTTTTCTGGTGTGGCATGTTGGCATTAGTTGCTAATGTCTCATGCAAGTTGTTATGCATGGTCCTATATTTTGGGCTTGTTATTTTAGGTGTTTCCTCAGTCCTCCTCTGAACTAATTTATATTTAGATTTGTTAAGGTTTTTTCTTCTCACTTTGGAGGTGTGTTGTCTTTGATTGGAGGAGGAGACTCTCTTTCAAAGTTGTTCTTGCCTTAGTTGGGTGTTTGATTTGGAGGAAAAAAATGTTATTTTAGTGACCTCTATTGTTTCTTACTTGGTCTTCCTTAGAGATCTTGTGTGGTTTGAATTTTTTTTGGCCTTCCTAGTTCATGGTGGGGTTTCTCACTTTCTTTTCTTTCATTCCTTTATGCATGTGGGTGAGGGATTTGGCTGGGTTGAGGACTTGTGCTCTCCCATGATTGGATTAAATAAGTCCTATTTTTACATGATTAATATTTGGTGCTTGGAGAATGTTATGCTTAAATCCCTTAGGGTTGTGATAGTTTAGGTGGAGTGGGTGATGCAGGCACATCCTATTGCATAGACAATCCTACCCACCCAAAAACCCATTTATTTTAATTTCTTGTATTTTGTTTTGGCTTTTCTTGCGGGGAAATTTTACTTAAATCTTCAAATTCTCTAGTATAGTATGGTTTTTTTTTTTTGTGGGAAAAATCAAATGGTTAATCATTTCTTCTTGATATATTTTTTTTAGATTTGTATGTATATGTTGATTTTCTAAAAATGAAAAGTCCCACACCTAGGCCCATGAGTGGGTATTTAATGCATTTTGTAAGTCTATTTCAAGAATTTGAAAATGCCTTGTTGAGGAAAGTTGTAAAGTATGTGTTGAAGGAGTGGAGAGAGTGGATTGAGAAGTGGGAAATAAAATTTTGAATGGGAATTGAAGGCTCTTCCCAAGAAAATGAAAACCCATTCCCAATAGGAGGAAAGTGTGGTTTGAAGTTTGACTAGAGGTAAAGAAGAAAATCCATGCCTAGATTACCAAGGGAGGTTTGTGCAGGAAAAAGAATGAAGGAAATGTGAAATATGAATGTATGGAATGGATGAATAGTATTTTGTTGTCTTGAAGATGAATTAAATTTAATTTGGAGTGTGTTGTGAGTTCTTTTTTTTGTTGTGAAAATTTGTGATTAGATTTTGTATGACTATAGATGATTTTTATAAATGTGTGAAGTTTGAACATGCTCTCCTTTATATACTTGTAGCAAGAGTGACATTATTTTTTATAGTGTTGAAAAATGTCATCGGTGACATTTTGACACTTGTTTGGGTCCTCCTTGTAAAACTAAGCTTAATGACGCCTTGACTTAGTGTTGTAATGTGTGTAACACAATGAGATTGGGTCTTGGGCCCTTGTCAACTAAATAAACTTAATCGCACTTTATCTGGAGTGTTGTAAAGTGTTCTAACACACTTTCACACTTTTATAAGGTTCTTATTAATAATTGGAATTCTTTATGCTTTAATTGGCCTTATTTTACATCCACAAGCCTTGTTTAATGCATCATTTTGAGGATTATCTTGACATAAATCAACATCCAATTGCAATTCAGGTGTGTTGATGGTTTTTTTCTACATAGCAACAATTCAGACAGAATATGATATCCTATCTCTCTTGAAAGGTAAATATCTATGGAAAAGAGATAACCCCAAGGTCTCTAATGTCAGGTCTTGACAATGCAACAAAACAACCCAGAGATAATGTGAAAATGTTGGTAATCACAAAGGGACCTTACTACAAGCATATAATGGACTTTGAATTTATCAGATCTAAACAATGGATTGATACTAGAAATCCTCAATTGAACCCAGACAATAAAGAAAATCAAAAAAGATAAAGGTTTCAAAGATAATTCTAAGAATAATTCTAACCCTAAGCTTGAAAATTCCAAAAGATAAAATGCTCAAAATGGATAGATCTCTCATAAACTACTTTTTGTTTGACCCAGATAAATCTGCAATCTCATAGGAATAGTGCAATCTTTCGAGGTAGCTAAAGATTTTAAAATTGTAAACATTCATTCAAGACAATCCTATTGCAACTAAAATGAAGAAACATTCATAATTGAACTAAGCATAATTTTAAGTCCAAGCTAACTTTGCAAAGCAGCTAACAATCAGCTAACTGCAAAAATTATGGACTAGAGATCGCTGCAAATATTCCAAACATGAAACCCTAAGCATAACCAAACTATCTAACAATGAACTTAAGAAAATTTAAAGATGGAACAACAAGAACCATGCTAGATAAAACTCAACACAAGAGAGATGCTAAATCACAATATCTTTTCTTATATTAAGTCATCCAAAAATGGCAACAATTCCAGTCTTTTGTTACAATACTTGCTTGAATAGAAACCCTAGCTCGCTCAAATATGAAATCTCTATTTTATCACCTATATGTCCCCCTCTACAAATGAGGCAACATGCCTGATTTATAGAGAAATCCCAAGATAGGTCGGCCCGAATAACAATTTTATAATAAAAAATGCCACACAAGAGGTCGGCCTCAAAAGATATTTGAATATAACATGAAATGTGCAATTTGCACCAACTTCATCCAAGTCAGCCCAGGGTCTCAAAAAGTTGGCCCAATTCATGTAGATAATGGGAAGCACAAACTCTTATGTAGCCCTATATAAGTACTTCCCATCCTTGTCCTTAGCTCGATCCACTACACCATGCACTGCTAGCAACACTCTATCAAATCCGGCAATAGGTGGCACAGGAGAAACCCTAACTCTTCTTTCAAGAGACTTAATGTCATCTCTTGCCTACCTTACTGTGCCATCCCAATCAGCCCTATTTTTGAAATGCCTATTAATTACAGCAATGTAGGTTGCAACATCATCTACCTGATGTTCAGTGACTGGACCATCACTAATTGGAGAATAGACATCTCTCCACAGTTTCTTGAGTTGCTCCAAATTGAGATTCTTTAGAGCGAACTTCTTCCTCCTTGACATAATTACAAAGAATGAGATACACTTATCATGAATTCCAGTCAAAGTGTCCTCAATCTTCCTCCCTTATTTGTGAATCTTCTTCAAGGCCCTTTGCCTCATCTGCAAGATCTCGAACCATTCCCAAGGCTCAAAAAACCCTTGGAAAAGGATGAATCCCTCTCTTTACCAGTTTATCCTCAATAAACTCCATGATTGTTCTTATTTTCTATAATAGGAGATCAATATCATCATTGTCTTGGGCTAACATAGTCTTCAGCCAATCCACTGGTCTCATGGCATCCCTTGCAGTCGACAAGATATTCTTGATGGCACCATCTCCTTTGGTCTGGACTACCTACAACCAATCAACTATGGCATGTGTAGTGCCTTTCATTCTTTCAAGTTTGAAGATTGTTTCCTAGGGCAAGAAACCTATAGCAGAGGAGGAAGAGCCAATGGATTGCGAGGGTTTCATCAACTCCTGCAAGTATTTCTTCAATTTCTCATTCTCCCTTTCCAACTCATGCTTAGTTTATACCTCCTTCTTCAATCTACCCACGATTATAGCACTGGAGCCTTCATACTCCTCAATATCTTGATCCATAGAAGAATGCCCTAAATTAATGGTCTGCATAGAATAGTCCTTTGTAGTCACATTATATCTATTTTTTTTGGAGTAGGGGTAGCAATGTGAGCCAACTTGTTGCCTGATCCATCCCTCTCAATCCTGGATACAACCCTAGCCTTCTTTTTAGTTTTTATTTTCCCAATATTGTCCATTAGGTCATCCCAATTGGGAGGAGTGTCCTCCACTATCACCAATTTATTTTTTAACTCTCTATCCAACCAACCTAGAATAGTGGATTCGGTTGGCACCTCATCCTATTTATCCTACTCCTCCTAGAAATTAGGTGCATCCTTCCCAATATTAGGCACATTGGGGATTTCCTTAGTTGGATCATCCTTATTTAAAGACTGCTCCTCTACAACCTGTGCTGGTGAAGGGATCCTAGCTGGTATCTCCTTTTGTTGAGGGGATTTGTTCAATTTCTCCTCTACAGGTGAATCAGAATAGGCTACCAAGGGAGACTGTATTACCTTATCAATTTATACCTCAGTATTGTAGAGGTCTCCGTCCTGGAATCCCTCCTCTCCCAAGTCTTTAGGATAGTCATCCTTCCTTGGTTGTTCTTGCACACTGCCAATATCTTGAGGAGGGGGAATTTTCTCCTATTCAATGATAGGAGTAGTCACAACAACACCCTCCTTTGTTGCAACATCCTTTTGGGAAGGAGTCCTTGATGTCCTCATATATACCAGCATTCTTTCACCTGAACTTTCTATCTCCACCACAAGTGCCTCAACCTCCTTTTCTGATTTGGAAGTTTCTTTTTCCTTTTGTGACATTCTCACAAGTATTTTTCTTTTGAGCAAAGGAGCAGCAACATCTTACTTCTCCTCCTCATCTTCTTTATCCTTCTCAACCTCTTTCCTTGAAATGTGCCTTCTCTTTTTGGCAATAGGCTTTCTTTGTTTACTCACATCTGCTACTCCTTTAGTTTGAACATCTATAACTTTAATCTTGAAGGGAGAGTCCACCTTGGCCTTACCCTTAGGATCTTGCTCATGTGATTCCTTGAAAGCAGAATGATACTCCAAGTCTCCCATCAAATCATAGGTGCATTGGACACATTCACTTTCTAACTCTAGTATCTTGTGCTTCAGCCATATTCTAGTATACTTTATCATCGGAGTCATAATTTGCTCCAACTCTATCTTCTCTTCTTCGAACCAATCAATCTCTCCAACTAGTTTATCTTTCACAACCCCGAAGATATGACCCTAAATCAGATTTTCATGCTCTTCCACCTGGTTAGGAATGGCTTTTATGTTGTACAATCCTACTAAATCTATTGATAGCTTAGAGAATTTCTTCTTCCTTACATCAAATTCATCTCCAAGGTTAGTCCAATAATCTTCAATGTTGTCTGTGTGGCTGTATTCCCTACTTGCCTTCTTTTGTGCCTCACCAGTAATATCAAACCTTGCCCTCTTAGAATGGAAAGAGAGACAAAAAGTGCTCATCTCCTCTTCAGAAGCATGAGCCAACTAGATGGAAGGGTAGACCTCATTTGTTCATATCTTCAAGGGGAAATCATTCCCAAATCCTGTTTTATGCTTACCTCCCTTTACAATCACATCAAAGTCACAAATCTTCCTAGTGACATCCAATAGTATAATGTGGTCAGTTGGGTACCTTGGGAGTCTGTAAGGATCCCTTTGACAACCATCAATCCTAATGTAGGAGAAAGTGGGGAACTAGATGAACCATGCCCCATACCTCCTTATCAATTCCTTGGCTTTGTCTAAAATGCTAACATGCTCTAGACCTTGCACCAACCTAATAATATACATTGTAAAAGCATCATTTTCTCTCATGTAGCTACCTCCTACTAGGTGTAGCTATGGATACACCTCATAGATTGCATCCTATCTTAATACACCTCTAGTGCTCAACTCCTTGTATGGGTGAAATCTTGCCAATGCATACATCAGGTAGGAAGTCATGGTGAAAGTCTCGGTCTGTAAGACATTGCACATTTGCTCATAGATTACTGCACTTATGGCACCTGCCCAATAGTAATCTATACCCTACTCTATTGGAGCAATGGCATTAAACATCCAACTCTCAAAGAGTCCTACACTCTTCAGCCGTACCAACCTTCTGAGGAGAGTGATGACATTATAGTATTCCCTTTTGAATTCAAGTCAAAATAGTTGTTTTGGAAACTTGGAGAAGTGGGACTTGGGCTTCTCCAACCAAGAATTGATCACCTCTTGGGACTTAACCACATTGTCCTCATAATATTTCTTGTTGTATCCATATAATAGGCCACCACATGTGACCTATCAGGAAGATCAAAAGTCCTGCAAACAAGTAAAACAACCACAATGAGATCCAAGATAAACAATGAGTGTTAACATCAATTAATTCAAAGTCCAGGATTTAGCCTCCTCCGTGGAATCCGAACTGGAGAGGAATTCCGGGGAAATTCGGACCAGACGAAATCCAGAGAAACAAACATACAAACCCCACAATATCATTCCAATCAATCAGTATAATAAAGGGATAATTTGAAACCACTTAGCATAGGTTCATTTGATCATCTAAATGCATTATCAATAAGAAAATTCCTCATGTAATCATCAGATTCCTCATTCCCACAAAACTTTGGGAAAATCCACTAGAGACAAAAATCCCTAATAACAGCAATAGTTTCGATAATGCGGGAAAATGAAGGAAGCATAGAACATCCAGGAAAATCCCAATGACATGGATTTTAGTGGAACCAAGACAAAATCATCATGGAAGCATTAATTTGGTAGAACGATCAAGCAAAAGACACCTGGAAAATCTAGAGGAAGCAGAATTTCACCAGGCAAACAAAGTCCAAATTAATAGAAAATTATGAACAATGAAGGAGAAACAGGAAGACTCAGGAAAAATCAGCAAAGGCAGAATTCCATGAAGGAAATGGAAACCCTAACACCTATGTTTCTCATGTCCTCACCTAAATAGACTGACGGAAACACACTGACAGCCTGTAGATCGATAATGACTCTACCTTCACCTCCAATGGATGAACCATGAATTTAAAACTCTCCTCTCAATGATTTGAAAGGTATTGGTTGTGCCCTTCATCAAGAACCCTAAAAGCCTCTTCCATGAAAGAACGGAAAAGCTCAGGCACAGCTTGCTTGCAAATAAGGATAGGAAGTTCATGGAAAATGCAAACAAGCCTCAAAAATAGCAACAAAAGACCAGCCCAAAACAAATATTCAAGACAATCACCCGAGCAAACTGGCAAGACATGGCACACACATAGAAACAAGAACGAAGTAATGAATGACATGAAAGTACATATAGTAAAGTGTCAAAACCAAAATAGGATGAGAGAATATCTACATACCATGAGAATAGGAGGAACTGAAACAAGGGATGCCAGTAAACAACCTTCAAGCATGAGCAGAATACAAGCAATTCTCAAGAAACCTAAATGCAACACTTGAAATTACTTCAAAATACAAAATCCAGCAACACACCTCAATCTCTAGCACTCCAAACTCAAATGGAAAATCACTTCCCAAAATTTGTGCAATCACCATTAATGCGATCGACAAGATGATTGAGACCAAAAATTGAGAAATTTGACAGAGCAACGGACTTCGGTGAAATCCGTACACAACGGATTTCCTCGGATATGAGAAGAAAAGCAGCCATTTCCGAATACCAAAGGGAAACCAGGAAAATCTCGCCAGGGCAGATTTTCTCAAACATAGAGAAAAGCTCGAAATACACCCAACACTTAAGGCTAACAATATAAATCATAAATGGGCCATTTCGACCAGCAGGATGAATCTCAAATCACATGCCCAAGCAATCAAAATTTCCAAAATAGAAAGACCAAGACATGAAAAGTGGAAAAAATGAGGGTCCCAACTTTCAGTGGGGCGTGTGTGCAAAAACTACGCAACAAATGGTGACTCCGCTGGGAAAATGCTCGAGAGCATTTCAAGTACAAACTAGAATCAAGAACCTAGAATCTCGGGTTTCAATCCTTACATCAAGACACCTATGAGAAAATTTAAGAAACCACAAGGAAGAATAATTTTCCCTATACTAGGGTCCAAGTGTGTGTATTTTGCATTTATTCCCTATTCCTTAGGTGCAATGGGATCTAGAGAAAATCTGACCAAGATACATAAAATTTCTAACTTCTAAAGCAATATGGATAGAGCCTTGCTTCCATTTAGGCATCCATAGCCCAGATGAGGTTATCATTGTGATCCTACCAAGTATAGCTCTATTGTCAGTCGAGCGTCTATAGCCTCGATAGAGATACTAGGATATCTTTGATAAGATGAAAGTTTATTTTGATTTTCAAAATTTTCCTTTTCTCTTTTCTATTGTAAACATTTAATAGAACCTTAATTTCACCTTGTAAGTAACAAGACTCACACTCACGAATGAGAAACATAGTGGCACTGAAGAAGAATATAATTTTTTTTACCAAGCCAAATTACACATGAACCCTATGCAACTCCAGAATCTTTATTTTAGTGTGAAGGTGTGAGACCCAAATATATATTCCAAAGTGTATGAAAAAAAGGTGACTGTAATTCTAAGCACAAGGGAAATCAAATAAATGAACTCCACCACTTGACTCTGAAAAACTAATTAGATTTTGTAAACTAATTCTCTAGAACCATCCTAGGCAAATGGCCCATTATATAGATGCAACAATCCCAAGAAAGTGAGAAACCAAAAGAAAAACCAAAACAGAAATCAAAACAAACCAAAGCAAACCTACTTTAACTAGATCAAACAAGCAAAGAAAAACATAAAGAAAACCTACTCTAACTATGTATAGGATGAGCTGCAAATAACTCAAGGTTGAAAATAATGCTTTAGATACTGCCCATTGATAGGTAGTGATATATCCTCACCAATGAGATTTTTCATACAAAAAGCATTATCTCCCAGAATTTCTGAAATCTAGTAAGGACCAAGCCAAATATTATCAAATTTACCATGCTCTCCCTTATGGTCATGGGATTTATCCCAATAGAGAACCAAGTCAGAGATTCTGAAGGCTTTCACCTTAGCTCTCGTATCAAACCATCGTTTCACTACACCTTGATGTTTAGTAAAGTTTTCCAGGGCTTCATCTCTTTTCTCTTCAAGGTGTAACAACTCAGCCAAATGGGCTTCACATTTATCCTCCTCATTGTAGTATTCATTTATAAACTACAGGGTAGGGATCCTCAATTGGATTGGAAACATAGGTTCCATACCATACACTAGGTGATAAGGAGAGGTTCATATGGATGCCTCTTGTCTAGTACAGTCTACCCAAAGAGAAAATTAGAGCTGGGTGTGCCAATCCTTAGGATTTTGTTCTAGCAACTTACATATAACTATCAATAGGTTCTTATTGGAAGACTCGGCTAGAGCATTACCCTAAGGGTAGTAATGGGATGAAAATTTAATAACAATCCCATGATCAAATGCCCAATTAGAAAATTTTAGTGATGCAAATGTAGAACCATTATCACAAACTAAAGACAATGGACAAGCAAAATGATTAATGATACCTGACTCAAGAAAACTGATTACCACATCCAAAGTACATTGTTTACAAGCAAGATCCTATGTCTACCTAGTAAAATAATTAGTTATGGTAAGAATATACCTATGGCCTACAAAAGATGGAGGATTAATTGGACCTATGAAGTCCATTCCCCACTAGGTGAATTGTTTTACCTCTATGACCGGCTGAAGTGGAAGAGCTGCATGTTTTTTCTTCCTTGTTATAGTTTGACATATGTGACAATTCCTCACATGTTGGCATGCATATTTGAACAAAGTAGGCCAATAATAGCCTACCCTCAAGATCTGATTTCAAGTGGATGATGTAGGACCATGGCCTATGCCATATCTTTCATGAAATTCAATCATTACTCTAGTAGCTTCTTCCTTCCCCAAACATCTCAGGTATACACACTCATGATTTTTCTTATATAGGATAGCTCCTTTCATCATAAAAATTCCACTCTTCAGGCACAAATCTCACCTTTGAACTGTACTAAGGTGATCAGGGCATTGTTAATTCAACAAATAAAAAATGATTTCATCATACCAATCTCCTAGAGATACCTCCTGAAGATAATAGTGTTGAGCTATGAGATAAGGACCTATCTTAGCCATTCTCTTTGTGAGTCCCTGTCCTCTTAATAATTTCATGGGTTGAATCCCCATATAATATTCCTGCAACATAGTCACCCATTTGGCTCTTCGTTCACCTAACTCATTCTGCATTAACAATAGCTTTACTATAGGATTAGGTACTATGCCAAAAACCTTATTCCTTAAAATATAGTGTCTGAACTTTTGCACTGCTCTGACCAAAGCATAGGCCTTCTTTTCAACATTGTGATACCTTAATTTTGCATCCATTAGAGGAGTATTCATGAAGGCTATGGGATGCTCATCACCTTGATTAGACTTTTGGGTGAGCATTCGAAAATATGATTGATCAGAAGTGAATGAATATATGTAAAAAGGTTTAGTATAATCTATACTTACCAATACTGGAGCCTCAATAATAGCTTTCTTAATTTTTATAAATGCCTCCTTATCTTCTACATTCCACTCTACTTTTTCTTCTTGTTTAACATAGCATTCAATGGCTTCACTATCTCTACAAATCTAGTGATTAATTTTCTAACAAAATTAATCTTACCAAAGAATGACTTCATCTCTTTCTTACTTGCAAGAGGTTGTATTTTTAGGATAGCCTATATTTTTTCAGGATCAATTGCAATACCCTGTTCTAATATGATATGTCCCAAAAAATTTCCCTCTATCACTCAAAAAATGCACTTCCTTGGATTAAGTGAAATAGCAAACTCTCTGCACCTTTGGAATACTTTGCATAAATCTGCTATATGATCACCTCATTTCTTAGAAAAATTATCAAGTCATCCATATAAATAATAATTCACTTTTCAATTATGTCTTTGAAGGAAATGTCCATAGCTCTCTAGAATGTAGCTCCAGCATTAATCAACCCAAATGGAATCCTTCTATAAGGAAAATTTCCCCATTTTGTAGTGAAGGAAGTCTTGTCCCTATCCTCATATTGCACCATAACTTGGTTATATCCAAAATACCCATCCAAGAAAGCCATCATCTGGGATCCATTAACATTCTGAAGTACTTCATCTAGTGAAGGAACTGGGTAGTTATCCTTTTCTGATGCTCTATTCAAATTCTTGAAATCCACACATAGTTTGATTTCTCCATTCTTTTTCCTTACTAGAACCAGATTCGCAACCCAAGTCGAGTGTCTTACTGGAAATATAATTCATGTTGAAATTAACTTTTTCACTTCCTTTTGAATGATGGGTTCTAATAGAGCATTGATTGGCCTTTGTCTCTGTCTAAATGGTTTGATATTTGTCTTCAAAGGAATGGTGTGTGTAATGATTGAAGTATCATATGTTTTCAAATCTTCATAACTCCAAGCTATCACATGATGATATGTGTGCAGGGAATCAATAATCCATTTTATTTCTTTTGGACTACATACCATACAAATAAAAACATTCTTCATATCATCTGGTGTCCCCATATTATAGGTTTCACACTAGCTGCTGAGAGATTCCATTTTAACTTGCTGTTCTTGATCTCTTATCCTATCCAAATCAAAGATTCACTCAAGCTGCACCATACCTCTTGGAATAGTGTTGGTCTTCAGGTTAATGATTCCTCCCAAGTCTATTTCTGCTTCTTGGGGCTCCATCTCATCAATGACTTGAGAAGAAAAGACATCACAACTTATGATAAAATAAAAAATATGCTTATCATCTTCAAATACCTAGAAATTAGTGATGTTATCAGGCACTGAATGTACTGGAGTGAGTTTGACAATAAACCTCTTCAATCCTAAAAGTGATAATGGTTGCAAGGTGCTATCAGCTTGTGCTAGAGAGTCAGCAACCTAATTCCTGCTACAAGGGATCAACTAGATATTGAAATCATCAAATTCCTCGATGAGATCCCACAATCTATGCCTATAATTAGTCATTCTCCTGTCACGGAATGAATATTGTTTCCTTACATGTTTGACTACTAATTCAGAGTCCCCAAAGACTTGTAATATCTTAACTTTCTTCCTTGATTCCATTAACAAGCAATAGATAAAAGTTTCATATTCAACAACATTATTAGAGCACTGGAATTGGAGTCTGTGAGCAGAAAAATAATTGTTACATTTAGGACTGATCAACTCAAATCATGCTCCAGCACCCTTTTTAGATTCAGATCTGTCAAAACTTACTATCCAACAACCATCAGGCTTTGGTAACCTTAATTTATCTTTCACTTTTCTAGAAATAAGGGGCTTCTTAGGAAGCATTGGGCTCTCACCCTCATCATTATCTAACTCCATCTGCACATCAAGCCCAACAGTTGGGACTAGATTAATGCATTTATGTATCTTCTCCATACCAATTTGACACAAATCATATTATAGCTCAGAGTGAGGAGCATCACAAACTCTGCACCACTTGGGAAGCAATAGTTCTTCAAAATTCATCCTTCCCCCTAGCTATATTTGATTTTCCACACACCTCTAGATGAATTCCTAAAAGTTTTCAAACAAACTAAGTTGTTCATTTTCTTGATCATTAGTTCCATCTGCTTGTTCAATCAATGGTTCAGAATCACTGAACTCTAACATGAATTCCTCTAAGGGGTCCTGTAACATAAAGACCTCTTCATCCTTCGAAGATGCTGCAACCAATACATAATTACCCATGCTAACTTCAGACTCCAACACCTCATTCGAAATATTCTAGTATTCAGTGATTACATACTTCAGTTAGGGTTATCTTTCATTTCTGATATGATTTGGAACTCCTTTCCATGGGAGTGACATGTGTGAATGGTCTGTAGATGTATACCCATTTAATGCCTTTGTAAAATCTTGACCTAAAATCAATCCATAAGTATGAGGAGTGTCAGCAACTTGAATTTTGATCACTTGTTGCACCCTAGGATTTGATGCCAGTTGCATAGGAATCATGTTCAATTGTACCACCACACTTACCTATGTTTTTTCTAGTTGAGTGACCTTCTTTTGAAAAGCTATAGGGGTAATACCCAATGCTTTGCAAACAGAAAAAGACATAACATTTGTAGATGCCCTTGAATCTAGAAGACAATTATGTAGATTCTTTCCAGAGATACAAACATAAATTAGGAAAGGAGGGGTTTCCATCTTTCCTTGAAACAAACTCAACTAAGTGTCAGCTTGTGCAACTTGACCCTTATCTTTATCTCTCTCTTTATCTATAGGTGGAACTTGGCCTCTAGGTGCCTGTGAATTAGAAGACCTGGTAACAACCTCATTGGCATTCACCCCCTATGGTACTATATTTAGACTGAATGACCCTAAAATTGCATTCCTAATAGTAGGAATTCTTAATAATTCAAAATAAGAAAGACTTTTACTTTCTCGAATTCTTCAGTCACATACTCACTCAATTGCTCCACTTTCAAATCAGCATGGGTTTCCTTATAGCCACTAGCCTGCCTATCTTTTGAAACTTCAACATTGTTTCCCTTTGACAAGTTCTATGTTGGTACATGAGGGTAAGGTGGATTATTACTAGCTTGTGGATCTGGTGGAGTAGTAAAATTGTTAGGAGGAATAGAAGTAGTAAAAGGACCTCTAGCCTCTGAACTCCTATTAGGTCTATTTCTCAAATCATATTTCTTTGCCGGTTGTTGAAACATCTGAACTTCTTCAACACTAACTTCCTCCTCATCCAAAGGACCATTATCATTCTCATTTTTTTCATTAAACAACTGAGAAATCTCATCCTCATTTAACACCAGCTCTGCCTCATTCTCTTGGTCACTAGACTCCTCTTCTGGTTCATTTTCCTCACCTTTTGGAAATGGTGCATGATTGAGTACCAACACTGGAGAATCATAGGGATTTGAGGGCACAATTTCCTGAATACTAGAATTATTCTCATCTTCATACTGAAAAATGGAAGCAATAGTCTGAAACTCGGTACAATCAAACGCATAATGCTAACTTATCTTATGGAGTCTGCACCAACCAGATAAAGCTACCTCAGCCAAGTATACACCATTTGGAGGCTTCTCCTGAGTAGAAGGATGATCTAATGGAGTAGGAATCCTTCCATTATCAAGTCCAGTATTCCATGATATTTTTTTCCTAAGTGGTTGTCCTCTATCAAATCCTTGTCCACCTTGTTGATTTTTATCAAAATTCTAGCTAGAGCCTTGTCTTCTATCAAAATTTTGACTAGAGCCTTGTCCTTTGTCATAATTTTGATTTATGTCAAAATACTACCCTCTTTAAAAGTTTTTGTTCTCCCTACCATAGTTAGATTGCATGTTCTTCTCAGTAGCTTGAAGTTGGCTATTCTAATTTCTCAAATAAGTTACCTCCATATTCAATTTTTTCACCTATTCAGATAACTCATCCAACTGCTCCTTATCTAAACCATTAGGTGGTGCTGAATTCATATTACCAAGAGAGTATCTAGGTATTCCTCCAGAACCAACAACCTGATTCAAAAATTCTAAAAGCCACAAATATGTAGGAAAACCAACTTGTTGTTGATGAAGGGGTTGATTAGTCCTTTGTTGAGGATAAGATGTCATAGGCTTAGCTTGAATTAATGGAGGACCTAGATGAGGGACTAGAGGAAACAAGGGTATTGGATTCATTAGGGGAGCATGATTGGTCAAAGCCTGATTGAGGGCTTGAGCTTGTTTAGGGTGAGCAGCGGGTCCTAAGGATGGCAGAGGTCCTAATAAGTGTTGCCTCAAATCTGTGATGACTTTCACAACTTCTGCATATGTAGTGAGCAAAGTAGTGGGGGTGTTGGTCCTTTATTTGAGGAAAGTAGTTGTAAGGCTATCCAAGGCTTCAAGGTAAAATTCTAGGGCGGTGTCTTTGTTTCTAGCATAAGGTGCCTAGATTTTGGTCTAAGCTAGATGAAATCAGTTATTGAATGACCCTATTGGCTCATTAATCTCTATTTTCACCCCAGTAAATTGCATGTATAACTCATTAGCACTAATGAGAATCTTAAACTTCTGCAAGAATACCGTCTCTAGTTCAGTGCAATTATGGATGGAAGCAGCAGGTAAGTGATTATACCAATAAAAAGCCTCTTCCCCAAGGGAATAGTGGAAAATTTTGCATGCCACATCCTCATGGTTTATTCCTCTATCCCTCAGATAGGTCTAGAAAATCCTAATATTCTCTTATGCTATCCTATTGGGGTCATGAGTATCGAACTTAGAGAAAATATTCTCTGGGTTCTTGGGCATGAGATTATAATTATTGAAGATCAATGGAGATGGGTTATTTGCAAGGAAATCCATTGGTGGAGGTGGGGGTGGTAATGGTTGATTGATGACCGGTTGTGGTTGTGGAATAGGAATTCCTTTGGAATCAGATGAAGATGAGGATAATGGAGATGATGGAAGTGGGTGAGCAAATGATGATTCTTCCCCTCTTCTGGCCCTTCTTCACCTAGTAGGGGTCTATAATTCTTGATATTCCTTGTCTCCTAGAGTATATATAGTTCTTCTTCTAAGCCTTTCAGGAGAAATAGCGTTTAGAAAATGCTCCAACTTGCTTATTCAAGGCCCTCCTTCTAGTTCCAATTTGTTGATGGTTTTTTCTGCACAACAACTCAGACAGAATATGATATCCTATCTCTCTTGAAAGGTAAATATCTACAGAAAAGAGAAAACCCCAAGGTCTCTAATTTCATGTCATGATAATGCAACAAAATAACCTAGAGATAATGTGAAAATTTTGGTAATCACAAAGGGACCTTACTACAAGAAAATACTGGACTTTGAATTTATCAGATCTAAACAATGGATTGATACTTGAAATCCTCAATTGGTCCTAGAAAATAAAGAAAATAACAAAAGATAAAGTTTTCAAAGATAATTATAAGACTAATTCTAACCCTAAGGTTGACAATGCCAAAAGAGAAATTCTCAAAATGGACCGATCTCTCATAAACTACTTTTCGTTTGACACAAATAAATCTGCAATCTCACAGGAATAGTGCAATCTTTTGAGGTATCTAAATATTTTCAAATTGTAAAAATTCATTCAAGATCATCCTATTGCAACTGAAATGAACAAATGTTCATAATTGAACTAAGCACAATTTTAAGTTCAGGCTAATTTTGTAAAGCATCTAACAACTAGCTAACTGCAAAAATTATGGACTAGAGATCACTGCAAACATTCCAAACATGAAACCCTAAGCATCACCAAAATATATAACAATGAACTTAAGAAATTTTAAAGATAGAACAACAAGAACCATGATAGATAAAAATCAACACAAGAGAGATACCAAACACAATATCCTTTCTTATATTAAGTCATCCAAAAATGGCAACAATTCTAGTCTTTTGTTACAATACTTTCTTGAAGAGAAACCCTAGCTCGCTCAAATATGAAATCTCTATTCTATCACCTGTATGTCCCCCTCTACAAATGAGGCAACATGCCCAGTTTATAGAGAACCCCCAAGATAGGTCGGCCCAAATAAGAGTTTTACAATAAAAATTCCACACAAGAGGTTGGCCTCAAAAGATATTTGAATATAACATGAAATGTGTAATTTGCAGCAATTTGATCCAAGTCAGTCTGGGATCTCAAAAAGTTGGCCCAATGCATGTAGATAATGGGAAGCACAAACTTTGATGTAGGCCTATATAAATACTTCCCATCCTTGTCCTTAGCTTAATAAAAATCACCATGCACTACCAACAACACTTTGTCCAATTTGAAAATAGGTGGCATAGGCAAAACCTTAACTCTTCTATCAAGAGAATTAATGTCATCTCTTGCCTGCCTTATTGTGCCATCCCAATCAGCCCTATTTGTTAAATACCTATCAATAACTACAATGTAGGTTTCAGCATCATCTAGCTGATGTTTAGTGACTGGACCATCACTAACTGGAGAATAGACATCTCTCCACCATTTCTTGAGTTGCTCTAAATTGAGATTCTTTAGAGTGAACTTCTTCCTCCTTGTCATAATTTCAAAGAATGAGATGCGCTTATCATGAATTCTAGTCAAAGTGTTCAATCTTCCTCGCTTGTTTGTGAATCTTCTTCAAGGCCCTTTGGCTCATCTGCAAGATCTCAAACCATTCCCAAGGCTCAGAAACCCTTTGAGAAGGATGAATCCCACTCTTCACCAATTTATCCTCAGTAAACACCATGAATTCTCTTATTTTCTGCAACATGAGATCAATATTGCCATTGTCTTGGGCTAGCATAGTCATCAGCCAATCCACTGATCTCATGGCATCCCCTATAGTTGACAAGATATCCTTGATGGTACCATCTCCTTTGGTCTAGACTCCCTACAACCAACCAATTGTGGCATGTGTAGTGCCTTTCATTCTTTCAAGTTCAAAAATTGTTTCTTGGAGCAAGAAACTTACAATAGAGGATGAGCATCCAATAGATTGCAAGGGTTTCATCAAGTCCTACAAGTATTTATTAAATTTCTCATTCTGCCTTTCCAACTCATGCCTAGTTTGTACCTCCTTCTTCAATCTTCCCACAATTACAGCATTGGATCCTTCATACTCCTCAATATCTTGCTCCATAGAAGAATGCCCTAAATCAATGGTCTGCACATGATAGTCCTTTGTAGTCACATTATCTCTATCTTTTTCTGGAGCAGGGGTAGAAATGTGAGCCACCTTGTTGCCTGATTCATCCCTCTCAATCCTGGATACAACCCTAGCCTTCTTTTTAGTTTTTCTTTTCCCAATATTGTCCATTAGGTCATCCCAGTTGGGAGGATTGTCCTCCCCTATCACCAATATAATTTTTAACTCTCTATCCAACCAACCTAGAACAGTGGATTTGGTTGGCACCTCATCCTATTTATCCTACTCCTCTTAGACATTAAGTGCATCCTTCTCAATACTAGGCACATTAGGGATTTCCTTAGTTGGATCATCCTTATTTAAAGACTGCTCCTCTACAACCTGTATCGATGAAGCGATCCTAGCTAGTATCTCCTCCTGTTGAGGGGATTTTTCCAATTTCTCCTCTGTAGGTGAATCTACATAGCCTACCAAGGGACACTGGATTACTTTATCAATTTATGCCTCGAAATTGTAGAGGTCTCTGTCCTAGAATCCCTCCTCTCCCAAGTCTTTAGGATAGTCATCCTTCCTTGGTTGTTCTTGCACACTGCTAGTATCTTGAGGAGGGGGAATGTTCTCATGTTCAATGATAGGAGCAGTCACAAGAACACCCTCCTTTATTGCAGCATCCTTTGGGGAAGGAGTCCTTGACCTCCTCATATATACCTGTGTTCTTTTTCCTGAACTTTCTATCTCCACCACAGGTGTCTCAATCTCCTTTTCTAATTTGGAAGTTTCTTTTTCCTTTTTGTGACACTCTCACAAGTCTTTTTCTTTTGAGCTAAGGAGCAGTGATATCTTCCTTCTCCTCCTTATCTTCTTTATCCTTCTCAACCTCTTTCCTTTAAATGTGCCTTCTCTTTTTGGAAATAGGCCTTGTCTGTTTACTCACATCTACTACTCCTTCAGTTTGAACATCTCTAACTTTAATCTTGAAGGGATAGTCCACCTTGGCCTTACCCTTTGGATCTTGTTCATGTGATTCCTCAGAAGCAGAATGAGACTCCAAGTCTCCCATAAAATCATAGGTGTATTGGACACCTTCACTTTCTAACTATAGTATCTTGTGCTTCGAGCACATTTTAGTATACTTTATCACCCGAGTCATAATTTGCTCCAACTTTTTCTTCTCTTCTTCTAGCTAGTCAATCTCTCCAACTGGTTTGTCTTTCACAACCTCGAAGATATGATCCTGAATCATATTTCCATCCTATTCCACCTAGTTAGGAATGGCTTTTATTTTGTACAATCTTACTAAATCTACTGGTAGCCTAGAGAATTTCTTCTTCCTTACATCAAATTCATTTCCAAGTTTAGCCCAATAATCTGCAATGTTGTCTTTGTGGATGTATTCCTTGCTTTCCTTATTTTGTGCCTCACTAGTAATATCGCACATTGCCCTCTTAGAATGGAAAGAGAGACCAAAAGTGCTCATATCCTCTCTAGAAGCATGAGCCAACTAGATAGAAGGGTAGACCTCAATTGTTCCTAGCTTCAAGGGGAAATCACTCCCAAATCCCATTTTATATTTATCTCCCTTCACAATCACATCAAAGTCACAAATCTACCTAGTGACTTCCAATAGTATAATTTGGTTAGTTGGGTACTTTCGAAGTCTGTAAGGAGCCCTTTGACAACCATCAATCCTAATGTAGGAGAAAGTGGGGAATCGAATGAACCATGCCCCATACCTCCTTATCCATTGCTTGGATTTGTATAAAATTCTCACATGCTCCGCACCTTGCAGTAACCTGGTAATATACATTGTAAAAGAATCATTTTCTCTCCTGTAGCTACCTCCTACTAGGTGCAACTATGGATACACCTCATAGATTTCATCCTGTCTGAATACACCTCTAGTGCTCAACCCCTTGTATGGGTGAAATCTTGCCAATGCATAGACGAGGTAGGAAGTCATGGTGAGAGTCTTGGTTTGTAAGACATTGCACATCTTCTCATGGATTACTACACTTATGACACCTACCCAATGGTAATATATACCCTTCTCCATCCGAGCAATGACATTAAACATCCAGATCTCAAAGACTCATGCACTCTTCAGCCCTACCAACTTGCTGAGGAGAGTGATGACATTATAGTATTTCATTTTGAATTTAAGTCTAAATAGTTGTTTTGGCAACTTAGAGAAGTGGGACTTGGGCGTATCCAACAAAGAATTGATCACCTGCTTGGACTTAACCACATTCTCCTCATAATATTTCTTTGTTGTATCCATATCAAAGGCCACCACATGTGACCTATCAAGTATATCAAAAGTCCTAGGAATGGATATAGAATCAAAGCTCGCCAGAATCCTTCCCTAAGGAACATCTATCCTTTGTGTTCCCTTGTAATAGTTTATGGCACATTCAAGCACCAACTCATAGCATTGTACTGTGGAGGGGAAACCAGCTACATGTGCCAACCCAGATTCTAGAGTTCTTTTGGCCAACAAAGGGAGGTTTTGTGCTGCCATCTCAGCCTTGAACTCTTCATAGTCCCACATACCCACATTGGTATCAATGATCCCTAACCAGACGGAAGTCAATCTAATCTTAGGAATATTACTCTTTATGTCTATCTTTACCTTTTCTGCATCAGAGATAGCAAAACTTTCAACACTTCGATCGGTTGCCTTTCCCTTGCCATGCCCAACAACATCTTGTCCTGATCTGGCCTACAAACAAGTAAAACAACCACGTTGAGATCCAAGATAAACAATGAGTGTTAACATCAATTATTTCTAATTCTGGGATTTAGCCTCCTCCGCAAAATCTAGACTGGAGAGGAATTACGGGGAAATTCAGACCAAGTGGAACCCAGTGAAACAAACATACAAACCCCACAATATCATTTCAATCAATCAGTATAATAAAGGGATAAGTTGAAACCACTTAGGATAAGTTCATTTGATCATCTAAATGCATTATCAATAAGAAAATTCCTCATGTAATCATCAGATTCCTCATTCCCACAAAGCTTTGGGAAAATCTGCCATAGACAGAAATCCCCAAAAACAACAATAGTTTCGGTTATCCAGGAAAATGAAGGAAGCACAGAACATTCGAGAAAATCTCAACGGCACGGATTTTAGTGAAGCCAAGACAAAATCATCATGGAAGCATGAATTCGGTAGAATGACCAAGCAATGGACACCGGGAAAATTCAGAGGAAGCGGAATTTTGCGAGGCAAACAAAAGTCCGGATTAGTAGAAAATTATGAAGAATGAATGAGAAACAGGAAGACTCAGGAAAATCCAGCATAGGTGGAATTCCATGAAGGCAATGAAAACCCCAATGCCTATGTTTCTCACGTCCTCACCTAAATAGACCGAATGGACATGGATTGAGAGCCTACATCTTGGCAATGACTCGACCTACACCTCTAGTAGATGAACCATGAATTTAAAACTCTCCTCTCAATGATTTGAAAGGGATTGGTTGTGCCCTAGGTCAAGAACCCTAAAACCCTCTGCCATGAAAGCATGGAAAAAATCAAGCACAACTTGCTTGCAAACAAGGATAGGAAGTTCATGGCAAGTGCAAACAAGCCTCAAAAATAGCAACGAAAGACTAGCCCAAAATAAATATTGAAGACAATCACCCAAATGGACTGGCAAGACATGGAAACCCCAAATGCCCAGACATGGCATGCACACAGAAACAAGAATGAAGCAATGAATGACATGAAAGTACATATAGTAAAGCATCAAAACCAAAAGAGGAGGAGAGCATATCTACATACCATGAGAATAGAAGGAACTGAAACTAGGGATGCCAACAAACAACCTTCAAGAATGAGGAGAATACAAGCAATGCTCAAGAAACCTAAATGGAACACTTGAAATCACTTTGAAATGCAAAATCCAGCAACACACCTCAAGATCAAACACTCCAAACTCAAATGGCAAGTAAATAATAAAAATAAAATGGAAAATCACTTCCAAAAATTCAATATAACATTGCCCCAAAAGATGTGCAATCACCATTAATGTGATCGACAAGATGACTGAGACGAAAAATCCAAAAATTTGACAGAGCAACAGACTTTGGCAAAATCCAAACATGATGGATTTCCCTAGATATGAGAAGAAAGGTAGTCATTTTTGAATGCCAAAGGGAAACCGGGAAAATCCGACCAAGGCGGATTTTCCCGAACACAGAGAAAAGCCCGAAATGCACCCAAAACTTAAGGATGACAATATAAATCATAAATGGGCCATTCTGACCAATAGGATGAATATCAAAGCACATGCCCAAGCAAGAAAAATTTCTAAAATATAAAGGCCAAGACACCAAAAACAAAAAAAATGAGGGTCCCAACTTTTAGTGGGGCGTGTGTGCAAAAATTGTACCACAAGGTGCTTTCATGTTGTGTGGCCCAGATGTAGTTATATGGGACTCATTTGCCACCTTCGGTGTATGAGTTGCACCCAGGTCTTTGGGTCCTGATCATAGTTTCACACCTTTCTAAGTAGTTTTGATTTTTGTCCCATAATTTATGCCTTATGGGACTCATTTGCCACTTTGGGTGAATGAGTCTCATGTGGTCCAAAATCAAAATTAATTCAAATTATTGATGGGATTTTATCCTCCCAAATTTGATGTTGGCTTGTAGTGTTGTAATTTTGAGAATTCGTGCATAATAAACTATAGATACATGGTTATTTCACTCATTTTCATCCTAAAAAGCTATCAAGTGACCTAGAAAGTTGAATGAGAATTCATAATAGAAAGTTTGAGTTCATAAGAGCATTCAAGTGTTTACAAGAGAATTCAAGAGTCTTCAAGAGTAGATTATCAAGCATTCTATAACATTATTCAAGCATCAAGCATCATCACAAAGATTTCATGCATCATATTTGTTTTTGACCTAACAATTGTGATGTAGGGTTTCATGATTCAAGATAGCATTTCAAATCAAGATCTATCATATTCAAGAAAGATTCAAGAACTACATCCATTGGAGCCATCTCATACATGTTTGCAACAATTCACTGCTAGGGTTTGGTGAGTTGCAACATCTTATTTTGTTCATTCATCATTCTCCATTCCTATTTCATTCTATTTCAAGGTTTGTTTACCAAAATAGGTTTTGATCAAGGTAAACCCCTATCCACTAATAAAATAAAAAAATTCTCTCTCTTTAGTGTGTGATTTATAGGTTTAGATTGAAGACAAATTTAAGAGCAAGCTTGGAGAAAGTTTGTCAAAGTGCTCAAAGTTGTCAAAGTTGTCAAAGTTGTCATCAAGCATTGCAGAACATTGGAGAATACCTACAAGTTGATTTACAGACATTCATATCCAAAAATCTGAAGAAGCAGATTGGGAAAATTGAGAAGAGTAGATTTAGATCTCAAAGTTCCAAAAAACCCTAATTGGACTAATTCACCAGTTCTAGTGAATGACTCCTAGTTGAGGTCATGATTAGTTGAAAAATTGATGCTTTATGATTTAAGACACAGACCATCACTTTTATCCAACTAAAATTCAAGGATTCCCTAGAGATATCAACCCAATAGTGGAATAAATGTAAGATATATGCTAAGGGAATTCCTAGGGGGTTTTGACTTGGGAGGATAATTTTCACTAAATTTCACTCAACAATAAACCCTTGAGATCTCAATGCAAAAAAGAAAGAGATCTTGCAAGAGGGTTGTTCTAGGGGTTGAATATGATCTAATAAGGGCTTCACCACCAAGTTTAGACTTGGAAAAGATAGTGAAATCTAAGATGAAATAAAAAACCCTAATATGATGCAATCTTGATTTAAATGACCTAGAAATGCAAATGAAACAAAATAGAAATTTGCAAGATGAAATATGTGCACCTAAAAATCTAGAGATTACTAGAAGGAATCTTGAAATGTTGGAAATTATAACTTTTTGACCTAGTAGGACTCATTCACCATTCTAGATGAATCAGTCCCAGTTTTGGATTTTTGCAAAGGAGTAGGTTTTAGGCAAAAGGGTGTGTCAATTTACAAAAGTTTTTGAAAAACACCTACAATGGGAATCATTCACCACTTGTGGCGAATGAGTCCAGTTTGGATTTTCTGGAACTTCAAGATCTAGATCTGGTCTTCAATGTCTGCAGTTTCTGCTTCTCTAGGTTTTTGGATCCGAAACTTTGATTTTTGGGCTATAGGTGACCTTTTAGTTAAGATTACAACCTTGTGAATGAGGAGATAATTTCAACAACTTTGTCCAAGATTGTAACCTAGTCTTCAATGATCTTGATAATAGGAGTAGAACAATGCTTGATCTTTGATCTTCAATGTTGCATTACAACACTAGCTCAATAGCATGTTGCATGCTTGATGATCTGACATCATGATGGATCTTGGATTTTTTCAATAATTGATGAAGAATTCTTCTCTTGAATTCCTTATAAATGATCTTGAATGCTCTCTTGATGCTGTTGTAAAGTCCTGGAATGCTTAAATATTGGTTTTTTGACTTGATATCTTATAGGCTTGGTGAAATAATAATTTGAAATCTTTCTTATATAGGTAGTGCAATTAAATAACCATTTATTTGATCCCAAAGTCCCACATAGAAGAAATTTGAACTTAAAACCAAAGACCTATTTTTCTTGCTAAAGTGTCATGGAGTATGTAAATTAAGCTTATTTATTGATATTATTAGGTTTTTTATTGAAATATGCCTTGGGCTACATAATATGGGGTCATAGGGGCTTATTAATAATGATATAAAGGTTATAAAGGTTACAACATTAAATTAAGGAAAAATTGGATCTATTTAGCTCCAGAGGGACCTAAATCCCATGTGAATGTGTAAAACACCTTACAATGCTAGATTAGGTCCATTTAGCTTACAAGCCTCATAAATTTAGTGTGAAAGTATAAATAAATACACTTTACAACATTAAAATAGGGTAGAGTTAAGTTAATTTAGCTTAGAAAGAGCCCAAGACCTAATGTGGATGTGATAAACACCTCACAACACTAGATTAAGGTGACATTAAGTCCAATTTATCATTAGTTATTCCCAAATCAAGTGTGAAAATGTACATGATGACATTTTTTGACACTGCATTTAGCCCCCACTTTAGTGAGATGATGAACTTGCTTCAAACTCACACTAATGTAGACATTCAAGAGGGGTCCAAGTGTATCACTCCAGATGGTCTAGGATAACATAGATGAAGGAGGAAATTAAGCCCCCATGATCCAAGATCCTAAGTCAAATCGACATAAGAAAAAAATGACACATAGAAGTTGTATGATAAATAACATAAAGATACAAAAACATGCAATGTAAATAATTAAAAGAAAGAAAAATGAGTAAAAAAAAAATGAGGTGGATCAAGCTTTGAAAAAAGGTGTGATCACTCTGGGGCCATGGAACATTATGTTTTCCATAGGGTGACTTGTCCCAAAGAAGTAGTTTAGTGAGAAATTCATGCTAGTGTGTTAGGTTCCCATCATACTAACCATACAAAAGTTATCCTCTTGATAACTTTTAGAAGGCACCAAAAAAATGCTTTTTAAAAAAAAAAATTCTATAAAATTATTTTGTTAAAGGGGATTTTTCTTTGTTTGTGTAATGGTCTTCCTCTTAGGGAGCATTGTGCCTAATGTATCCAAGAGAGGACAAGTTAACATGTTAGATCTTCACCCATGGGATGCCTCTTTCTCATCATGCCATGTCAGTAGATCATACACTCTTGGATGACATCAAACCCAATGAAACCACTAAGAAGAGGACACATCACAAGAAAAAAGGAAAATCATGCCATGATTATTTTCCAAAGGATGTCATATATGTATGCCCCTACTTTAAAGTGGTTTCTACACCATTAATATGAGAAATTGATTTAAAGTAGCCAATGATAAATGCTAACATGAAAGAGGACATGAGATCCAACTTTGAAATGCTTATGCCAAGTCATATTGTAGACATGGAAAATATACAAGATGATCCTACACACTTGATCCTGATCTTAATAACATCATTTCTTCCTAAATCACCCCCTTTACTAATTAATTTAATTGAATAATCTTTGTTTTATTAAATTCATCACCTTTCATCCCTTAATTAAATAAATTATTATTTATTTGATTAAGTAATTCTCCTCTATTAATTAAACAAATCATTTTGTTTAATTAATCTGATCATCCCTCTAAATAATTAACTTTATTTAATTAAACCTCTAAGGTCACATAATTTAAATTAAAATAAATTAATCTTTATTTGATTTAATCTAACACCACCTTCTTTAATTAAATAGATCAATCTTTATTTAACTAAATCTAAAATCATTATTCCTCTTAGCTTTGATTTATCTAAATCCTAAAATCTAAGTCAAAATTGTCAAATCACCTAATTTCTACTTAATTTATCAAATCATGATCAAATCTAATTCTAATCACTTCAATCCTCTAGATTTTTCAACTTGCACAATAAATCAATTTATTTGATTTATTAAATCATCAATATTCATTCAAAAGGGCATCTTCTATGGAACAATCCTCCAATTCAAAAATCCCTCCAAAAGGGGATGGGTACTTCCAAAAATGAATTTAATAACTCTTACATGTCCTTAGCCTTGAGCCTAGTGACATTAACTCTATTCTTCTCTCCCCCCAACTTGCCAACTTTCAAATTCAAAATTTGAATCTAATATCATTTATTGGCACTTTGATCAAAATGTGCACAACCTTCAACCATTTACATCTTGACATGTGGCACTTGTCCATTGGATGTTGAATTATCCCACATTGCTCAATTTCACTCTCTTTTCCAATTTGGAAATCTATAAATGAGAGACTCTTCCTCTCATTCTATCATCCACAATTAGATAAAAGTTACTCTCTTCACATTGAGAGCTAATTTTGTCTACTTCATAACAAGTGTTCATCATTTTTATGGTTTCATAGCTTGGTTATGCACAAATTACATCAAGGAGCTTCAATCATCCACAAATTATCACAAAACTTACAAAGGAATTGGGAAAGGGCCAATTTTGACATGTCAATTGGCACCAACTCCCCCATGGGATCAAGAGTTTGCATTGCTTAATTAGGATTTCACTTATCTTTTTCATTTTTGTTCTTCATTTTTCCTATTATTAAGCATTGTATATGGATTTCATGGGGAATCCTTGTTTTATCTTGCACATTAGATAACTAATGTGTTTGCTTCTTGCATTTGTGTAGGCATAGGATAGGGGTTCACATTTTCAGTATACTAGCATAATCTTTCTTGTTGGGGCAACAGTGGGGAAGCATTTTATTCTTTGAACCAACACAACAAGTGCATTGCTTAAAAGAGGGGGAAAATGTAGAGATGGAAAATATACAAGTTGATCCTACACACCTGAATCTTACTAACATTGTTTCTTCTTGAGTCATCCCCTTTACTAATTAATCTAATTGAATAATTTTTATTTGATTAAATTCATCACATTTCATCCCTTAATTAAATAAATTATTATTTATTTCATCAAGTCATCCTCCTCTATTAATTAAACAATTTTTTTCTTTTTAATTAATGTGATCATCCCTCTTTTAATTCAATAATTAACTTTATTTAATTAAACTTCCAAGGTCACATCATTTAAATTAAATAAATTAATCTTTATTTTATTTAATCTAATACCACCTTCTTTAATTAAATAAATCAATCTTTATTTAATTAAATCTAAAATAATTATTCCTTTCAACTTTGATTTATTTAAATCTTAAAATCTAAGTCAAAATTGTCAAATCACCTAGTTTATACATAACTGATCAAATCATGCTTAAATCTAATCTTAATCACTTCAATCCTCTAGATTTTGTAACTTGCACAATAAATCAATTTATTTTATTTATTAAATCATCAATTTCCATTCAAAAGTGCATTGTTTGTGGAATAGTCCTCCAATTAAAAAATCCCTCCAAAAGGAGCTGGGTACTTCCAATAAGGAATTTAATTCCTCTTACATGTCTTTAGTCTTGAGCCAAGTGACATTAACTCCATTCCTCTCTCCCTCCAACTTTCCAATTTTCAAATTCAAAATTTGAATCTAATATCATTTATTGGCATTTTGATCAAAATATGCACAACCTTCAACCATTCACATCTTAACAAGTGGCACTTGGCCATTGGATGTTGAATGATCCCACATTTCTCAATTTCACTCTCTTTTCCAATTTTGAAATCTATAAATGAGAGACTCTTTCTCTCATTCTATAATCCACAATTTGAGCAAAGTTACTCTCTTCACATTGAGAGCTAATTTTGTCTACTTCATAACAACTATTCATCATTTTTATGGTTTCATAGCTAGGTTATGCCAAAACTTCATCAAGGAGCTTCAATCATCCAAAAATGATCACAAAGCTTACAAAGGAGTTGGGAAGGGGCCAATTTTGACACACCAATTGGCACCAACTCCCCCATGGGATCAAGAATTTTCATTTCTTAATTAGGATTTCATTTATCTTTTTCATGTTTGTTCTTCATTTTTCCTATTATTAAGCATTGTAGATGGATTTCATGGGGAACATTTTTTTTATCTTGCATATGTGCTTACTAATGTGTTTCCTTCTTCCATTTGTGTAGGTATAGGATTGGGGTTCACACATATGTTTCTAAATCAGACTACATCATGAATAAGTATGTCACATGCAAGCCAACTTAAGGAATTTTGTCCACATACCAAGCTTGCTCCTATATATACTTGAAAGGTGGTTAACTAGCCAAAAGATACAATGACAAGTGACATAGAAGGGAAAGGTTGACTAACCCCTTGCTCCAACTTAGTGCAAGAAAATGGTGAGCCAAGAATGGATGATGATATGTTTCTCCTTGCAAAAAGGAAATTATTTTTAATGAATGTAAATCATTCAATAGTGAGTATGTCATGATCCTACAACTATTGCATGGTAAGGAGCAACACCTAAGGTTATTTATTACGATGAATAAACAAAATTTTAACTTGATACATATTTATTGAGATATCTATCAGTTTCAAATGCATCAAAGATAAAGTTGTCTTGGAATAATATTTTGTAATAGTGTTGACATTGAATGAAGGCTTTTGTTTTAAGGGACAATAACCAAGATCATTAGTCATTTCTTGAATTTTATGATTTATATGGATAAGGATACCCTGTTCTATAACACCACATCCTTTCCCGAGTTGCTTCATAAGTTCAAAACCTCTTCCATAAATATTTTTCACTTCTTTTAGATTCGGTGGTTGGTCAACTTCATCAAAGTTTTTCGTGCATGCTATCTTTTCTCCTAAAGTGGTTGAAGAGGATGATTTTTAATTTTGTATTACCATTACCGATTTCTCTTTTCCCTTTTTAGACTCTTTTGTTATGATCTTGTCATCTCCCATGAATATAGGTATGAAATCAAAGGTTTCCCAAGCATCTTCCAATAACTTTGTGGCTTCTTCCATTTTCTTTTATTTTTCTATCTTTTGTATGAGCTCTACATGTGTGGTTGGTTTCAAGGGATGTCTAATGTGCATACTTTCAAAATCCTTATATGTAGTTTCATGATCTCTTAGTGAAGAGGAGTCTAATTTCACTTCATAATATTCATCTAAGGAATCCATATTACTATTGTTTGAAATAATTTTTTAATGTCATTTTCTTGCACCATGGTACCTTCCCTAGTAGGAGAGTTTTTAGGAGAGAAAAAAACTAGATTTTCATGAAATTCAAATATGGGTTCTTCTAAAATAAATTCATCACAATTAAGGAAGTTATCAATGGTTAGATCTTTTTTTGTGTTAATCATTTGTTCAAGAATTATTTCCTCATGATTCTCATCAATTATATCTTGTAAGACCATAATATCTTTTGCACCAATAGGAGAGATATTAGGAGAGGGGAAAATTTCATTGTTGTCCATAATTTTCTCTAAGGTCTCATTCTCTACTACCATAATATCTACCCAAGTAGGAGAGATTTTAGGAAAGTAACAAATAAGAGGTTCATCACATTTTGTGGTTAGATGTTCTAAAGTAGTTTCATCATAAATAGGAGAGGCATCAAGAGAAGGATAACTATGAGTTTCATGGTTACCAATGATTGGAATTTTTTGTTCAAATAGGTCATCCACAATGGTAGGGGAATTAGGAAAGGGAGGGACAAGATACTCATGAGTTTCAAAAGGATATATTCTAACAATAAACTATCTTCTTCATGTCTAGAGAAGATGACAAGATTCTCATGAGTTTCAATAAGGATATATTCTAACAATAAACTATCTTCTTCATGTCTAGAGAAGATATTAAGAGATGGAAAGTTTTCATTGTCATGATTATCTACATTTACATCCCCATGTCCTTTAATTTCTTCCCAAGTAGGAGAGGTAGGATTTTCATAGCTCTCAATTATTGGATCTCTTAATATCAATATATCCTCCACACAAATGTGTTTGTCATGATCATTCACGATTGTATCCTTATTCACTAAATAATTCTCAGAAGTAGGGGAGGTGTTGGGAGATGAATAAAGACTAGGTAAAGTAGTGGCCATGATCTCATCTTCATGTGTCATAATATCTTTCCAAGGGGGAAGAATAATTTAATGATTTTTAATGATTGTGTTTCCTATCACCAAGATACCTTCGTGACTAATAGGAGAGGTATTAGGAGAAGAAAAATTATTATTGTCATGAATTTCAATGCTTCTATCCTCTTATATAAAACCTTTATTGGATGATCTAGGAGAGATGAAGTCATCGAGGGCTTCATCTAACATGTGAAATTCATCACTACTAAAGGGTTTTAATAATATGCTTTCTCTAAGGTTAACAATTTTTTGTTTATTTCTTTTGATGTTTTTTAGTTTTTAGTTTTCATTTTCTAATGAATGTTGAATGTAATCTGATCTAAGTGAACTATGAGTTCTAATTTTGAAAATGAAAAGTGCAAGAATCTAATTCTATCCACAATTGCAAATTATGCTACTTCGAAATGATTTGAATGTAACAAAAAGTATGCAAACTGTAGTGTATTAAAATGCATACCCTTGCATTTTCACATTTGTTTGGGCCCACATTGCTTTATTTATTGGCTTAATTGGTCCTATTTTATGTCCACAAGCCCTATTAATGACATATTTTTCTGGTTAATTCTAACATTCTCCAATGCATAAGTGATCTCCTAATGACTCTGATTGGTGTGTCCCTGATTTCTAGTTGGGATCAAAATTCTACTAAGGGAATATTTGTCCCCCAAGGTCCTGGGACCCTAATTTTGAGGTATCTTATTTGGGTCCCTTTTTGGTGTTTATGCCCCAAGTTTCATCACTTGGGACTAAGATGCCACCGAGGGCGTCTTAGTCCTCGTTGAGTCATTTTCGGGATTTAAATTGAAATTTTGGTAGGATTTAACCTCCTTCATTTAATGAATTCATATGTCGGCTTGGTGTGATATAATTTTTGGATATTAAGCATAAACAAGTATAAATACAAGATTCATTCATTTATTTCAATCCTAAGCATTCAAGTATTAGTTCCTAAGGAAAATTTATGAGATCAAGTGCATTCAAGAGAAGTTCATCAAGCATTTGGAGCCATCATCAAGATTCAAGCATCATGTCAAAGGCTTTTCTTGCATCATGTGTGTTGTTGTGCTAACATTTGTGATGTAGGTTTTTGATCTAAGTAAGCAAGCAATTCAATATCCATATCCATTGTAGCCATTTCACACAAGTTTGTAGTCTTTTTAAGGGTTTGGTGAGTTGTAACATTGGATGTTGTTCATTCACCATTTCCTTCAATACTTCTATTTAATTTCAAGGTTTAATTACCAACAAGGGGTTTGATAAAGGAAAGCCCCCATTCACTAACAATCAACAAGTTTTTCCATCTCAAGTATCAATTTATGTTTGCAAATATAGTTTGAAGACTTTAAGATCACTTGGAGTGAAAAGTTGTCAAATTTGCATTGCAAAGTTTTCATCTTCACGAAAACTTATCTATAGGTTAGATCCCATTGTTTCATAACTTGAGATCCAAGAGGAAGCAATTGAAGATTTGAAAGCTCAAGACCAAATTCAGAATTTTTAGAAATTTAGATTGGGACTAAGATGGTAGCAAGGGTTTCTTAGTTCTCCAAGTGGAATTTTTCAAAGATTCTTCGAGATTCTCTTCCGTCATCCAAATATTTTGTGTTTACCTTGAAAAATAGAAGTGAGACTAAAATGCCATCTTTGGTGTCTTAGTCCTCCAAGGCATATTTTGGCAGCCTATTTCATTTTATAGAATCCTATTTACATCTTCAGGCTTCCCAAATACACATACCCTAACTTGGAGTTGCTCATTTTTTAGTATTTGTAAGCTTTGTTTAGCTCATTTTAGGTTTTTTGCATATCATAGTGTGTTTTCAAACATTATCTTTTCCAAGCATTTGCTTGGTGGTGAACCCCTTAAAGTTAAAAATAACCCCCTCTTAAGTCCTCCTAATTATGTATTGGCTCACCTTGAGAGGTTGATAATCAATCCTATTAGGGTTCTTAGGACATATTTGAATGAAATAAATAGAATAGGAAGGTATCCCCTCCCCTATTTTATTTATTGTTCAAAAACTAAAATAGAAAGGCTTTAACAACAAACAAAATCTAAAAAAACTGGAAATTTAACTCTGTAAAATGTAGTTAAAAATTTACAGTGCGACTCATTCACCCAAGACAACGAATAAGTCCTGCTAGGGATTTTTTTCAAAAGTTTTAGAAATTTTCTATTGGTTTTGATCCTTTTTATGTTGTATGATTTGAAGACTAAATGAAAATGCAAATTTTATATGATTTTCAATCATTTGAGATGCAAAAATGCAATCTATATGCACTTTCACTAATGCAAAATTTAGAACCCATATATGTCATTTAACTAGAGCAAATCATAACAAAAATTCAATGCAAGCTAGATATAAGATGATGATGGACTCAAAATAAGAAAAGAAGGTATTCTAAATGTAGGTTAACCAAAATGATTAGTTGAAACATGCATGCTTCATGGTTTAAGACATAGAACATCAATTTTCTCCAAATAACTTTCAAGGATGCCCTAGAGATCTCAATGCAAGAGTGGAATAAAGGTAAGATATCTGCTAAGGGACTTCCTAGAAGATTTTAGTCCTAGGAGGACAATTTTCAATTTCACTCAAGAACAAACCCTTGAGATCTCAATGCAAAAGAGAAATAGATCTTGCAAGAGTGTTGTTATAGGGTTTGAATATGATCTAATAAGGGGTTCACCACTAAGTTTATATTTTGAAAAGATTGTGAAATGTAAGATGAAATGCAAAGCCCTAATATGATGCAATCTTGATTTTAGTGACCTATAAATGCAAGTAAAAAGTAGAAATTTGCAAGATGAAATATGTGGACTTGAAAATCTAGAGATGATTGGAAGGAGTTCTAAAATGTTCGAAATTCTAACTTTTTGACCTAGCGGGACTCATTCACCATTTTGGATAAATTAGTCCCAATTCTAGATTTTTGTAAAGGAGCAGGTTTCAAACAAAAGTGTATCTGAATCTACAAAAAAATCTTAAAAACACCTATAGTGGGACTCATTTTCCAATTGTGGTGAATGAGTTTGGTTTGGATTCTCTGAACTTCAAGATCTAGATTTGGTCTTCAATGTCTTCTCTTTCTGCTTCTCCAAGTTTTTGGATCCAGAACAATGATTTTGAGGTTGTAGGTGACCTTTTAGTGAATATTACAACCTTGCAAATGAGAATACAATTCCAACGACTTTCTCCAAGATCGTAACCTAGTATTCAATGATATTTCAATCTCCAAGACACCTATATCTACAATCACACATGTAAAGAGGAGGAAACTTGTTGATTGTTAGTGGATGGGGGTTTGCCTTGGTCAAACCCCTTTTAGGTAATTAAACCAAATGATGAAATAATGAACATGAAACATGAATTATAGGACATGAAACATGAACAATGGTACCTTGAATGATGTCTTGTGAATTTATAACTCAACATGAAATGGCCACGAAGGATGTAGATCTTGATCTTGACAATAGGAGTAGAACAATGATTGATCTTGGATCTTCAATGCTACATAACAAAACTATCTCAATAGCATGCTTGATTCTTGATGCTTGATGATCTTGACATGATGATGGATCTTGTATTGCTGCAACAATTGATGAAGAATTCTTCCCTTGAATGCCTTAGAAATGATCTTTAATTCTCTCTTGATGATGTTGTAAAGTCTTGGAATGATTAACTCTTACTTGCTTCACTTGATATCATGTAGGATTGTTGAAATAATGATTTGAAAGCTTGTTTATATATTCAATTCACTCAAATAATCATTTATTTGATACCAAAGGCCGACAGAGAAGAAATTTGAACTTAAAAGAATATTTTCCTACTTTAAACCTTGAAAATAGGTCAAATGGGACTCATTCACCATTTATGGTGAATGGGTCCCACATGGCCTACATTTATTGCTAAAATATTAGAGAGTGTGTAAAATACGCTTATTTATCGATATTATCAATTTTTTGATTGAAGTATACCTTGGGATTCATAATATAGGATCATAGGGGCCTATTAATGATGATATAAAGGTTATAAATATAAGGGAGCCCAAAATCCAATGTGAAAGTGTAAATAAATATATTTACATTATTAAATTAAGGAAAAACACATTATAACACTAGATTAGGTTAATTTAGCTTACAATCCTCCTAAATTTAATGTGAAGGTGTAAATAAATTCACTTTACGATATTAAATTAGGGAAGAGTTAAGTTAATCTAGCTTTAAAATGTCCCAAGACCTAATGTGGATGTGTAAAACACCTCACAAAACTAGATCAATGCAACATTAATTCTAATTTATCATTAATTATTCCTAAATCAAGTATGAGAATATACATGATTACATTTTTTGACACTACAAGTCAAAATTCATATATTTAGAGATTCAAATACCCATTTTCCAGATTCCTGTTCTTGCACAGAAACCTAGATGTGGTACTTATTCACCTAGCTTGGCGTATGAGTCCCAATAAACATAAATTGAGAATTTCTAACATTCTAGATCCTCTTCTAGTCATCTTCAAGTTTTCAAGTGCACACATTCCATCCTGCATCTTTATATTTTGTTTTACATACTTTTTCTAGGTCATTTAGTGATACATTGCATCATATTAGAGTTCAACATTACATCTTGCATTACATTTTTATTTCGAAGCCCTAGGTTGGTGGTTAACCCCTCATTAGTTTACAATCATCTCCTAGGAAATACATATTACAAGATCTCTTTCTCCTTTGCATTAAGATCTCTAGGGTTATCCTTGAATGAGAGAGAGTGAAGATTGTTATTTTATCTCCCAAGAATAGAAAGCAACAATTTTCCACATTTCATTTTGTAAATTTGAAATCTTTGTACCTTCATGTATGTTGCAAGAAATCCAAGAATTTATATATGAAATTTGGAATTTTATCATTATGTGGTTGTTATTCTATTATCTAATAGGAATCAAAATTTAATTGGATACAACAATTGGCAATCTTGTGGATTCTCAAATTTTAAGCTGCACCATTTGGTATCATTGTAGGTTGAGGATGAAGAAAATAAGTCATGGAATATAAAGGACGTGGGAGAGGGAGAGCACCACAAGGAGAAGACAATACAACTACTATGGAAATTTTGAGAGAAATAACAACACACCTGGAGGCCATAAAAACCTCACAATGGAGAGGAATTCATACAAAGGTTGTTAGTGAAGAAGAGGGAGAAGATCCATAGATAGAAAGAGGAGATGCTGAATAGGAAAGTTTCTTGCAACCATTGTCCACACTATGAAGCAAACCAAGAATGGATCAACCAAGTTACAATGGAATTTGGAACCGAAAAGAGTTCATTGATTGGATTAGAGAGATCAAGGAATACTTTGATTTAGAAACCATTAATGATAAAAGGAAGGTGAAGTATTCTTGCAAAAGGTTGAAGGAACATGCATCCATATGGTGGGATCAAGTGTAGATTAAAAGAAAAAGGAAAGGAAAGGAAAATAAAAGATTAAATCATGGGAGAAGATGGTTAAAAAATTAAAGTCTAAATTATTGACTATCACGTTAGTTAGTTGAAGAAACTTCAAAATATTAGGCAAAGATATTTGAAAGTCATGGAGTAAATGAAAGAATTCTATAAATTGGACATTCATGTTGGACATGTTGAAGATGGTGAAGAATAGGTTGCAAAGTATGTGAATGGGTTGTAGATTTTTATTCAATATGAACTTAGTATGGTTATGATAACAATAGTAGATGAAGCTTACCAATATCCTCTCAAGGTAGAGGAAAATATTTTTTTATATAAAAGGAAACAAGATTGAAATATTATTAATTGTAGTGTTAAAAAATATCACCAGTGACATTTTCACACTTGTTTGGGCCCTCCTTGTAAATTTGAGCTTAATGATTCCTTGACCTAGTGTTGTAATGGGTTTAATGTCCACTCACATTAGGTCTTGGTGCCTTGTGAACTAAATAAACTTGATCCTACCTTATTTTAGGTGTTGTAAAGTGTTGTAACACATTTTCATACTTAACTCATCTAGTTTGTATCTACTATCAATATAAATGGCACTGAGCAGACGAAGCGGGTTAGGTGGGAGAGGAATTTTCAAATCCACTGAGGGATATGAGGAGTTTGAGGAGGATGGCGAGGTAGATGGATTGTGTTTTCCATCTGGGATTCTTTAGCTGTGTTTCCTAGGCGCACCTGTGGGTGTTATAGCTAAGGTGGGTGTTATTTTTCAAGATATTTTGTGCATTGGGCTTCCTTTGGAGTGCTCTAGCATCCCCTATTTCTATTTGTCGGTGGCTAAGGGTGGTTCTCTTGGTTGTGACTTTGTTCTTTGGCCTTGTTCTTGGGTCCTCTTGGTGTGTGAAGTGTCTATTTCTCTTGGTTACTCCTTAGAGGTGTTCCAACCTAGGGTTGTATTTGTCAGTCAATATGTGGTGTCCAAATGGTAGTTGGGCTTTAATGGTGACTCCCACCCCTAGCTTTTGGCTATCATGGTATTTTTTATTGAATGGAAGGCATGCAGTGGTCTGAAGATGTGCAAGAGCTAGAATCATTGCATGTACTTTTATAGAGGAGGCTCGAGGGTTCAGATTTTTGGAGAGAAAGTTAAGGGTGGGTTCCCCTGTCTCTATTTTAAGATCTGGGTGTTCTCATTCTGTTGTCTTTGGTCCTCCTTGTTGGCCTTTCTCAAATCTATTACTTGGAGGGCTCTTCTTGAGGATTCTTTTTGGGGGGTTTTCTCCATGACCCATGTTCGTGCTTCTATGGGATTCATAGTGTAGGTCCTTTTTTCCTTTTCATGTAGAGTTTTTTATTTCATGTCCTTACTTCTATGGCTCTGCTTATTGGCCCTATGGAGGTGGAATTTTTCTATTGGTATGGTTTTGAAGTAGGATTCATTTACCCTTTTTGTTGGCCTGGTTTTGATCTCTCATATTGAGGTGGCGATTTCTTGGCTGGAATGGGTTATTTTTTTGTTTTAGCATCCTTGGTCTTCTTTGGAAAGTCCTATTGAGGTGGTGTTATCTTCTATTGAGGTGGTGCTATCTTCTATTGAGGTGGAGATGGTTTTTGCCAAAGAAGTTGGGATTTTTTGCTTGGTGGGGTTGAACGTTATTTGATTGGTTCATCTTGACGTATGTTTCCCTTCAGCTCCTATGGAGGTGGGTCTCCTTCATATTGAGGAAGTAAGGAGTTATTTTGGTTAGGTGCTGACTTCCAACAAGTTTTTGTCTACTCGGTTCAACTTGTTGGGTTTGGGAGCTATTTTGAATGGCTCTCTTTTAGGTTCTAGGTCCTAGAAAAACTTGGTTGAGGGTTTAAGGTCCCTTCAAAACCTTTGGGTATAAGGTCCCAAGTAAAACCTATTTGTATTTGGTTAAGAGGCTTTGGCCCTTACCTTTCCTTGTGGAGCTTGTTTGTCCTACTATATTCTTTATGTTGTTGTTGATTGGTTTTTGATGGTAAATGTTTGATCTTTAATGCAACATGTTATCCTTAGATAGGGCCTTGGCTCCCTTCAAAACCATAATGTAATGGGTTTCGGGTCCCATCAAAACCTATTTTTACCCCAATAAAAAACACACTTTCACACATTTTTGAGTTTTTCATTAATAACTGGGCTTCTTTATGCTTTAATTGCCCTTATTTTGCATCCACAAGCCTCATTTAATGTATCTTTTTGAGGATGATCCTGACATAAATCAATAACCAATCATAATTCAAGTATTTTTTGGTTGTGTGGGCTAGATTTGGTGGTTTGGAACTCATACGCCACCTTGGGAATATGGGTCCCACTTGAGGTTTTGGGTCCTAGTCCTGATTTCACACCCTTCCAAATATTTTTCAATTTGGTCCCATAAACTATGCCTAATGGGACTCGCCATCTTGGGTGAATGAGTCACATGTGGCCTAAAATTAAAATTAATTCAAATTCTTGGCAAAATTTTATCCTCCTAGATTTGATGTCCTCTTGTAGTGTTGTAATCTAAGGAATTCTTCCATAATTAAGTATAAATAAAAGATTATTTCAATAGTTTTCACCCGAAGCATTCAAGTATTCACGCATATAGAAAATTTGAGTTCACAAGCACATTCAAGTGTCTACAAGAGCATTCAATAGTCTTCAAGAGTATATTATCAAGCATTCTATAGCATTGTTCAATCATCAAGCATCATGTCAAATATTTCATCCATCATGTTTTTTTTTGAGCTAACAATTGTGATATAGGGTTTCATGATTCAAGCAAGTGTTCTGATGGAACCCCTAAGTTATGTTTTGGTTCCATTTATCATCCTAATAAATTTTCTCATTGAATCTATTCTAGGAAGTTAAGGTTTTTTTTCTTATCATTGTTATAGGGTTTCATGTTACCTAAAACCCTTCTTAAGTAACTCTAAACCTCACACCCTTTCCCTAGATCTATTTCATCATTGACCCTCTATTTCTCGTCCTTAGTCATATTAAAACATCTTATATGATTAGAGCTCATGAATTTACCGACCACTCATGCCTAGGTCTAAAATTTATTTTATTTTACAAGGTTAAGTAGTTGAGCTTGTTTGGACATTACATACTTTGAAACATATGTTATAATATCCTCTGAAGGATTTGTATTCATCATCTTACACAATTCCCCTTTTTAAAACAACTTGTGGCAACATGCAAAATTATTCACTTAAGTCCTATTCACCATCTCCTTTATTGCTCATCACTGATAGCTTTAAAAATGTAAATTCAAATGTGCGATGAGAAATGAGTGGTTTCTCCTTTATTTCATGCATTATAAATAGTTTATCAATGTTCAGTGTTGTATTACCAATGTGCGATGCACTTTTTCTAATCTTTGGCATCTCTTTTATCACTAATTTCTCATGTGTTTTGTAATGTTAATTAGCGATACACTATGGAACTTACTGCTCCTTGTATCTTCCTATCACTCATCATAGATCCATTTTAATATTTGAGTTTCAAATTAGTCATAAGAAGTGAGCTCATTGGTTTAAGCTTTCTTTCACTATTCTGAGTTGCTCTTGTGAGCAATATATCTTGTGCCTTTGGTTTTCACATAGGTGAACGTGTCTCAATATTGTTCTATCACCTTATCTCATGTCACTAATGTGGTCTAGAGAATGAAGCATGAATTAGCAATGCACGATGGAAAGGGAACGTGATCAAGGAGGGGTCTTATATCCAACCACTGAGATCTTATCGTGTGGATGATCACGCCATTGTTAGAACTTGTGGAAGGTGAAATGCATTAGCGATGCATGATGTGAGATGAAGATCTCCAAGAAGGACAATAATCCAATGGTTTTGATTCCATCACACCCATTAGCTTATCACTAATTGAACCCTTAAGGGTCAGGGTAAATCTGTGATGGGTGATGGGATGTTTGAACATTTTTACTTTCATTTTTTGGCTCTTTGTACATCAACGATATGAATGAATGAGCATGAACCAAGGTGGTGATACATACCAATTGTCAGATTAGTGGTGACTAATGAAGTTAAAAGTAAACTTGGAAACTTTCTATGGTGATATTGCCATTTTGAGGCACAAGTTGTAAAAGCTAGAAACGACGCTTGAAGATCACCATTGATGATGTTTTAAATCCAAAGATATCAATGACCTAGATTCAAGGTTGTTTGACTAATTTGTCATCTCACTTGTGTGGGGAATCACTTGATAATTAATGCATACATGCTCCTAATTTTTCTACTTAATGCGGATTTCCTACCAGTTTATCTCACCATTTGTAACCTTTGTGAATTCTAAAGTGTGAGCCAAAATGAGGCAGCGTATGAATTTTTTAATTTTCAATAGCAAAAGTATTCAAGTGTTTCATGGGCATGTTGGTTTTTATTTGAGCTTTATTCTACAAAATGCATTTCTTGATGTGAGAGTCTCATTCTTTGGGTCTTCTTAACATTATCTATGTTTGAGGGTTTTATGTTTTGTATGGGTTTGTGGCCAGTGCATCTTTTCATAATTGGTGGTTTTCTAGTATTTCCTATGTCTTAAAAAGATGGGTAAGTTTGGGTGTCTCTATTCAACCCATTATGAGGTCAAGAAGGCTCAATGTGTTTAAATTTAAAGAAGACATTTTTGTTAATGAGCATGAGGCATTTGGACTTCTACACCACCAAAGGGCAGGAACAAATCCCATGGAAAAAAAAAGAAGGATAGTTTTCTAAGCACCTAAAATCTAAGGAGCCAAAGTATTTTTAAAGAATTGATCAAAGTTAAGGGGAAGGAGTTGGTTAAGCCAAAAAAGAAATAAAAGAAAGAGAATAAGCATCACAAGGCTTATATGGGGAAGCATGACTCTTCCATTGAGATTTTTGATAGCCCTTCAGGTAATGAGGGAGATAATGACCCAGAATATAGCCATCATCTACTTTCTCTGGTACAATATGAGGATTCTGATGAACTAGAAGTAGTTTCTCTTCTAGATTTAACAAGCGCATAGAGAGGGTGAGCATACTCTGATGCTGACAAATCAAAGTAGCACCTCAGCTCAATTTTTTTTTCGATGAGACCATTGCCACTGCATTAGGATCATCTTCTTCAACATGCATGCTAATTTTTTTCTTTGGTGCTAATGTGGAAACATTTTTGGCTGGTGTAATGGAGAAGTGTTTGACTCCGTATCCTCAACAAAAAATATGACTTTTCTAGGAAGTGTGTAAGTTTTTTCCTCTAGTAAATGTGGATAATCTTCTTTGCTCTATGTCAACATAGGATTTTGATGATGTTGCATCAGTGAACAATGCCTTTTGGAAGGCTAGCTCATCTTCTTTAACTAACTACATTGAGTTTGTTATCTTTTGCTTCCTCTTGTTCTAAAATGATTATGTATAACCATTTGGAGAATATCTTTGAAATTAGGGTGAAAATTTCCTTATAATGAAAGTGTAATTGAATTCAACCTATTTCTTATTGCTCCCATGTCTTTATAAATGGGACTCCAGGGCTTGAATTAAGAGTTTTTGGGTAGTGAGTTATTCACGATTTTAATCACATAGGGATTGAAAGGGTTATTGAATAGTTTAGTGATATGTTTTAGGTCCAGGTTTTTCAATAAAATATGTAATATTAGTGGTAATACTGGTAATATAGAATAGTAATATCTCAAATTCACCACCATTTTTCTCTCCTATGTACTATTTTAACAAGTTATAAATAATATACTCAAAGTTATCTTATTTGTCTCTGTCAATTTCATATGGATGTATGGCTCTATTATTTATTGTTAATTCAAGGAATTAATGTAGATAATTCAGTATGGCTATAAATTTGTATTAAAATTAATACTAGGATGTTAGTAAGAAGCAAGGGTTAGAATGCAATGCTGAAATATTGTAATGTAGCATTTTAGAGCTTCATATATTGTCAGGAGTGGAAATTACTATAATGTTATGTAGCTATTTATATTGACTCCAGTCCAAGGATTAGGCACTAGACTAATATAAGTACTTATATTGTACTGTGTCAATTAAATCAGGACCATTACCCATTCATCAAATCAAATTCTATAAAAGGGTTACAATGTTATAAGGTTTTGTCATTATCATGCTCTAAGTGTGAATTATGTTTGCGAAGCAGTCAACTTATTTGATATAGTTTCTAATTGAGCACCTATATGAGAATAGTCTATGTCTAATGTAGTGTTATTGAAATAAATGACATAACAGTTCCTTTATGAAAACACTGCTAGGGATCACCCTTTTGGGTTTCACAGAGCTCGAAGTGTAGGAATGAAATTTTTGTAGCTTTTCCTCATTCATTGTCCAATCCCTTTGGATTTATAATCATTAGAAATGTAAAATTCCATAGGTAATTCTGAGGATCAACTTGGTTCTTAAAAAAAAACTAAAAATTTGCTGACTCTGTTGGGGAATTGCTAAATACAAAGTCTCTAGTTCAGATCTACTAAAGTCAGAGTCAAGTATTTTATTATTCTTCATTGTTGGAAGAATAATCGATTCAAATTTATAAGTTACATAGGTCATGTACATTATTATACATCAGGTTCTAGTCCATTCTTTCATTTTGTGCCGGGTTATGTTTAGAGTCTTGTCTAAGGTTACAAGTACCAAGTCAAAAATACAATCAATTTCTATTTCCCAATATTTTGGGTGGTGACTGTGAGGTCTCATTTACTAGTGAGAATAAAAATTCTAAAAGAGATCATAAGAAGAAATATTCTGACATATTGTTTGAAACCATGAAGAAGACAAAAAGCTATACAAATAATCATCCAAAGTAGAAACTAGAGTCCGAGCTTGCAAAGGATGAGCAATCAAAATGGGTGAAGAAAACTATTGAATTGGGTAGGTTTGTTGAATCCCATGTTGAAGAATCTCTTACTTTTAACAATGAATTCAATAGTTCAAATACCCAAGAAATGTCACATGATTTTGAATTATCTAGGGTAGATCAAGGAAGTTTTCTTGTTGAGCAAGTTTTTGATAATGAATTTAATATTTCAAGAGAAGAGGATAGAAAGGGATATTGGGATAAGGATAAGAAGTTCTCAAAACCTCTGACCCTTGGAGTTGGGTCTATTTTTAACAAAAGTAAATTTCAATCCAAGAGGTGAAGCCCCTAACATAGAAGTGCATCTATCCCTTGAGGAAGACCCAACTGATCAGACCTACTATACTCCTACTCCAAGTGAGCTTGGACATGTCTTGGAGAATAAAGAAGACATTGACAAAGGCATGCAAGCCTTAAAAGTTGAAGAAGTAAGGCTTAAGGAGGAAGAATAGTAGAGATAGAAGGAATATATGATTAGAGCTAAGAAACTTGAGAGGGATGCTTGGAAACCAAAAATAGAAAAGATGAGAGAATATGCTGCTAGGCGGAAGGCCTTCTATGAAAATGTCTCTAAGTTGATTGCTAGCACTACCCCTGAAATTCCTAAAGTAATAGTCCAAATTGGGACCTTTGATACTAATACCTATACCGCATTTGTTGCAACTACCAGAGCCTTAGATCCTTCTACTACTCCTAAGAAATCATCATTTATAGATCATGGGAAGAAACCCATTGATCAAACAAAGAACACTACCTTCAATACTTTCAATACCAATACCAATACAAGTACCAATACTTCATATGTTAATACCACTAATCGAAATGTTAAGATTGATCCTACCCCATCTGATGCACCCCAAACCTTGAGATCTTGAAATTGCAGTTGGAGAATGATAAACTGCAAGAAGAATTAAAGAAAGTTGAAATAGAAGTTCCTAATACAGAGATAGCTAGGAAGATTTCCTTTCTTAAGATCTCGATACAAAGTCCAAAGGCATCAAACTCTGGACATACTAATAATGAATCAAATAAGAGGAAGTCTACGAGGCATAGTGCTAGTGGAAGTGGTGGTGGAGATCAAGGTGGTGGTGGAGGAAATTGAAATAGTGAGAATTCTTATTTTGAAGATGAAGAGGAAGAAAGGAAGGGAGGTGGTAAAAATAATGGAGATAGAAAAGGTAAGGATAAGACTCAATTTGATAACAAAAAAGATGATGAGCCTAGAAATTCTCACAAAGATCAACATACTAGGAGACCACTCGAAGTAGAGAGGTATCAACAATTATGCTTTTTTGGGATACTGGGCTATCCTAACCCATTTCTTGAGGATTTTAGGCTTGCTTTGGTTAGATTCTCTGGAGACAATGTTGTGAGTGGTGAAGATCATCTTAAGGATTTCGCTAATGTTATGGCTGATTTTGACGTAGAAGCAGAGGATATAATTATGAAGTTTTTTATGCAATCATTTATTGAAGATGCCCGAGAATGGTATAGGATTTTACCTGCTGAGAGTATTGGCTCTTGGGAAGAATTTAAAAGACTCTTTAGAGAGAAATATGGAGATAAGACAGATTCAAGGAATTTTTTGAATCAATTTAATAACATTCATAAGGGTTCAAATGATTCTATCACTGATTTTAATACGAGGTTCCAAAAGGCTATGAAAACATTTCCTCACCATCTACAATTGAATGATAATTTGTGCTTGGTGAACTATTGCAATTCCTTTGATGCAAAGATGAGCTACTGCTTACTCTATAAGAATACTCAAACATTAAGAGAGGCTTAGAAGGTGGTTTTCCATGTTGATAACATTAGTAGAGAAATTGGTAAAGTTGGAAGAAGAGATGATGCAAAGATTCTTAATAATCCAAAAAAGGAGGATAAACTTTTTGGTGCCAAAGGAGCCACTATTGAATATAAGATTGAAAACTTCATGAAAACCATGAATGACATGATTGTGAAACAAGATAAGGCTCAGTCAAAAAAATTATCATTGGAATGAAAGACCTCCTTAGTTTCAAGATCACCCATATAATACCAACTGGCATAATGGGTAGACCATCCCTAACAAATAGAGAAATACTAAGAACAAGTTTCCTTCAGATCCTTTGCAGAAGAATTGAGGGAATTTTACTCACGAAGTTCCTTGATGAACTACAAAATAAAGGGGAAAGGAGGATTTCCCTAGGGATTCTAGGGTTTTTCACCTAGAAGCTGGTGAGGAAGATCTCTCTTTCACACCTCAGATTTGTGGGTTCATTCAAGATTAGGGGTTTCATATGTGTGATGTGGAATGTGCCTAAGTGCTGCAAAGTGTGTCACCAAAAAGTGTAGAATTTGACACTTTTCACTCATTTGGACCTTTCCTATGGATTTTGGACCTTTTTCAGCCTATTTTCACCAATTTCCAATCCTTGTGCCAAAGAGTTTTAAGGTGTTTACAACATTTTGCACACTTTCCTAGGCTTTTCATCACCAAATTAACCTTTTATTATGCTATAATGACCCCTTAGTACACATATAAGTCCTATCTTAGTGTTTTTTCATGAGACAATCATGACAAACATAAATAATCACACTTTAATTCTCGACAACCAATGAAGATTTCCCATTTGGATTAGGTCACCACCTTGGGCGACCTAGTCCCATGTGGCATAAAATTAAAATTTAACTTAATATTCTTTCATGATTTTTGTGAAGGGAAAACAGACATGGATCTAGAGACCCTACAGTGTGGAATACATTCCCTTAACACTAATACAATAAAGGAGAAAAGCATAAACCAACTTTTAAAGCTTTCTAAGAATACTTGAGTTGAGTACAAGCATGTAAAATAAATATTACGCAAAGATGAGCATTCACAAATGACACTAGATATACGTGGGAAAACATTTTCAGGTAAAAAACCCACCACACAAAGTCCAGACTAATTGTATTACAATAAAAAAATAGTTACATACAAAATCCAGTCTTCTCTGATTAGCTCATAGCAGCACTACTTGAATTATCTCACTGTTACAATGTTCTCTCTCCAAAAAAATACAATTCAAATTTACCACCCTTTGCAATAATTCCACAAATTTCTTAAGTCAGACTTTGCAATCAAGTCTGTTAGTCAACTGCCAATCACAAGGTACATTCCTCTCTAATTCAATCACACCCATACCGATCTTCCTGCATCGAGCCACCCAGGCATTAATGCCTTCACCCAAATTGGGTTCTATTTTGCCACCTTAGGTTGACCTGCACCTACTACAATTACTCTTTTGGTTTTTGTCCAATCATAGCTCAAACACTAAGCCATCTTTCTACAAATCATTTTTTGTTCGCTTCTGACACCGAGTCCAACTTGGTCAACCCACTTGCTGAGCTCACCGAACTCCTCACAAATTTTACCGTGCTACCATCGAGCCCATCTGACTAGCTCGTGGTATGGCGAAAAGCCTACCAAGCTCGCCAGCCATGCCACCAACACCACCGCACTACCGTTGCAGTCAGAGGACAAGACCACGATAAGGTGGTGACCAGTCAATGGGATCACTGATGGTCTTACCGCGGGGGCCGAGAAGCTACCCCGCAGTAGAGAGGTAATCGTTAGCCTGACCGTTGGTGGTCTCATGATGGCCACCACGATTAGCCCCTTGGCTGGCTGCGGTAAGGTAGTAGCTGCCAGCTAGGTCGCTTGCTGCTTTATCGTGGCCACCATGGTAGGGCGATAACCACCAGCCAGGCCACTAGTGGCCTTACTGTGACTACCGCGGTCAACCTCTTGGTTGGCCCTGGTACAACGGTAACCACTAGGCTAGACAGAAAGGCCAATACTACGGCCACCATGGTGAGGAGGTATACTGCACATGGTAAGGTGGTAACTACCAAACACTTCATTGTGGTACTGCCAGAACAGCAAAGGGGACCGCTATGGTATGGCGGTAAAGCCAAAAATGAACAAAAAAAATTTCCAATAGTTTAAAAGTTTGGGCTTTAGGCTAGAAGTTGAGACATAGTTTCTCAACAAGTTCCCACTTGGTGAACACTTCCAACCAACCTTAATGCATCAAAAAATCAATCTGTCATAGGCCCCAAGGCCCATTGATTTTGTAGACCATCTAAACTTGTCTGTGCTAACCAGCTTTGTCAAAGCATTTGCAACATTCTTCAGGGTGTCCACCTTTTCCAGACCGACCTTTCCATCTTCAACCATATCCATTACAAAATGATATTGCATATCAATGTGCTTGAATCTGGCATGAAAGGTCGGATTCTTTGCCAAAAAAATGGCACTCTGACTATCACAGTAGATTGAAATCTACCCAGCATTGAATCTGATGTCTGCACATAAATGATTTAACCAAACAACCTCTTTATAGGTGTGAGTTGCAGCCATGTAGTCTGCCTCTATCATGGATAAAGCAACTACAGCCTATTGCTTGCTCATCCAACTGATAGCTCCACCATTAAGCATGAAAGTGTATCCACTGGTGGATTGCCTGTTGTCAATGTCCCCTACCCAATCTGAATCAACATACCCAAGGATGCTAAGAGTCCTCTTTGATGCAACCATGCTGCCATGGTAACATAGTGCATAATTTGAAGTCCCCTTCAAATACCTAAATACTCTCTTCACAACATCCCAATGTGATCTTCCTAGATTTGCCATAAATCAGCTTAGAACTCCCACTGCTTGGGAAATGTTTGGTCTTGTATAGACCATAGCATACATCAAACTTCCAAAAACACTTGCATAAGGCACAATGGTCATGTCCTCCATACCAGTAGCAAACTTTGGACAGTCTTCAACAGACAACTTAGTTCCATGCATGATTGGAACAGCAAGCTACTTGGAGTCATCCATACTAAACCTCTCCAAAATTGTCTTCACATACTTACTATGACTGACCCAAATCTTTCTGCTTTTTCTATCCCTGGTAATCTCCATTCCAAGAATGTACCTAGCTACACCAAGATCTTTCATCTCAAAATTTGCAAACAACTGAGATTTAAGGTCAGAAATCATATTCTTTCTATTTCCAATAAATAACATATCATCCACATACAAGATGATAACAAGCACACGATCATTCTCAGATTTATAATAAATGGAATGATCAGATTTTGATCTCACAAATCCAATTGACAACATAAATGTGTCAAATTTCTGGTACCACATTCTAGGAGATTGTTTTAAACCATAGAGAGATTTATTTAACTTATAGACCAGATTTTGTTTACCTCTTTCAACAAAATGCTTAGGTTGGGACATGTAAATTTCTTCTTCTAGCTCACCATGGAGAAACACTATCTTCACATCCATCTACTCAATTTCAAAATCATACACAACTAATAAAGACAATAGAAATCTGATGGATGTCAACTTTTCTATAGGGGAAAAAATCTCTCCATAATCTATTCCCTCAATTTGAGAAAGCCCTTTGCAACCAGTCGTGCCTTGTACTTCTCAACACTGCCATCAAGTCTTGTCTTCTTTTTGAATATCCACTTATAGCCAACAGGATTTCACCCTTTAGGCAGTGATACCAAATTCTAGGTATTATTCTTTTTCAAAGAATCCATTTCTTCATTCATCACTTCCAGCCAAGACTTTGAATCAACTATGCTGATTGCTTCTTTAATAGTCCTAGGTTCAACAGTGCTGGTAATTAAAGCATAGGAACAGTTTGAATCTAACATAGAGAAACCATACCTATCAGGTTTCCTTCTTTCTCGTGTAGATCTTCTTACAGGATGAGGTTGTTCTTCATCATCAGAACTTCCAGAGCTGCTTGAGCTCTCCTCACTCTCAGGTACACCATGCAGCTCTTCCCTTTCTGGAGTTTGGGGAGTTTCAACTATATCCTTCTTCTTGTCACTCTGATTTGTCCCAAGCTGTTGATCACTAATTGAAGGTTTTAGCTCATGAAATATCATTCTTCTACTATACAAAACCTTCTCAGTGACAAGGTTCCAAAGCTTGTATCCTTTCACACCAACTCCATAGCCAATGAGAATACATTTGATAGCCTTGTTATCTAGTTTAGATCTCTTCTCAATTGGCACATAAACATATGCCTCATAGCCAATCACATGGACATGTCTCAGAGAGGGATTCTTACCAGACCATGCTTCGAAAGGGGTCTTGTCAATAAGAGCTAAACAAGGAGATCTATTTATCAAATAGCATGTTGTAGCCACAGCCTTAGCCCAGAACTTCTGCTCTAGACCAGCACCACTCAACATACTCCTTGCCTTTTCCATCAGCGTCCTATTCAACCTTTCAGCAACTCCATTTTTCTATGGAGTGTAAGGCATTTCCTTGTGAATTTTAATTCCATGATCATTGCAATACCTCTCAAAATCTGCAGAACAAAATTCACCACCATTGTTTGTCCTCAATCACTTAATTTTCTTTCCAGACTAATTCTCAACCAAAGATTTAAATTCTTTAAACTGATTGAACACTTCTGATTTAATTTTAATGAAGTATACAAATGCCCTTCTCGAATAGTCATCAATAAAAGAATCATAATATCTAGACTTCGATAATGAAGGAACATTAACTGGACCAAACACATCAGAATGAACATAATCTAGTATACCAGAAGATTTGTGAGGACTAGAATAAAAAGAAACACAGTGTTGTTTTCCATAGATGCAATGTTTGCAAAAATTGAACTCAAGGTTACAATCATCAAGCCCTTCTACAAGATTTTTATTCTTCAAGGTTTTTAAACCTTTCTCACCAATGTGACCAAGTCTATGATTCCATAGCATAGTCTTCTCAGCTAAGATTTTTACCTTCATTGCATTTGCAGCCAAAGAAGAGTCTTCATCTTTCTCTACAGGTGCAACATTACATGACTTTATAGAGGCACTATTACAAATAATAGGACATGCATCCAGCTTGTACAAAGTGTTAGTATGAACACCCTTATCCAACACCATTGCACCTCTATCCATTTTACACCCCTTACTTGAAAAAGAAACTTCTACACCACCATCATTTAACTTACTGATAGAAAGAAGATTTCTAGCCAGACCTAGTATGTTAAGTACGCCACCAATAATTTTGACTCTCTCATTAGGAAACTGGATTCTAACTCTTCCTCTACTAACTATCTCCAATGTTGAATCACTTGCCAAGTATACCTTTCCATCGTCATACTTCTCGTATTTAGAGAACCATTCTCTATTGGACGTCATGTGAAAAGAAGCACCTGAGCCAACTAACTAGACATCATCTGATGCCTGAGTTGTCAAGACTACTACAATGAAGGCGTTTGCATCACTTTGAGAAGATTCATTGTTAGAAGCATTCTTCTTCTTCTTCTCCTTGCAGTCCTTCCTAATATGACCAGGTTGCCCACAGTTCTAGCATCTCACCTTGAATTTTTTACCAGGAGACTTTGATCTCCCTGTAGATTTGGATTTCGAATTCTTGTCTTTCTTCTTGCCCTTCTCCTTTGATCTACCTCAAATAACAAGAGCCTCTTTGGCCATCTATGAAGACTTCCTCCGCATCTCTTCAGATAAGAGTGAGGCAACCACATCTTCCATCTTGAAAGCACTAGTAGTGCTTCCAATGGCCATCACAAGATGATCCCAACTGTTAGGTAACGAACACAACAGGAGCATGCAACAATCCTCCTACTCTATCTTTACACCTACAGAAGCTAGCTAAGTAACACTCATGTTAAACGAGTTTAGATGGTACGCAATAGATGCACCTTCTTCAATCTTCAAGGAATAAAAATTCTTCCTCAGTAATAAATTATTTACTAGAGAGTTTCCCTGATAAATATCACCAAGCTTCTTCCACAATGAAACTATAGATTTCTCCTCATGGACATTCAGGATTACAAAATCAGCTAGACTCGGTCTTATCAATACTCTTGCTTTTCTATCAGCAAGATCCCAAGCTTCTTGCATCGTACTTTGTGGCTTAGTTCCAGACACTACAATCTAGAGGTCTCTATCCACAAGAAAGTCTTATATCTTGAGTTTCCATAGCTCAAAGTTACTGCCATTAAATTGTCAATGTCTATTCTACCAAATGTACTCACCATCTCAAACAGAAATAAGTTTTAACAATGCAAGACTCCCACTGAAATAAAATTAGCACAAAACACTAATCTTTCCTACAAGGATAACACAACTCCCCAAGCTCTGATACCACTTGAAGGGAAAATAGGCATGGATCTAAAGACCCAACAGTGGGGAATACATTCCCTTAACACTAATACAATAGAGGAGAAAATCATAAACCAATTGCCAAAGCTTTCTAAAACTACTTGAGTTGAGTAAAAGCATGTAAAATAAATATTACACAAAAATGAGCATTCACAGATGACACCAGATATACGTGGGAAAACCTTTTTAGGTAAAAAACCCACCACACAAAGTCTAGACTAATTGTGTTATAGTAACAAAATAGTTACATACAAAATACAGTCTTCCCTGATCAGCTCATAGCAGCACTACTTGAATTATCTCACTGTTACAATGTTCTCTCTCCATAAAGATACAGTTCAAATTCATCACCCTTTGCAATAATTCCTCGACTTTCTTAATTCATACTTTGCAATCAAGTATGTCAGTCAACCGCCGATCACAGGGTACATTCCTCTCTGATTCAATCGCACCCATGATCTACCCATACCAATCTTCCTGCATCGAGCCACCCAGGCATTAATGCCTTCACCCAAATCGGGTTCTATTTCGCCACCCTAGGTTGACCTACACCTGAGCCACTGCAATTACTCTTTTGGGTTTTTGTCGAATCATAGCTTAGACACTAAGCCACATGTCTACAAATCATTTTCTATCTGCTTCTGACACCAAGTCCAACTCAGTCAACCCAGTCACTGAGCTCACTGAGCTCCTCACAACCTTTACCGCACTACTACCGAGCCCATCCAACTAGCTCATGGTATGGCGGTAAGCCTATTGAGCTTGCTAGCCATGCCACTGACACCACCCTGCTACTGTTGCGGCCAAAGGACAAGACCGTGGTAAAGCGGTGACCAGCTAGTGGGACCACTGTAGGTCTTATCGCGCTACCACAGGGGCCGAGAGGCCATCCCGTGGCAGAGTGGTAACCATCAGCTTGACCGTTGGCGCTCTTATCACAGACACTGCGGTCAACCCCTTGGCTGGCCGCAGTAAGACGGTAACCGCTAGGCAGGCCACTGGCAACTTTACTGGGGCCACCGCGGTGAGCCTCTTGGCTGGCCGTGGTAGGGCAATAACCGCCAGCCAAGTCACTGGTGGCCTTACCACAGCCACTGCGGTCAGCCTATTGGCTGGCTGCGGTAGGGTGGTAACTGTACACATCTAAAAATGGTCACGATTGACCAGACCTATTAATTAATTAAATATGGATTATTTAATTAATATTCTCAAGTCATCTACATATAAATAAATTTAATTATTTATTTATGTTCATTTTTCCAATTCTTCTAGTTTAATTCAATAAATAAGTTTATTTAATTAATGCTATCTTCCTCTTAATTAATTAAATATATTTTACAATTTATTTATATTAATTATCACAGACTCTAAATTTAAATGATATTCTTCATTTCACATTTAATTAAATATTTTCAATATTTAATTAAAACACTTTTTAAATTCTTCACTCTTCTCACATAATTAAATATTTTCAATATTTAATTAAAAGCTTTTCATTTCCCACACATAATTAAATATTACCTATTTTTAATTATGGACACATCTTTCATTTGTCTCTTCATTTTCCATCTGTCTCTTAAAATTCAATCTTCTTTTCAAATTCTCGATCTCTCACCATTCATTTTAACAGGTTTTGAACTCAACCATTGATCTTAGCCAATTGGATTCTTACCTTCAAAAATCTATAAATACAACCCTCTTATGAGTTGAAAAGGACCTCGAATTCTAGATTTTCATATGTAGTTATTATAGTCACATTTCAGTTTTATCAAGTATTTTAGCATCATAACATTTCAATTTTGTAGCTTAATCTTTTAGTCATGCATATGCACTCTCATTAAATCTTATTCTCTTAAGTGGTCATTTCAACAAAGCTATTGTTTGCACAACTGAGAGCTAGCATCTTTAATCAAATTATTGAGAGATAGAGGACAATGGGAGGAATTTGAAGAAGCTATTGTTTTAGAGTTTGTGTTTATGCTTTCTAGATTAGTTTTCTTTAATATAATGTCTCCTTGGTGTGTTAATTTGCTATTTAATTAGTCCACATTCTCTAACACACATTTTTGGCACCCACCGTGGGGCATCCCCCTGTTTTAATCTTTTATTTGTAGAATTTTTCTGACAGGTGATGGACTGGAGTCGCGCTTCGGTGCATACGAGTTTTATTTCAGCGCATCCCGATACTGTTTTGGCCATTATTTCAGCACATCCCGTTTCTATTTCAGCGCATCTCGTTCCTATTTTAATGCATCCTGATACTATTTTGGTGCATCTTGTGGGGATCTTTTAGCACATCCTGTAACTGTTTGGCACATTTGGGGGTTTGTCCCAGCACACGCAGGAAATTTGTAGAAACAAAATTTTTGATTCTGACGCAATCCGCGGACAAAATTTTTATTTTTCAGTTTTTAAAGGAAATGAACCAACCCTAGGATAGAAATTTAAAATTTGGAATTTACCAACCCTAGGATAGTCACCACATGCTTTTTTGCAAATAAAATGAACTCCATGCCTATTCTAAAGCAAAATCTTCACTTAAATTAATTCATTGTCATTTGGTGCTATAAAAAGAACATTGTTTACTTTGTTTGTGGCAATAGGTTTATGCTCTCCCCTTAACAGGTGACCAAAATACCAAACTACTTTTTTCATTTTTTTCATTTAATGTTTATAATTTCTTACATCCTTTAGAAGGACTTCCATTGTGGGAAAAAGTACTCACCATACGGGAACAACCTAAGTGGTAACAACAAAAGTGAGTCTTTCCAACCCACTATAATCAAAAGAGAATTCAGGGAAAGTCCGCAATTCGATAGTAGTGTGCAGAGATAACCATCCCCAAAGTCTTTGTTCCATGCCTATTCTAAAGCAAAATCTTCACTTAAATTAATTCATTGTCATTTGGTGCTATAAAAAGAACATTGTTTACTTTGTTTGTGGCAATAGGTTTATGCTCTCCCCTTAACAGGTGACCAAAATACCAAACTACTTTTTTCATTTTTTTCATGTAATGTTTATAATTTCTTACATCCTTTAGAAGGACTTCCATTGTGGGAAAAAGTACTCACCATATGGGAACAACCTAAGTGGTAACAAAAAAAGTGAGTCTTTCCAACCCACTATAATCAAAAGAGAATTCAGGGAAAGTCCGCAATTCGATAGTAGTGTGCAGAGATAACCATCCCCAAAGTGTTTGTTCTAAAGATTGGGAGGTCTCCTGAGGGAGTTTATCTGTTTCCGCACCGAACGGAAACCTTGACTACAAACCATAGTGTAGAAAGCCATCCGAGTCAGTATCCAAACATCTTAATCACGGTGCAAGGGGAGGGAAGAATTTGCCCCCAAGACACTCATCATATAGTCACCATAGATTGTTTTCTCAAGGGATTCGGTATCCACTTCCGTCACTTTGAGTATGCACCTAGAAAAGACAAAAACACAGGCACTCTCTAGGGGGTGACATGGCTATGTGATTCGATGTGATTTTAAGCTATGGGCTGTGGTTACTATGATGACCTATTTGACAAATTAAGAGTTGTACACATCTAAAAATGGTTACGGTTAACCAAACCTATTAATTAATTAAATATGAATTATTTAATTAATATTCTTAAGTCATCTACATATAAATAAATTTAATTATTTATTTATATTGTTCATTTTCCATTTCTTCTAGTTTAATTAAATAAATAAATTTTATTTAATTAATGCTACTTTCCTGTTAATTAATTAAATAGATTTCACAATTGATTTATATTAATTATTACAAGTTTAAATTCTAAATTTAAATGATATTCTTCATTTCGCATTTAATTAAATATTTTCAATATTTAATTAAAATACTTTCTAAATTCTTCACTCTTCTCACATAATTAAATATTTTCAATATTTAATTAGAAGCTTTTTCTCTTCCCAATAATTAAATATCTTCAAATATTTAATTATGAAGCTTTTCATTTCCCACACATATTTAAATATTTATTTATTTAAATTATGGAGACACCTTTCATTTGTCTCTTCATTTTCCATCTGTCTTTTAAAGTTCCACCTTCTTTTCAAATTCTCGATCTCTCACCGTTCATTTTAATAGGTTTGAACTCGACCATTGATCTTGGCCAATTGAATTCTTACCTTCAAAAATCTATAAATATAGCTCTCTTGTGAGTTGAAAAGGACCTCGAATTTTAGATTTTCATGCATAGTTACTATAGTCACATTTTAGTATTTCTAGCGTCTAATTAGCATTTCAATTTCATAGTTTAAAGCATATTAGCAATGCACAATCATTTTCATTAATCTCATTCTCTCAAGCTGCCATTCTACAAGTTGCTATTTAAAACAACTAAGAGCTAGCATCTTGAAACGAATCCTTGGAGATAGAGGACAATGGGATGAATTTTAAGAAGTTGCTTGTGTTTAGAGTTTTCATTTTTCTTCCTTTAATTTAGTTTCTTTAATTTAATGTTTCATTGGTGTATTAGATTAGATTCATTTTGATTTACTCATTCTAACGTACACAAGAGTGAGTTTGAATGAATTGCTTATTTTGTTCAAAACCTATGAAAATCTCAAGAACATACACTCTTTGTTTAGATTTTAGGATTAAAACAAAACAACTGTCTGCTTCTCTATACTGTGTTTTTCACATTTAAATTAGATTAAGATCATCCAAAAATATCAAAACTGTCCAAACATGTTTGTGTCAGAGGTTTAGCAGATAATTTAGCGCATCTTGGGTATGTTTTAGCACATTGCTGCTATGGTTCGGCGCATTGTTGCTCTATTTCGGTGCATTGCTGCTCTATTTCAGTGCATCTGTGCTTTGTTTCAATGCATCTATGCTCTGTTTCGATGCATCTATGCTTTGTTTCAGCACATCTGTGCTCTGTTTCAACACATCCATGCTCTGTTTCGGCGCATCTAGTAACTGTTTCGGTGCATAGGAATTATGTTTTGGTGCATTCAGTCTTTGTTTTGGCGCATCTATTTTCTGAGCCTAGGTAATTTTCTGACATTTAGAAATCAAGTCTTATCAGTCTAGTCGCTCCCATGCTTAGATTTTGGAAGTCTACAACCTTTGCTAAGAAATCCCTAGAAAGAAAGATTAGGAAGCCCAAGAATTCTCTCAGTTATAAGAAGATATTGAAGAAGAGGAAATTTCTATATCAAAGTCGAAAGGTCCTGCTTGAACACATAACCTTTATTCATCGATATCACCACTATATTAGAGGTTTTACTAATGATTATGCTATAGAACCTTTATACTCACGAGCTTTCTTTCAAAGAAGAGCCCTTTCTCAAAGACATAACCACAGTCAACATATTCATTCTTCTTATATTCCCCAACCTATGATCACATATGCTACTCGTCCAAATAAAATTCTACAATAGAGAACTCAAACACATTAAGCATTCATTAAATTCATCTTTCTACAAAGCTAAGATCAAACTTCACAAGTGAAAAATCATCTTTATTTTCGATCTTTTGTTTAAATTCTCGCAAACAGGATTTTCATCCTTTCAATCAGGGAATCACGAGCTAAAGATTTAAAATCTATTAAGTCATAGAATCTACATTCTATCCTGACTTTTATATCCATCACCATTGCATTATTTCATTCCTTTGATCAAAGTTAGTAAGATTTGAGTAAATCTTATGGCTGTTATCATGAGATCTTGAAAGCACCTAGAAAAAGATGAAAGTACAGTGAACAAAATGGGTGATAATAGTGAGAGGGAGGAAAACCTCTTTAACATTTCAAATACTGAAGATTTAATGGAAGAAAAACTTACAGAAGCAGAGCAGGATCCTCAATTCCATACTCTTATGGAAAGGATTTTAGAATGAAATAAGGAAAGATAATTTCTTTCTTTAGCTAATCAAGGAGATAAGTTACCCATCGATTTTGACACAGAAGGGATTAAAGAAAATCTTGAAACCCCTCTTAATGATTTTAGTGCCCTTACTCAATAGATTAAGGAATTACAAGGGCAAATAAAAGAAATGCAAGGGGGAGCAATAAAGAAGTATGTTTTGGGTGAAATATGTCCTTATCCATTCGATAGGAGTCTTCAAATGATTCCTTTTCCAAAACATTGTGAAGTCCCTAAGTTTGATAGATATAATGGGAAAACTGACCCCATTGAGCATGTAAGGGATTTCCGAAATATGAGCTTGAAATTTTCTCATGACGATACCTACTTAATGCGGTTGTTTCCACGAAGTCTGGGTCGACAATCCATGGAGTGGCTTTCAAAGATCACCCCCCCCATAAAAAATTTTGAGGAGTTAATAAACAAATTTATATCACAATACTCCTACAACATTCAACACTAGATAACCATGCTTGATTTTCGTAAAGTAAAACAAAAAGTAGGGGAATATTTTACTACATTTTTGCAAAGGTGTTTGCTAAATACTCTTGTCCTATTCCTAAAAAAGAAAAGATGGAGATCTTATCGATAGTCTTAACCAAGAGATAAGTTATAGACTAAACCTTCATTGTCCTCAATCATTTGAAAAATTGATTGAAAATGCAAGTACTATTGAAGATGCGTTGATCAAGCATGGAGTTCTAAAAATCAATAAAGAGGGTTCAAATTTGTACAACAACAACAACAACAACCATAATGACAACAATGACAAGTCATGATTTTGGACCCAAAATAAAAATGTTGTGAATGATGGTGTAGTAGGTGCTAACAACATAAATATAAATCCCACCATCTTTAATGTGTCATGGCTTTAACGTATCAATAATGCTGGAAATTCTAGTACCAAAGGCAATGTTTCCAATCAAAGAAATGCAACTAATAATCATGGAAATAATTTTGGCAATAATCAAAATTCAAATATGCCCAGATCTTCATATTATTCAAATCGACGGATTTATACTCCCTTGGGCCAATCTTTGGAATCCATTCTCAAAGAATTATTGAATCAAAACACTATTACATTGCCACCACGAAGAGACTATGAGCCTCGAGTTAAACCACCACCATGGAATGACTCACATTTTTGTGATTATGATAGATGCAAAGGTCATAAGACAAACAATTTCCAAGGGTTGAAGAATATTTTTTAGGATTTGATTGATAACCGTACCATCATGGTTGAGGGACATAATGTCAATAATGACCATCAAGCATTCAAGAATCCGCTCCCTAATTATCAAAAAGGGGAATCTTCAGGCAACAAGGGTAAGAATGTTAATAACATCCACGATGTCATTATCAATCATATATATACTGATGATCCTCAAATCAATGTTATCTGAATCAAAGGTAAGCAATAATATCAAGACGTCAATGCTACAACAAGGGGACAAGTCAAAATCATTGTCAAAGGTAGCTCACCTAAAATAGCAATTCCCCCTCCAAGTCAATACAATTTGGTTTATCAACTATGAAAAATATCAGCCCAAATTTCTATCTTGGAGCTTTTAAAGTTATCACCTGCACATAAGGATATTTTGTAAAAGGCCCTTGTTGATACAACTGTCTCCCATAATCTGGATATTAATAAATTTCAAGCCACGGTGGGACACTTGTCCTCCTACACATGTTTATCTTTTTCTGAAAAAGATGATTCATCCATAACTCATCCACATAATTCATCACTCTATTTAGAATTCATGGTTCACAAATCCCACATTAGACGTGTCCTCATAGATGGGGGAGCCGAATTAAACATTTGTACTTTGAAATTGGTCCTAGCTTTGGGATATTCAGCAAACTCTATAGATCCACGAACGAAAATTACAATCAAGGCATATGATGATGAGGAAAGGACTTCCAAAGGTCTAATCATGTTACCAATCAGAGTGGGACCTGTTGTGAAGAATACCTTTTGTCAGGTTCTTGATCGAGATCTAACCTATAACATACTATTGGGTCGCCCATGGATCCATGACATGCAAGCTGTTTCGTCTACTTATCATCAATGTTTGAAATTTTTATATGATGGACAGGAAGTAACAATGCCCGCTGATCACATTAGTAGTCAAAATTTTTCTAACCTAAGAGCAACTCAGGATACACTCATCCCACATAATAGAGAGGCCTTGGCTATCTCTACCTCTAAATACAAAGAACAAGCGCAAGAAATGATAGGAAATTTTGGCACCAAGTTAAAATTGAAAGATAATGGGGTGGGAGAATATTCTTTATCTCTCTCTAATTTACCCCTATCCCCAAGATCCCATGGTCAACCATCAACGTCTACACAACAAGCTGCAGCAATTTTAGCCTCAACTTCAGCCCCCATCACCAAGTTTAATGGGATATTTATCAAAGAAAATGAAATGGAAGATAGAGATATCCTTGATTGGCTCTATAAATATGTAAAAGAATCCATATAGCATATCAGGTTACCCACAGAACAATATGGAAAAGGTTATGCTATCATGCAACAAATGGGTTATGAAGGAAATGGCCCTCTAGGTAAAAGGAAAGAGGGAATTGTTGAACTTGTCCAATTAAAAACAATGCACCCAAAAGATAAGACTGGGTTAGGATATGGTGAAGATACTAAAGAAGAAGTAGCACAAAGGCCATCCAATGAGGATTTAGCTCAATCAATTATGAGAATTCGAGCAAATAATTCTGACACTAACTCCAATGAATATGAATGGGATGAATTCTCTCACGATACTTTTATTTCAGAGAAAAGGGTAGACGTCATACACAAATTCTCACCTGCATTCCTACAAGGGGAAAGCTTAAGGCCTCCGCTCGATTATGTCCTACAAAGTGATCAAGACTCTAGTGAGACCAATTCAATTCAAAGTGAGATAGATCATTCTCAGGAGGATGACATCCTAAACCTTCCCCATAGTGATGTTGACAATAAGATCATGACCCTAATGGCCAGTGACCTTACTCATCCTAATGATCCATTACCTTTGGTCCATACCAAACTCACTGATTGGGAACAATTCACACCCATCAATGTTCCAACTTTGCCAAATGACGAAACCATAATAAACTTTCTTTGTTCATCCCATCCTGAAACAAGTTGCACCAGGGAATCACAAAATCAGAGTTTTCGATGGGAAAGTGCGAAGTTTCTCAGCTATGAAATAAATAATATAAAAGAAATATCTAATGGTGAAAACCTAACAAAGACAGTATTAGATCAAGAAAAGAGAAAAATAAAAGAAAGATCTAATGGTGAAAACCTAACAAAGGCAGTATTAGATAAAGAAAAGAGAAAAATAAAAAGCGTATCCAGTGGTGAAAACCTTTCAAAGGTGCCAGAAGATGGGAAATGTGACACTCTTCTGGAGCATTATTAGGAAAGGTCTTCCATTCTAATCAAACCAACAGAGGCACTCAATATAGGTACTATAGAAAATCACAAAGTTTTGCAAATATCTGCATCTCTAACAGACGAAGAAGTACCTAGGTTCACAAAATTTCTCAAAGCTAATCAAATCAGTTTTGCATGGTCCTATGTAGATATGCCTGGATTGGATCCAGATCTCATCATGCATCATCTATCTATTACACCGAGGGCAAAGCCTATAAAACAGAAACTTAGAAAAATGCATCCACATGTGGCATTATTGGTTAAAGAGGAATTAAAAAAGCTTTTGGATGTTGGATTCATTCGGTCCATGGACTATGCGAAATGGATCTCCAATATCGTGCTAGTTTCAAAGTTAGATGAAAGGATTAGAATTTGTACAGATTTTAGGGATTTGAACAAAGCATGTGCTAAAGATGACTTCCCCTTACCAAACATTGATATGATTGTTGATTTAACTGTGGGACATGCAATGTACTCATTAATGGATGGATTTTCATGATACAACCAGATAAAGATTACACCAGAAGATCAGGATAAAACAACATTCACATGTCCTTGGGGTACCTATTGTTGGAACGTAATGCCATTTGGATTGAAAAATGCAGGAGCTACATACCAACGAGCAATGACAACAATTTTTCATGATATGATGCATACATTCATGGAGGATTATGTTGATGATCTTCTTGCCAAGTCTAACACTAGAGAATGACACATCGATATCTTATCTAAAATTTTCAAAAGAATGGAACAATTCAAAGTAAGACTTAATCCAAAGAAATGTGTCTTTAGAGTGAAATCTGGAAAATTATTAGGATACATTGTATCAGAAAAGGGAATTGAAGTGGATCCAACTAAGGTACAAGCAATTCTTGATATGCCACCACCAAGGAACGTTAGTCAACTACGCTCTTTGCAGGGATGGTTACAATCCATTCGAAGATTCATTGCTCAACTGGCGGATAAAAGTTTACCATTTACACATCTCTTACACAAGAATGTTCCATTCAAATGAGAGGACAAATGTGAAACAAAATTTGATCAGATAAAGCAGTATCTCATGAATCCACTAGTATTGATTCCACCAGTACAAGGTGTGCATCTCATATTATATATTGTTGCCACAAAAGTGTCTTTAGGAGCATTATTGGCACAAGGAGACAACTCAGGAAAAGAACAAGCTATTTATTACATCAGCTGAACCCTAACAAGTAATGAGCTAAATTATACCTTCATTGAAAAATCTTGTTTAGCAGTGGTGTTTACTTCTTAAAAGTTATGACACTGCATGCTAACTCATACAGTAAAACTTGTGGATAATATTGACCCACTCAAATATCTTCTAAGTAAGGCAACCTTAATGGGTAGGTTGGCTAAATGGGTCATGATCCTGAGTGAATATGGTATTCATTATGTGGATCGAAAAGATATAAAGGGACAAGTAATTGCAAATCAATTAGCAGAAGCAGCAATACCAGTAGAACACCCAATACATGTTGATTTTCCTGATGCCGATGTATTCATAATAGATATCCAGCAGTCGTGGTCACTCTACTTTGATGGTTCTTACACTCAACATGGTTCAAGAGCGGGAATTCTTTTTATTACACCTCAAGGACATACAATCCAAAAATCTTATCAGCTAATGTTTCCTTGCACAAACAACATAGCTAAGTATGAGGCATTGATAATTGGCATAAGAATTGCAGTAGACTAGAAAATCGCAGAACTTCAAGTTTTTGGTGATTCACAACTTGTTATAAATCAAATCAATGACGAATATCACACAAAACATGACAAGTTGATACCTTACAAAAGAATGGTGGAAGATCTCAAGAAATAATTTCTTAATATCAAATTCATATAGATTCTGCACATTAATAATAAAGCAGCAGATGCTATGGCTACAATCGCCTCTCTACTCCAATTGATAGAGACTAAAAAATGGTACGATTTCCTGGTGGAACAATTGTTTTCTCCCACCCATGACAATCTTGAAACTCAAACCATTTTCCATCTGACGAGTTTAGTCTCTCCCTTATATGGCCAAATTTACACTTACCTAAAAGATACTACTTTACCCTTAGGATTGTCTAGGAATCAGAAAAGAATTTTCATTTACCAATCATCCTGTTACACCTTAATTGCTGACATCTTATATCGGCATGGTCTGGATGGTACCCTCAGATTTCTTGAACGCGATGAATCAAAAAAAGCCTTACAAGAGGTCCATGGTGGAATTTGTGGGACACATTCAAGTGGACTAACCTTAGCTAAGAAACTTGTAAGATTAGGGTACTATTGGCCAACCATGGAGAAGGAATCATTCATCTTTATGAAGAAATGTGCAAAATGTCAAATTCATGGGAATCTCATTCACGCTCCTACTCAATAATTACAACCCTTCACCACAACATGGCCTTTCACTCAGTTGGGATTGGACTTGGTTGGCAAGATACACCCATCATCTTCAAATGGACATAAATTTATCATTATAGCCACTGGGTATTTCACTGAGTGGATTGAAGCTATTCCCCTAATAATTGTTACTGGCAAACAAATTTGTTCATTCATTTTGATCTATATCATCTACCGATATTGTATTCCCAACTCCATTATTACAGACAATGGAAGACCCTTTAAAAATCAAGATGTAGATGAACTATGTGAAATATTTCACATCCAACACATATTCTCTACACCTTACTATCCACAAGGGAATGGCTAAGTGAAAGCTTCAAATAAAACAATTCTCAAGATTTTGAAGAAAACAATGAATGAAGCCGGTCGTGATTGGCATGTCTAATTCAATCCATCATTATGGGCATACACAACAAGTATCCACACATCGACAGGAGCTACTCCTTATGCTTTGGTTTATGGATCAAAAGCTATTCTACCAGTAGAAGTTGAGATTCCTTCACTTCGAGTATCACTCAAAGGGTTAATCAATGATGAAGACTATTGAGTATCAAGATTGCAAGAGATAGAACTGCTTGATGAACGACATCGAACTGCAGTTAATCACTTGAAGGGATATCAAAAAGTTATGTCCTGTAGCTACAATCACAAAGTCAAACCACAAAATTTTCAAGTGGGTGACTTGGTTCTCAAAGAAAACCCTCAAAATCAACAGGATTAAAAAAAGAAAGGCAAGTTCAAACCTAATTGGCTGGGCCCTTTCATTATTGTTGCAGCATATGGATCGGGGGCATATTAGTTTTCAAGAGTAGAAGGGGGCCTGTTTGAAGATCCAACCAACAACATTCATTTGAAGAAGTTCTACGACTAAGAAAATATCAAAAACAATATAAAAAGTCCTTTAAAAAAAAAAAAAAACATTGCCTTGATGAAAACCTGGCAAATAGGTGTCTTGGTAATAGAAAAAAAATCATAAAATCAGGAAAAAGTGCAATAAAAGCAAAAGGGTGAAAACCTAGCAAATAGCCATTGTTTGTGATTTTATTTGGCTCTCTCATCTATTAGGATTCATTCGTTATATCGATCTTTTCATCTCCTTGGAACGACAAGGACCTCATCATGGCTTGATGATTTGAGGGTTATCTTTAGCAGAAGTTGTGTCTAGCAGGAGTCAGAGTATAAGGTCACTAGGGGGTAGTTCGCTTCTTGGAGATTTTCTAGCAGGCAAAATAGCAGCATGTGTTTAGAATCAAAATATCAGAAAAAAAAGTCTTGTCGAATTAAAGTTAGCTTACATGACTATTTTGACAGAAACAAAGTGGATGATCTAAATCTAAATAAAATGAATGACAAACTTAAAAGCATAAATTGCAAATTATTGTTTTGATATTTGATGACATCATATCTTTGGAGTGGTTCAATGATGTATTGAAATAGAATCACAAGGAATAAGTATGATTTTTCTTTGCTTGTTGTCTGTCAACTAATCATTAGTATGGTGCAAATTGGTCATGGGACATGCTCTACAATGTATCATTGATGACATTTCAGAATTTGCATAGGAAAATGGTTAACTTTTGTCTGTTTATGCAAACAATACTCAGGTCATCTTGGTTCAATTATACCTCAATGCTTGTATTAACTTGCTACATCAAACATTATGAAATTAGTCCTCAGGTCATCATTGGTGCTAACATACCCTTTGATGCTTGTACTAACTTTCAACATATCAAAAGGCTCAATGGTGAAAATCAAGTGCAACATGAAATGACAACAAGGAGAATGGTTCATTATTGCATTTAGGATTGCATAATTCATTATTACTTTTCAGGACTACATAGTTCATTTGCATTTCGAGGGCTTTTCTATATATTTTTGAGGGTGGGCCACATTCTTGAATATCTTTTCAGACAACGGTTGAGTATGACTGGACATTTGTTGCATCTCGTTTCATTATCATTCACATCATTTCACCATCATTCATTATCATTAATCGTGCATTCACATTTTACATCATTATTATTAGTTCATCATATTCATATAAATTGCATAATTCATTCATAATTCATATCATGTTATCACTTCATCACATTAATATTTCCACTTGCATACACATCATATCTCCTACATATTAAGGTCGCACCCATTCCATTTTCATCATTTAGGATATCATGTTCATTTCTATTATATCATGCATTATTAGTTCACCAATTATGCCATTATCATTATTATCATAGTACATCATTATCCATGTCATATCATTAAGAAATCACATCATTTATCCATTTCCATCATTACATCATATCATTTTCACATCATTAAAATCATTTCATTACATCTTACATCCTACATTTATAAAAAAATCATTTATCAAAATTACATCATACATCATCATCATTAAAATCATTTCATTACATCTTACATCCTGCATTATCATACATGACATAAAAAGAAAGAAAATCATTTACATCAACATACATCACAAAAATTATACATAACATAGCATATAGAAATAAAGCATGCATCCATCACATGAACATAAATCATTTCTAATCAAATCATCATTGCATCCCGTAAATGTCATCAAAACAAATGTCTAGAAATACAAGGATATCAAATGTTTCAAAAAGATATATCAAATACAATGGCATAAATGTGTACAACATGTCCATCACTGAGGGGCATCTGGCCAGGGCACATGGCTACTGCTGCCTCCTGAGGTAGTAGGTCTCGATGGATCTCTACTCCCAGAAGCTCTGATCTCTCGTCTAGCTGGCTGACCCACACTCCTGGTAGCACTCCTAGAATGGCTACGAGAATGGGTCCAAGATTGAGTACCCGACTATGTGAAGGAAATCCTCCTCTCAAGTGGCACTGCCTCAAAGTATCTCATCCGATAATACTCGGTCTTCTGAGCACTCTCTAGTCCCTCTACAACAACCTCTCCAATCAAGGAGCTCCCTACTGACCTGAGAAGTCTCTCGGCTACCCCCTCGACCTATACACATCTCTCTCTGAATTTTTCCCTCTCAGCCATAAGTTGCACTATCTGTGGGTTAGGAGGTGGTGGTTGTGCAATATTTGCCTACAGCTGACTGATCGTCCCTTGAGCCTGTGCTAACTGACTCTACAAAGTCTGAATCTCTGCCTACAAAGTGTCTATCTGTCCCTGTGAAGGAGCCCTGATGATAATCCATGGAGCTGAAGTACTCGGCTGGTCCACTACTCTCAAGGTCCGTGGCCTCATCCTGAAGGGCACATCCTAGAAATATCTCTGTCCTCCACCCCCACCACCTCCATCACCTCTACTATCATCACTGCTATCCTCCTCGCTGCCAGAATCATCCCCCTCATCTCCTCCCTCCTTAATGTCCATGGCCGCAATGTCCTTTGCCCCTATCAGAGCCTCTCCTACTGGCTACCCTGCTACTGCCTGTGCCTACCCTCGCACTCACTGAATCAATGGTCCTCCCATCAATGGGGCAGGCTCCTCTGGATTGGTAAACCTCGGGAAGGGATGTGTGCAAATGAATGCCGCATACTCATCTGTTATCCCTCCATCTGTAACCTTTGGATGCATGGCCCACTGAGCTGGCTATAACTCAAAATACTCTGCTCGGGCTGCCTCAATGGTAATAATAGGACCCCACTCTGGTACATCCTCTCGGTGTTTGGCATAATGTACCGCACCCTACGACATCATCTGAACTATCCCAAGCTGTCTCAATACTCTCATCACCAAAAATCGCTAAATAATATAAGGAGTCTGCCCAATCAATTATCTGGATCTAGTAACATATGGTAGCTCTATATCATTTGTCTCCCATAGATCACAATCTACATATGGTCTGTAGGTGACCGTATCCAAATCATCTAACATGTGCCGCCAATACTCCAGCTTGCCCAGCCTCAGCTGGACAAGTGGCCCTATGTATGCATAGACATATGGGAACCCAAGAGGATGATCTCTCCGAACAATGGGACGCATGATGTAAAAATGCTCCCATGTGAATATCTATAGCAGATTAACTCCGCAAGAGAGACTCTTCCCATCTATATACACGACCTGATGAAGATCATGGTATAGATGGGCAAGCATACATGAGCATCATGCATATCTGGTCCCATGGAGAAGCATATCCTCCAAAATACTGCCCCAACCAACTGATAGTCCCTTTGCCCTATGATCAGGACAAAGGAAACCATTGATCATACCTGCTAAAACCAAAGGCAATGGGGCATATCTCTCCACCATCTCCTTCCAAAGAAGCTCATATTCAGAGACATGAGGATCCTGGAAGACTTGTCTCAAAGCATCAGTCCCTCCGATCTCCTTGTGATCATAGATCACAAGCTCTCCAACTACAGGAGTACCCAGAATCCTGTATACATCCTCTGGCATCACTATATTCTCTCTTGTTAGAAAATGAAAGGTGTTATGCTCGCTATTCCACCTCTCAGCTAGTGCAGTCAACAATGCTCTGTTGACCCGGTACTGTGGGATATTCAACAGAGCTCTCAAACCACACTGATATATAACTCCTAAATCCTCATGGGATAGTTGAGGAATCATCTCCCACGTCTAAGGAAATCTCTCTCTGATCTGGAGGAGGTTAAATTCCTCCTTTAGAATATCATCAAGCAATCATACAAATCAATCAATCAATATATCAAGCAAGTTTAATCAATTTCTATTTGCTTAAAATATCGCATGAAGGCAAATTTATCAATCATTTCTATTATTTATTTTTCATATTGCATGGAAACAAATTTAACAGTCAACATGACTCAATATCTATCTATTTGACTTTCAATTGGGAAAGAAAATCTATCATTACTATTTGTTTTGATATCGCATGGAAGCAAATTTATCAGACCTATTTGTTCTTCAAGCACGAAGATAAATTTATCAAATCAAGCTACTCTATAATTGATGTATTCGAAAGCATAAAATCAGTTGTCTAATCTAGCAACACTCATCAAGAACTTTATCAAAAATAAATAAATAAATTTCAAAAATTCAAATTTAGGAAAAATCCCTGGATGCGCCATAATAGGCCATCAATGCGCTAAACCCTGTATGTGCAACTTTAACCCCAGATGTGCTAAAGCAGAGCTTCCATGTGCAACTCTGTCAATGCGTGACTCTATCTATTGTATGCATCAAGACAAAATTTCTATGCACTATTTCATCTATGCACTATTCTATCACGCAAATGCGTTATAACAGTCATCTTATGCGCTATTTCACCCTATGCGCCAATCTAGCACCCTACACGGGTAGCATTTCTCTATGTGCTATTATAGGTACTCTATGCACCATCTACTCTATGTGCAACTGTTTCACATCTATGAACTACCCTAGATGTGTGACTCTATCTACCATATGCGCTAAACTACGACTCGTATGTGCAAAACCGGGACACTAAAAATTTAAAAATTGCAAAAAAGGCGTAAAAATCATCAAAAAAAATTGCGAAGAGGATCAAGTCAACTTACCAGGGGTCCATACGCAGCTAGTCTCTGATACTGATGGGCTCGCTCGAATCTGTGGTGCTCATAATGGATTGACATCATGAATATCTCTCTCAGAGCTCTGAAATTTACCAAAGGTTATTGTTCAAATGATAATGACTTTTCACCATTTCCACCTTTTAAGGGGGTAAAAGTGTGAAAATATTTAAATTTTTGGTAAGGCAAAAGCACTATTTCGAGAGCTAAATCATGAATTCTTCTCCAAAAATCATGTTGATTCTTTTATCATGTGATTTATCTCTCGAGGGGGCATATAGCATTGGTAATTTCTAAAAATCTGGGGAAAAATTCTTTGAAGCAATGCGTAAAACACATCACTTCAAAGAGGGGAAAAATGTACACATCTAAAAATGGTCATGGTTGACGAGACTTTTATTAATTAAATATGGATTATTTAATTAATATTCTTAAGTCATCTACATATAAATAAATTTAATTATTTATTTATGTTGTTCATTTTTCCAATTCTTCTAGTTTAATTCAATAAATAAGTTTATTTAATTAATGCTATCTTCCTCTTAATTAATTAAATAGATTTTACAATTTATTTATATTAATTATCACAAGTCTAAATTTAAATGATATTCTTCATTTCATATTTAATTGAATATTTTCAATATTTAATTAAAACACTTTTTAAATTCTTCACTCTTCTCACATAATTAAATATTTTCAATATTTAGTTAAAATATTTTCATTTCCCACACATAATTAAATATTATCTATTTTTAATTATGGACACATCTTTCATTTGTCTCTTCATTTTCCATTTGTCTCTTAAAATTCCATCTTCTTTTCAAATTCTCAATCTCTCACAGTTCATTTTAACAGGTTTTGAACTCAACCGTTGATCTTAGCCAATTGGATTCTTGCCTTCAAAAATCTATAAATATAGCCCTCTTATGAGTTGAAAAGGACCTCGAATTCTAGATTTTCATACATAGTTATTATAGTCACATTTCAGTTTTATCAAGCATTTTAGCATCATAGCATTTCAATTTCATAGCTTAATCTTTTAGTCATGCATATGCACTTTCATTAAATCTCTTTCTCTTAAGTGATCATTTCAACAAAGCTATTGTTTGCACAACTGAGAGCTAGCATCTTTAATCAAATTCCTGAGAGATAGAGGACAATGGGAGGAATTTGAAGAAGTTGTTGTTTTAGAGTTTGCGTTTATGCTTTCTAGATTAGTTTTCTTTAATATAATGTCTCCTTGGTGTGTTAATTTGCTATTTAATTAGTCCACATTCTCTAACACATAGTAACCGCCAAGCTAGACAGAAAGGTCGATACTATGTCCACCGTAATGAGGAGATATACTGCACATAGTAAGGTGGTAACCGCTAAACACTTCACCGCGGTACTGCTAGAACTGCAAAGGGAACCGCCGTGGTATGGCGGTAAAGCCAGAAATGAACAAAAAAATTTGCCAAGACTTTGAAAGTTTGGGATTTAGGTTGGAAGTTGAGACATAGTTTCTCAACATTTTGTCTCTAAAACCCTAAGGTCGGCCTATATGGTGTTATTTCGGGAAAATTGGGGTATTACCTATATAAATAAGTCCAAAAACCCTAGTTTATCATTAGATGCATCACTCAACTCACACTCCTCGCTTTTCTATCATCTCTTCTTATTCTCAAGAAAGCTAGGGTTTGAGTAGTCTAAGCCAACAAGACATATCTCAAGGAGCATCCAAGGGTTGAATCCTCCATTGCTACAACTCAAGATCAAACATCATGGCAAGGTAAAATGTATAACTTTGTTACTTGCTTCATTAATTTATTTCATCTTCTTGGTTTGATTACTGAAAAGGGTTTTGACTATGGAAAACCCCTAATCCCTAACAATCAACTAGTTTTCTTTCTTTTGTGTGTTTTTTAGGTCTTGTAGGCAAATTTTGCAAAGAACCAAGGTGGAAGATCATTAAACAACTTGTTTGAGCTCTCTTAGGTTGAAGAAACCCTAGATGAATCTTGGAAGACACCCATAGATCAGAATCTCAACTTTTGGGATGAGACACCTGAAGGAGCAAAAACATAGATTCCATCTTCTAATTTACAAAAATTCAGAAGACACCTAGGTCACCACTTTGGGCAGTCTAGTGCCACTGAAGCTTTTTTTCAAGGATTTTGGTAGATCTAGATACCCTTTTTGCTGAAACGGGCTTCAGTGAAATTTTCTAGGAAAATGAATAGGTCGCCCCAATTGGCTCAAGTGTCCCTTTCAGATTCTACATCAAAATTTTGCAGCATTTCCAGCCTCTACAAGTTTCCAGGTGCACACCCTTCTGTCATCTCAAGTTCTATTACAAATTGTACATATTTAGGTCATTTAGTTTACATTACATAGTTAGTTTAGTTTTATCACACTTCAACATTTAGACACACTCCATCACACACAACACACCCTAAACCAACCCTTAATCCTTTGAATTAACACCAAGAATATCCTTTAGTGAAAAAGGGAGCTCCTTTCCTAACCTAGCTTCTAGGTGAACAACCTTAGAAGGTTATTGGGGAATCCTCTCTCCCTAGAGTGTATATTTTTGGTGGTTCATTTTGGTGAACCTGACATTCTTGCACCCTCCTTTTCTGATTTAGATTCCTTCTTCATACTAGGTTCGCATTACATTGCATCTTGCATTGTTTAAATTGCATTCTAGGGTTTCATATTTTAGCTTGCATGAAAGTATATATAAGTTGCATTCTTGCATATCATATCAGTTTCATTCATCCACAATCTTCACCTACCTTTATTCCTCTATTCATCCTACATCATAACCATCAAAACCTAGTTGAAAATTTCTGAAATTTAAAAAAAAAAACCTAACAAGGACTAATTTTCCATTTTGGGCAGCCTAGTCCCTTTCTAGATTTTTCAATGTCTATCACAACACTATAAACCTCCTTTCTATGCTTTCTTAGGCTCCTAGTATCATATACTATAAGTCTAGAAATTTTCAGTAACATAGGTTTTACCCTTCTAGCTCAAAATCACCATTTTAGGATGGTAATTCCTAAAATCATTTCATTATTAAATCTGAAAATGTTTACATTTCTGCAATTTTGCACCTCATTCATAAAAGTAATTTTCACTTTTCCATATACCATTATAATATTCATAAAACTTTTCATTAGTTTTTTAAAAGTACTTTTCCTTTTAGCATGTACATTATATACATTCTTAAAGCTTAGCATACATTGGATAAAAATGTTATGTATTATTGTATATATATTGTTTATATTTCTGAAATATTGCATGAAATGGTTACACATTTTTTCATTGTTATTCAAAAAATGTTATTAGCTTACATAACTAGACATTGCTAAGAAAAAATTAATCTCCCCTCCCTATGAGAATGTTGTAATGGACAAAGAGACAACTTTGGACATTCCAAATGGTCTTATTAGTTCTTGTCCTGATATCTCTCCCCTTGGCAATGAAGATATTTGGTTAGAAGAACCAATCAATGAGATTTATGAGAATCCTAGTTGTTTCTCTCCTTTTACCTCTCTTAGTGGACAAGACCTTACCAATAAAGACAACATAAACATAGCTAATTATGTCAATAACATTTTTTTTTCTCTTCATATTTCTCCTTGTTGTGAAGACAATACTTTTCAATTAGAAAACACAATTAGTAAAGGTCATGAAAATCTTAGTTTTCCTCCTTCCCATTAACACATCCTTATTGATCATACCCATTCCATCATTGATCCTTCCCCTTTTAGTGATGAAGCCCTTTTAGAAGAACCAGCCTTTGCTTCTCCCGAACCGTTGGTTTTTAGTTCTCCTAAAACCCTTCCTCCTAGTGAGGATATCATGATTCCCGATAAGGATAACCATAACGATAATAATATTATATCCTTAGTATAAAACAAAGAGAGACCCTTGGCCTCTTCCTTGCTTAAGGATGTTAATATTATTCAATATCAACTCATACTTTACTCGCTTCCACCAAACCTAAACATGATTTTACCCTCTACCTGCCTACCCCTACTATGTTGCAGCAATTGAGTCAGAATACCATTTCTCATACACATTACACCCACAAAAATCCATGACCATAACCATCAAACTCTACTCCCTTACCTTGCCCCCCCCCCCATCTTACCAGCTACCCCTCACTTAAATTCCTTCCTTAGCGAGTATGACCTTGTTGATCAACTAAGGAATACTCCTACACAAAATCTTTATGGGATCTCATCCAAGCCTCCCATCACTATCACAACATGATGCAGGAATCCTTACAACAAATTCCTATCTCTTCTAATATGAAAAAAAATGAGATAGAAGCTATGATTCAAGGCTTAACCAATGATATTGTTTTCCACAAAAGTGAGCTCCCTCCTTTGGATGTGCAAAAACAAGATGAAGCCTTCATGATCATATCTCAATACAAACACATAGGGATCAAGCAAACTCTTTTTGATAATGGCTCCACTGTCAATGTGTGTATCACCAACCTCTTGGATAAGCTCCATATCGATAAATCAACCATTCAACCTTCCTCCTTGTCTATTAGTGGATTTGACAATGTACAACAAAAGCCGCTTGGTGTGATCACTTTGCCTCTTACAGTTGGAGTGGCCACATTAGACAAAATAATCGATGTTATGCCTAATGATGTTTCATCAAACCTCATCTTAGGAAGAAGCCAAGATCACAACCAAAGACTCTAACAAGGGAAACATAGTCTTTTCAACACAACACTCGTCCAATCCTTTGCAAGAATCCACCTCAACTACTTTATCCATGAAAGCAAACAACAAACCTTCACTCGATCAAAAACTGCTGAAAAATCTCTATGGAAAATGTTATGAGCTTCTAAAACAACTTGGCTATAGTGTAAAAGTTTGTGGTGCTAACGAATGAAGTATGCGCACCCCTATCGAGCCTAACACACAAACATCCAACCATGGCCTTGGATTTTGTCCTGTCATTGAAATCATCAAACCTTTCCCTCACACCAACCCTACCTCAAATCACCCTTCTACCCCAACCTTAGAGAGTTATCCTTTGAAACCAACAAAGGACCCTTTGCTTAAAGTGAATGTCATCTCGCAACCCACTATTGATTTGGATTTTACACACTCCTCCAAATGAGTATACAAAATCTCACAGTCCACGGTGCCTTGCATATGTATGGCATCTCATACTAAGCAAGACCCTTCCTTGTTGCAAACCAAAGGAACACCTTCTACCCTTTATCAAGAGGGTATCTTGTTGAGACTCCTCCAAGATCACTTGCTATCCCTTCCTCCCAAAATTTTAAATAAATGTTACAACAAACATTCCTTTTGTGCTTACCACCGAGTTCATGGTCATCACACTAATGAGTGTAAGGCCTTGAGTAGTAAAATTCAACATCTTAAGGAATTTTTTATTCTTCCATCTATGGGGGCACCTAATTCCTTTAATTGATACAATTTCTCCCTAAACCTTGCATTCCCTCAATCCCTTTGGCTCACTCTTGTCTTCAACTAAGTGGGGGAAAGAGATTAGTTAGCCTTTTCCCTTGTATGTCACTTGTCATTATCTCTTTCGGCCAGTTGTTAAAATTTCATGAACATATTAGACAAATCTTGAGATGTGGATGACATATATTAAGTTGACCCACATGTGACATACACTCTTTCTCATGACGCACTATTTCAGAAACATATGACTCGGGATAGGGATTTTTGAAAAAGCTCTCATGTCCTCCTCCTCTTCTTCTGTTTTAAAGAAATTGCTCATAGTACAGTGTTTTTCAATTCCTTTAAAGTGGGTGCATACATCCCCACTCACATTTCATTGTGCGATCTTCTTTTTTGTTGCAACTTCTCTTAGAAACATTTCACACAATGTTACTCAGGTTGAGACATTTGTATTTTTCCTCTTTTCTATACAAGATGAGCCCTTGCCTCTCTTGGATACAATATGAGCACATTTGCACTTTTTCTCTCTTGATGACATTATGCATAATGTTCCTTAGGATGAGACATTTTACGAACAAAACAAAAATCCCTTTGAACAAAATCATATCAAACAACACTTTCTTTTGTGGTGCCTTATCAAAGTCATCACGAGGTATATCTTTGATATGGTTTGAGCAACAAGCCCAACAAGCAGCACAAATTTACCCATAGCCACCTATATGTGTGTGAGTACATATCAACCATGTGTGTTTTTCTCACCTTCTTTGGTACTTCTCACCCCACAGACAACTTGATGTTCTATGGCCCCAAAGTGAGCACATATTTTCACCAATAACTTCATACTAATCCTTGTCATTGTATGATCATCCATCTTGTTTTACAACAATGAATTCACCCTTGAATGTGTCTTCTTTCATTGATATATCTTTGAATTATAATATCAAATCCTTGGGGTCTTGATCAGCTCCTTCATCTTTCTCGTTCTTCTCCTTTCTTGTTCTTCGCCATCTCCATTGGGCTACATTAGTGTGACTTTGAAGGAATTTGATCCTCTCACTAAAGTGGGGGCTAAATGTGTCACCAAAAAGTGTAGCCTTTGACACTTTTCACTCATCTGGACCTTGCCTATGGATTTTGGACCTTTTTCAGCCTATTTTCACCCATTTCCAAGCCTTCTGCCAAAAAGTTATAAGGTGTTGTAAAACATTTTCACACTTTCCTAGGCTTGTCATCACCAAATTAACCCTTTTTTATGCTATAATGACCCCTTAATATACATATAAGTCCTATATTAGTGTGTTTTCATGAGACAATCTTGAAAAACAATCTTGAAAATCATAAATAATCACACTTTAATTCTCAACAACAAATGAAAATTTCCCAGGTGGAGTAGGTCTCCACCTTGGGTGACCTAGTCCCATGGGGCATAGAATTAAAATTTAACTTAACATTATTTCAAGATTTTGTCTGTAAAACCCTAAGTTTAGCCTGTATTGTGTTATTTCAGGAAAAATAGGGCATAAATTGTATAAATAAGCTTAAAAACCCTAATTTGTCATTAGATGCATCATTCAACTCACAGGCCTCTCTTCTCTATCATCTCTTCTTCTTCTCAAGCAAGCTAGGGTTTGAGTAGTCTAAGCCAACAAGACATCTCTCAAGGAGCATCCAGGGGTTGAATCCTTCATTTCTGCAACTCAAGATAAAACATCATGGCAAGGTAAACTCCATAAATCCTTTTTTTCATGCTTCATTAATTTATTTCATCTTCTTGGTTTGATTAATCAAAAGGGGTTTGACTAATGAAAACCCCTAATCCCTAACAATCAACAAGTTTTCCTTCTCTTGTGTGATTTACAGGTCTTGTAGGCATATTTGACAAAGAAACAAGGTGGAAGATCATTCAACAAATTTTCCAAGATCTCTAAGGTTGAAGAAACCCTAATTGAATCTTGGAAGACACCCATAGATCAGAATCTCCACTTTTGGGACTAGACACTTAGAGGACCATAAAACACAAACCAAGGGCTTCAAATTCCATATTCTGATTTACATAAATTCAGAAGAGGACTAGGTTGCCACTTTGGGTAAGCTAGTCCCATTGTAAATTTTTTTTTAGGGATCTTGGTAGATGTGGATAACCTTTTGGCTAAAACAGGCTGTTATGAAATTTTCCAAGAAAAGCACTAGGTCGCCTAGATTGGCACAAATGTCCCTTTCAAATTTTACGTCAAAATTAATTAGCATTTCTATCCTCTACAAGTTTCCACGTGCACACCCTTATTTTATCTCAAATTCTATTATAGATTGTACATATTTAGATCATTTAGTTTACATTACATGTAGTTTAGATTTACATTCCTTTACATTTCATAGTCAGTTTAGTTTTATCATACTTCAGCATTTAGACACACTCCATCACACACAACACAACCCTAACCAACCCTTAATCCTTTGAATGAACACCAAGAATATCCTTTAGTGTGAAAGGGAGCTCATTTCCTAACCTAACTTCTAGGTGAACAACCTTAGAAGGTTACTAGGGAATCCCCTTTCCCTAGATTGTATCTTTTTGGTTTTTCACAAAGTAATGAAATGAACTAACTATGAAATGTAAACAAATAGAATGAAAATTTATTGAAAAAACCATGTAAAATGACTTAAGAATGACATAAAATGCATGCAAATTGTAACAAAATTGGAGGAAAAAGTGGTACACTTGGAAACTGAAGGTTGATGAAGAGGAGCTCTAGAATCTTCTAGATTCTACTATTGATGTTGATTGGTACATGTACACCAAGCTAGGCGACTTAGTCCTACTTCAGGGAAAATTTGTTGGAAGAAATTTTAGGGAAATGGGTGTCTAGATCTATAGAGATCACTTTTCAAGCCTAGTAGTGGGACTGATTCAACAATGATGGCAACTTAGTCCACCTGGAACTTTCGGGAATATCAAGACTGGAATTTGTAACTAAATTCTTATACTTCTATTTCTAACAAAGACCCATGTCTGAATATTTAGATGTTGACCAATAAGTTGTCTTCAAGCTCCTTTTAGGGTTTGTTGACTTGGACTAATTTGGATGGAAAGATGAAACCTTTTAGCACCTTACTCTTTAACTAATCTACATACAAAGTCTACAAAACACACATGCAAAGAGGAGAAAATGGTTAGGGTTATAGAATAGGGGTTTGCCTTAGTCAAACCCCATTTTGTAATCAAAACCTAGATAATGAAATAAAATGTAAAGGGAAAGATGATTGAATAACATGCAAGTACAATAACTCACCAAGCCCCTGTTAAAGAATTTTGAAGTTTTGCAAGTGATCAACTCCAAAGGACATTGCTTGATGTGCTTAGTGGTTGAATTCTTGATGCTTGCTTGAGAAGATAGATGGCTTGATCATGAGAGAATGAGGATATCTTGGAGATAAGATATGTAAAAAGAGGAGAGAAACCATTATTTATACATGGTTTATTTATACATGTTATGCCCTAAATCCCAAAAAATAACACATCATAGGTTGACCTTAGGGTTTAGGACACAAAATCCTGCCAAAATTTTAATTTTATTTCGATTTTTATGCCACATGGGACTAAGCCGCCCAAGGTGGTGACTTAGTCCACCTCATAAATTTTGAATGGATGTTGAGAATTAAAATATAATTAATGGTGCTTAACGGGATTTTCTTTTGAAACAAAATTAAGTAGAGCCTATAAGTGCATTAAGGGGCCATTTTAACATAAGAAAGGGTTAATTTATTGATGACAAACCTAAAAAAGTGTGAGAATTTGTTACAAAACATTACAACACTTTCAAATAAGGCTCACAAAGGGGTTATTTAGTTGAATTATTGTAGAAAAGTCTTAGAAAAGTGACAAAATGTGTTACAACACCTTTGTAAGACATCATTAGGTTTTTTTTGATTTGCAAGCGTTCAAGGCCTAATTTGAATATGTTGGCCACATTACAACATTAAATCTAAGAAAAATCAAGCCAAAATCCATAGGAAAAGGTCCAGATGAGTGAAAAATGTCAAGGATACATTTTTTTGCAACACATTTAGCCCCCACTTTAGTGAGAGGATAAACTTGGTTCAAAATCACACTAAAGTAGCCAAAACATGCATATCAAGAGAGATCCAAATGCGCTCATTTTAGAAAGATGAGACAACAATAATCAAGAGGGATGATCAAGCCTCCAAGATCAAGATCCCATGAAAAACCAAACATTAGCACAAAATATAACACAAGAAAGTGATATGAATGAGAGAAAATAGAGGGAAATTTAGATCAAGCTTTGATCATTTTTCCAACTAGTTGTGGATCAGATCTAGGTTGTTTATCTAAAAATATGTGTACTCGCTCTAGGGCGATAAAATTTTTGGTTGTCCACCAGGTGAGGAGGCCCAAAAGGTTAGAAACATACACTTATGAGTGGTATGCACTCACACACATGCAGGTGACTATGGGGAAATTTGTGTTTTTGGTTGGCCTTCCCACTTAGCCATACCACATTTATACCTCCTGATAACTTTAATAAGGCACTTTAAAAGATAAGGGTTTTTGAGCTTCATGAGACAAGTAAAGCTACATATTATTGGAACTCATGAACGAGTGCAAGATGGTGCCACATGCATGTAATTTGTGCTATGCAAGGTGGCCATATATGTGAAATGTAAAATGCAACATGTAAAATGCAAAAGGATGTTCAAAGGAGTCTTGCTTAGTTAATACGAGGTATTTGACTTATGGAACATTGTGTCTAGTGTCTCTAAGAGAGCACTGTGAAGAATTTTTTTCTTTTTTATATATGTTTTATCTTTCGGCTTTATTTTTCCTTCAGAAGGATCCTAGTGCAAAGGGTTTGAATTTATGAATAGACGTGCAACATGCCACATAGTGGTTGCACATATCTTAGCGAGTATTGTCTCTATTGTCAAAAAGCGAACCGTGTGCTGATTTGGTAGGCGTTTTATTGTGTTCACTTATTGTGAAGGAGAAGTTGTCCGCCCATTCGACACGTCACCCCTTTGCATTGTAGCCCAACAAAAAAATGTTCGACTTAATATCTGATGGAATGCACTATACTCTTGATCAGTAAGAAGATATGAGGTGATGTGGCTAAGTCCACTTGGGTGATTGATAGTAATGACTGTCAGACTATTCTATGGGATTAGAGAAATTACAAGGGATGATATTTTTGAAATATCTAGACAACACAAATGTTGTAGCTAAAAAAGATCTAAAGAAAGGGTTCTCAAGCTATCAATTTTGGACATTTGGTGGTCATTATTTCTAGGGAACGTCAGAGTTTCCCTTTGAGGTGGATATATATTGTAGGCAGCAGACTTAAAGCAAGGGGTTCCAAAAATGCTTCCTGTTGGAAAAGTGTTTTTAGTTTTCTTAGTTAGTAGAAGAATTTATTTTTAAAGGTATATAGAATACTTCTTCACTCTGGTATGTTATGCCTATTTTATGATCAAACTATTGTTAGAATGGAATCTTATATTTGTTCTAAAGTTCATTTGAGTTTAAAGTACAGGTTATTCTAAAAAACACTTGAAACTATGCATGATACGGTCCTTTTCAGTATTTCTTTCATTATATCTGTGTTTAGAATGGAACACTATGTCTTGCTAATCTAGTTAGTTTTGATTATCAAAATTCTATACTATTTTTGCATATGAATTAATTGTAAGCTTTAGTAATTGGACTTTTCTGTTTTCTTTATAAGCTTATCATCTTTTCATAATATGCTATATTAGGAGGGAGAGTTTATATTGCTTTTAAGAATGTTTTTCTGTTAGATTTGGAACTTCTATGCTTGATTCAGATCTTAATATGCATTTCCTAAGGGTTGATTGAATGACTGCATATGTGCTTGTATTGAGCCTCTTTTGTTTGTTCTTGTCTAGCCAATGAAGGGAAGTGATGTTTTGTGTCTAACATATCATTCATAGGGGGAAGTTTTTGAGTTTGAAATGTTGTAAAAAAATTGGTGCATTTCCATCTTTCATGTTTCTCTATTTACATTTCTTGTTCCTTTTTCCTAAAAACTTAGACAAGAGCCGACTTTCTATAAAAATCTTGGAGGCATTCAGTGAGACACATGTTGTTTCCCACTCGCTGAAATTCTCATAAGACTATCAAAGAGGCACAAGATTTTATGATCAACAGTTCTTTTTCTAGCATGCCAGGTGGGATAGTTTCCAAAGGCCTCATTAGAAGTCAAAAATATCTCTAAATCAGACTAGAGGAAAGAAGCTGAAAGTTTCATGCCCAGGGTTCAAACAAGAGCATCGTCAAGGGGTAAATTTCAGTACTCCCAGTTACTAATTTTTGTACCTAGGAGAAGAAGAACTGTATTTTCTATATCACCTATGAGAAGTGGGAGAGTGAGAAGCAAGAGTATAGAATTCAGAGCTTTGTCTACCCTACCTGAGGGCTGATGTTTTCAGATAAGGATACCATTATATCTAATTCATAGGAATATTTTTTCTATGGCCCATATACCCCTCCTGCTCCTAGAAAAATTTCTAACTTGGGCAGTGGCAGCCCACTCCAACTGCCATCTCCACCAGATGTTTGGCCCACCATACACGCTAATGCCTTCAAGGCTATTCCAAAAAAATTGGGAGAAGATTCTAAAGCTCCTTCTGAACATCTTAAATATTTAGTGGAGGTGTGTAGGGTGCAGATCATCACTAAGGAGAATATCACCATGAGATTGATAGCTTATTCTTTCAAAGGGAAGGCTCAGGACTGGTACATATCTTTAACTTCATGATCTATCACTAGATGGGACCAACTCAGGGAAAAATGTTTCAAGTGTATTCAGAGAGGGGAGATCATTCTTCATTATTGCACCAACTAATTACCATCAAGAGAGCCCCGTAGGAAGCCATGAGTGACTTTAACACAAGGTTTAACAAGGCTTGGCAGAGGATTCTAGCAACTGCAAGACCCCCAGCTGCAATGGCCTTTATGTTTTTTTCTAAAAGCCATCAATTCAGACATCATGATCCAAAAAAATTCTATGGGAGGAGACACTCTACTCGATGCCTATGACTTGGCAGTTCAGTTGGAAAATAGTTTGACAGATGTGGGAAAACTCCTACTAAGACCTCTCATGCCTTTTTTCTTGAGATGTCCGATGCCCTAATCTGCCAAGAGTCTTTTTTGAACACTCCAACAACCCAAGAATCAAGCTTAGTTCCACGCCAATCTATGTATGTGTAATTGAATGCGCAACCTGGAAAGTTGAATTCCTCTTCTGCCATGGCCGACCTTAACGACATGAAAATCTTGATGTGATCTTTCATTAATGAGCTAGTCCTCCTTAAGTGGAAGCAAGTGGCACCCCAAAAACAAGAAAACTAGACATACCAAGGGGGTAGACCATTCTATCAGTACAATCAACAAGGCTCATATTAGGTATCTTCAGGTCGAGGAGGCCAACAATCCATAGTGGCCAATCAAATAGTCTTGGTCACTATGCCACTACAAACGGTCAAATACAGCTAGGGAAAGTTGATCCCAAGCCAAAACAACCTGGTGGATGATGAAAATGTGTGGTGTTTCCCTTGCAAAGACAGTCACATGCCTTAAAATTTCCCTAGATGAAATTTGCAGCCGAAAATAGCAGAGAGGAGAAGAAAAGGTGTACAACCTAGCATAGAAGAGTATGAATCTCTCGACATGGAGAATGCTTGATTGAGAGAAGAAATGCAAGGCATGTACATTGAGAAAGAGCTGGACATAGCACCCGATAAAGAAATTTTCTCTTGGATGGAGGAGCAAGATTCAGTTTTATCGAGTGAAGGCCCGAAAACTAGTGTTTCAAAGGTACAATCATATTACAATACTAGATCGAAGAGAAGACTCATTGGGGAATATGTGTCACAACCTCTTCTACATTCCCAGCTTCACTCATCATTTCCATCTAAAAGATAGTGTCCTCAGCCCACCGAGAGATCAACTATTCAATTGGGTTTGCAGCGACATACTCCACAAACACCCAATAGAACACCTGATAAAATGTACAGCCATTCACAATGGAACACCTTCCATAGAAGCTCAAGGATTTTTCATCATTTACACACAAGGTCCAGCCAGTCATAATGCTTAACGTAATGGAGCAGATGAAGAAGGAACCCGCTAATGTTTCTCTATGGGACGTGATATCTATCCCTAAACAAAAAACATTGCTCGAAGGAGCACTCAAAAATGAAGAGTCAATGTCATGCAAGGAGGAAACTCTATAGTGTAAATTGAATGAAGTAGAAATCCCCACATTGGATGCTCAGGATCTGAAGATGGTAACCTATGTGAAAGATTCAGAAAAGGAAAAGGGGGGAGAGGTAAGTAATCCAAAGGCCACTCCTTTCTTTTTAATGCTAATTGTGGGAGATAAGCTTCTGCAAAGTAATATGATTGATTCAGGAGCTAGTAGGATAGTCATGCTAAAGCAAGTGGCTAATTCTTTAATGATCAAGTATGAAACTTTGGAAAATGGAATCATGCAGTTATATGGGAAAAAGGTTTTGACAGTTGGTCAGATAAAATATTGATCCTTAACTCTTTTTCATGTCTGATCCAGAGAGTCTCACAAGAGGTAGTAATAGTTGACATCCCTCCAGTCTTTGGAATGTGTCTCTCCCAATATTTCAGCACCAAGCTGGGTGGATATATAGCACTAGATTGGTCTCACTGATACTAAAAACCAAGCATGGAGCAAAGATGAAAATTCTTTCAGAATCTCTACATGTCACACACATAGCGGATAATGCTATTCTTTTCTTTGAACCTACACATACTTCTTTTTCTAAAAAAGAAAGGTATTTCTATGAAATAATAGAAGATGAAGAGGAAACAAGTGAATGGAATCTAGAAGAAGAGGTCCTCAACCAATTCATCGATTCTTATCCGTTTGGTAATTTCCATGCCATAGGGTTAGGTACTTATGTCATATTTGATGATGACATGGTATGTCCGAAGTTGGTAGAGGATCGAGCAAGTTATAATGATCTGATGGATAATCACCTATGGACCATGTATTCTGATGGTGCTACATGCAAGGCCAGTTTTGGGGAAGAAGTCTGATTGTTGTCTTCAATAGGATCTGAAACCCTTAAGGCCTATCATTTCTAGTTGAGGAATATGAAGCCTTAATCCATGGCCTTCTCCTTGCTGAGCAAATGGGTTTGAAAAGATTGCAAGTATTTGGAGATTCTGAGTTGGTTGTCAGCCAAGTCCACAGCCAAGCAATGGCAAAAAAAACTAGGATGAAGGCCTATATGCATCGGATATGGGACCTAATTGAAGTTTTCAAGGCTTTCAATGTACAAGCTATCCCTCAGTCCTTGAATGATGTAGTAGATCAGATGACTTCTATTCACATATTTTTCTAACCATCAATCCCTAATAATGAACAAAAATGATAGGTATTTGAGGATGATGCTCACATAGCCATTTTTGTTCAGAAATCCGAAGGACCTTCGTACCGTTCGAAATCAAATTTTTAGTTGTCTAAAGGGTAGATCATTCAACTAAAAGGAAATAAGTTCCCTCAAGGTTTAATTTCCCTTGATAATCTCTTTGATTGTGAAGATGTAAGGAATATCAATAAATTATTCACAACCGATGAAAAGGATTACGAAGAGCTAGAAGTCAGAGATGACTTAAAGCTGAAAGTTGGGAGGAATGTATAGTGGGAAGACAAAGAAAGGTTGAAGAATCTGTGTTCCAAATATGAATGAGTTATAGTATGGACTTATAGTGATCTTATAGGGTACGACCTTGGTATAATTCAACATACCATCGACTTGCAGAGGGGTTGAAACCCGTCTGATAGAAACAAAGGCATGTTAACATGAAGGTCGAGGCGTTGATGGCTCAAGAGCTCACCAAATTGAATTAATCTCAAATCATTTATCCGATCAAAAATTCAACTTGGGTGTCTAATCTGGTACCAGTTCAGAAGAAGAATGGTGACATTAGGCTTTGTGTTAATTTCTAGGACTTGAATAAGGCCTCATTGAAATATCATTACCATTTGTCATCCATGGAACAGATCTTGCAAACAGTGGCCAGGTCTAAGATGTTCTCATTACTTGACATTTTTTCAGGGTACAAACAGGTATTTTTCAAAGAGAGTGACTAACATAGGACGAAATTCACCACTAAGTGGGGCACATTTGCATACACAAAGATGCCTTGTAGACTCTCAAATGTTGGTGCAACCTTTTAGTGGGCCATGGACATTACTTTTGTAGGGTTGATTAATTTGATTATTCTGATTTACCTAGATGACCTTACCATCTCCTCAAAAGTGGAAATTGATCATTTTGAAAATTTTAGAGCAGATCTTTTAGAGATGTCAAGAGTTTAGGATTTCCTTAAATCCCAAAAAAACTATTTTCGGAGTACCTCAAGGTAAAATTCTTGGTTATGTGGTGTCCAAGTAGGGGATCACAATAGATTCTAAAAGAGTTAAATCCATATTTGATTTTCCTTTTACCGATAAATCAAAAGTGGTTACAATCTTTCTTAGGAAAGATTAATTTTGTCAGTCGGTTCATCTATGACTTTTCAGGTATTGCGTGGCCCAATACCTTGATTCTTAAAAATAATATGATTTTTAAATGGACTTTTGAAGGCAAAGAATCTTTTGAACAAATAATGAAGGTTATTTCCAATTCCCTAATATTGGCCAATTCTTATTGCTCTAAGTATTTTCTGCTATATGTATATAGCAGAGTGCATAGTACAACATCTATGCTCACTCAAAAGGATGAGGATGTTGGTGAGCATCCAATTTATTTTCATTCAAGAACTCTTAAAGGCTATGAGCAAGTATAATTTTGTAGAAAAGAAGACATTTTCCATCTACAAGAGTTTCAAAATGTTCTGACACTTAGTGTCGGCTAATAAGATCACTATTTTGGTCGCTCACCCAAGTGTAAGTGAATACATCATAGAGCGAGAGATAACTAAATAAAGAGCGAATTGGATTACCAAAATCCTAGAATATGATATGGAAATCAGGCCAACCAAGCTTGTGCGAGGAAGAGGCCTATGTGAATATATTGCACAAGAGTCGGTTTTTGAATCCGAAAAAGAGATTTATTAGGTTCTTCCAACCAGTTTGAATCTGAAGAATCATAGGTAATGGATCAGACCTTATACATGCATAAGGGATACTACCTGATGACTGTTACCCTTCACAAACAAAGATACTATCGACTGCAAGGTACCAAGTATGTATTGATTGAGGGGATTTTGTTCAAAAGAAACTATGATGGAGTACTTCTCCGATGTCTAGATAGAAATTAGTCCGATAATATTCTGACAAAATTTCATAGTAGCCCTTTGGGAGGGCATTTTTCTACTAAGACTACTACTTTAAAAATTATGTGAGTAGGATATTATTAGCCCTCAATGTTTTCAGAATCACATCGCCTAGTATAGAAATGCACCCAGTGCTAATTATTTGTCGGAAGGAGAAATAATTATGCCTTACCTTTGAGGCCTATTTTCATGGAAGAACCTTTCACTCAGTGGGGTTTGGATTTTCTCAGGATGATAAATCCTATCTTGAGCTCTAGTCAAAAATGGACTCTCACAGTGATAGATTATTTTACAACATGTACAAAAGTCGTCGCCCTGAAAGGTACTACTAAGGGCAAGATTTGAGTTTTTTAGAGGGACTTGTGAAAAGGTTTGGTTCACCAAAAACCATAATATCCGACAATGCTAGGGCCTTCATAGGTTCGAAGGTATCTAGTTTTTCCATCAGAAATGAGATTTTTCTCAAAACCTCTTAAAATTATTACCCATAGGGAAATGGCTTAGTAGAATCAACTAATACAAACCTAATTAGGTTAATCAAACATATTGGGTTTGAAGAAAAAAGGGAATGGCATGAGCATTTGCAGTCTGCCCTATGGACAAATTTAATTACACTGAAGAAAATCTTGAAAACGTCTCCTTATGAGCTAGTCTATGGTAAGGAGGTATTTTTTCCTAATTCTATGGAGTTACCTGTGTTACAATTACTCAAAGCCCTAGAAATAGAGGAAAATGGTGCAATGGAGGTACGTATAGACAATTCTATAGTTGGATGAGAACAAAGAGAAAGCTTTCCAAGTGATGATTAGCCATTAGAAAGAAATCAAATGTTGGTTCGACAAAAAGGCTTCCAGACTAGATTTCCAAAAGGGGAGCTTAGTGCTAAAATATGATGAGCACTCTGCAAAATAAGGTCAACATACCAAATTTAATGCATTGTGGAAGGGTCCATTCTGAATCAATGTGTGCAAAGAAAATAATGCCTATGAGTTAGAAGACATGGAAGGTAATACATTGGGGATACTAGTGAACAGTATTCATCTAAAAATATTCCATTAAAGTATGACATTTTATTTTAAGAGTTTTTTACAAACATGTACTATATGTAAATTTTGTAAAAAGCTTACATTTTTCTTAGTTTTAGAAATAAGTGGAAAATCAGAAGAAGTATGAAAAGCTATTATATTATATTTTCATCAAATTTATAGTGTTGGGTAGCCCGAGGCTTAGATTTTTAACATAAAATCTCTATTCGAGCAAAACCCATAAGTGGGTATTCAAGCAAAATGCAAAAAGTGACAAAATTGAGGCATTTTTACAATAATAACAAAAAGAAGGCCTCTATTTATCGTTATAAGGGCTTGTTACCCATAATTTTTTTAATTTTTTTCTTTTCTTCTTCTTCTTCTTCTTCACATGCAACAGGGATGCAATTCATGAACCACAACCTCATTCAGTGCGGCTGAAAACGACGAGCTCAAACTGCTTTTTAAAGTTGTACTAGGTAGGAGCTTCATCGACACTATACTCCCAGAGGAGGTAGGTAGCAATAGGTAGAGCCAAATCATGGTGGTTATTCAGGTCCATGGTGCGAAAGTCATTGAGGAAAGGAAGCCAAGGCATGTCCATGCCACAGTTAATGAACTTGGAAAGTTCCATTGCGGTAGGAATGTTGACGCTAGGGATAGCAACTTGCACTATCTCACCAAGTCCCTCTAGCAGAGAAATGTCAAATATCTGGTGATAGAGCTCAACTATCTTGGTCTTGGTGATGTTCAGGTTCAAAAAAATAGCCGTGAACCGAGACATGACATTGCAGTTGGTGCACATCTAGTTCTCATCCTTGATGAAGTCCATACCCATGACCCACTTGAAGGCAATTACCCCTAGATGGTCACATTTCTTTACCAGACACTTAATTCTCTTGCCTGTAACCTCTCTGGTGAAGGAATACTAGCCTGCGTGGGGGAAGGTGGATGGGAGTGCTTAGACTAGCAGTCATGGTTGGCACAAAAAAGAAAAGGCAATATTACAAACTAAGAAAATAGCTAAACTCCAAAGTTTTTCTTTTCAAATGAATATTCCCTTAAATTGGTATATCTATTTATAGAAAAGAGATGCTGGAATGACTAAATAGAAAAATTTATATTTTTGGCTAGGCGCTAATGGGAAATGTTGAGGCAATCGACGAATGAAGGAATATATCTTACATAAAATCTATCACCAAGTTAAAAATTAATGTTTAGATGTTGCGAAGTAAATGCTTGTATAGAGCAATTTTCAAGCATGTCCTTAACCATCATCAACATCTGCCAGCTTGCATAAGTGAAAAGACATGGATTAAGGTGCTAAATGTTTGACAAATTAATGAGAAAGTATTTTCAAGCATACTTCGTATCACTAGACAAAGATCAACATAAATAATTGCACTCTCCTCAAGGAAACGTGTTAATTCTAGGAAAGAGGTGGCAAAAATGAATTTACTTAATCCATTCCTATAGGATTTTGGCATTCCTGAGGGATATGGATCCTATATCCACACATATCACCTTGATGGTAGCATTTAATGGATTAGCAGTAATGACATGGCCTTAACTTCATGTACTTCCTTGAGAATTAATTTCCCAAAAAGTAATCATTCTCATAGAAAAGAAAAGAGCAAGTGGCCATTTTAGTAAAGTCTCTACAATTTTTGGAGTAGCCATGGTGGAACCCATAATAGCTGGAAGAAGGGTTGAATCTGCACCAAGGAGGCCAGCCTTCACTAATCTTTTTGGGAAAAAATCATTTGTAAATGCCCCAATACCTGAGGAGCATCCTTTTGAGTTTTGTAAAAGGATGCTGGTAGACAGAAGTGTTAAAAGGGAAGCAGTGCGAGACGTCACCGATAATATCTTCGACCCCAGGCTGGCCAAAAACCCTAAAAATCTTAGGGAAGGATATTTTCAGAGGATGAGAGATTATGGAAAAACTAATAGTTTTGCCTCTCAGCTTTGGAGTTGTGGGTTGCTCCAATTTATGATAACTATCATACATCTGTGGCCAGAGCTAGTAGACACAAGTTCCAAGAGGTTTGATGAGGGAAATGGAACCATAACATGCAACATAATAAAGGTAGTGGTCTTTGATCAAGCTATATGAGAGATGTTATGCATCCCCTACAACTGATATATCGATATGTTCATCGAGGAAGATATGGATACCTATTGGGAAGAATAAAATGAAAGGGAAAATTTCTATAACCCCAAGATAGGAGATAAGCCAACAAGAGGCTGTGTTGTTTTTCCCTTGCCACTAAAAATGTTCCCAGACAACTCACAGGATCTATTTTCAATGATAGCCTTGGTTTTTGGTTTGAACAGTGATGAAGATGTTCACCCTTTTCAAATTGCCCTCGCTCTGATACTCAAGCATGAGCAGGAATAGAGATACTTTGATTTTTACAATGTCATAGTTTCTAATATGTTACTACAGCTAAAAAATTACTATGATGAATATAAATTCAGGTACTCCTCTTTCTTGGTTCATTTAATAGTACATAAAAAATTTAGGTTTTTAGAAATAAATTTACCTATATCTAGGTTAGATGAAGAGGGTTCAATTCAGCCAATTTCTGTATGGACGAGTGTCTTGTCAAGGATAAGTAGTTATTATGGGTTTGTACACCCTTTTCTAAGACTAGTGTTACAAGAATTATTAGCTCGACCCAGTGGCCATTTATATCTTGAGGTTTTGTTGTGGATTAAAAATTCATCACCCTAGGTAGATTATTTCTGTAGGGAGGATTTTACATTTAACAGATCAGGTTTTCACATTGGAGGCATGCCGATGGGAAAATCTTGCTGAAAACACATATGGTAGAGGAAAGAACAAAACAAAATTATTTTCACTTCCCTTATGTATAGAAAATAGTGGGATATTACTAGAGAAGCATAATGCGAAAGATGAACTAACCAATCTATTGGTGACTCTAGGCTTAGTTCTTATATACGACAAGTGAGACTATAACCTGTTGAGATAGCTTCCCCTGAAGAATGAGGTGTGGGAATATGTAGTGTCTAAGAGAAATTCGACACATGGAAGAATAGATTTGTATGTTAACCTGACCCTCATAGACATGAAGAGGCTGAAGTGGTTGAGTTTTTATACCCCACATGCAGGACATCAGAGGGAGATTCTGATTAAACAAGACCTTAAGTAATCAAATGAAGCAGAAAGATGGTTGGAACATAAAATGGCAGATTTCTGGAGATTCTGATAGTTAATGGGTAACACCCAAATGCATCTAGAGGATTTTCTGCCATATCATGAAAAATTTGAAGACATCTATGGAAAAGAGGTTGATTCCGATAACATCAATCCAAAATCTAGTCATGAGGTAACTGAGGAACAACTTCCACACCGTCCTCCCCACAAACAAGGTTATGACAAAGGGAAAATTTCTAAGTAAAAAGATTGAAAGGTTGTGTCTTCTGTGAGTGTTTGAAGCAAAGGAAAGAGGACCCAATTATCTCTGAGGGGATTGACTGTCAAACATGAAGGCCAGGTTTTAGCTAGGTCATTAGGGAGAGAGTTAGGCCAATCCATCTTGAGACAAACAAAGTTATGGTGAGTCTAAGATCTTGACGTGTCCGATGAAGCCATCAAAAAATAAGAAGAAGTAGAGTCCGCTCTCTATAGTGTTCAGACTATCACAATTCATGTGAGTCTTTCTCCCCCTCTTCTCCATGCTAATGCATCTTTGGTGAAACCTTTACCTCCTCCCATCTATAAGAATCATATGCCTATGGACCCAGATTTATTGGTGTTAAATGAGACCCTTGCTATTTTTAATGTGTCAAGCAATGTGGCACCACATGTTGAGCAAAAAATGTCTATTGTGGCATCCATTGATTCTCTAATTTCCCTGTATAAGGCCCCCATACAGAAATTTTAATCACCCATGTTACCTATTACCCTGGGTTCATCCACAATTGGACAAAAGTTGATCACTCCGCGTGTTACAATTTTTACTCCAACCAGTACCTCAAGCTCCTGATCCCAATTTGGCATCCTTCCATTCTCAATGATTACTCTACCATTTGCCTCCTTGCATGCCCATACATCTGAAATATCTTTGTCTTTTACTTTTTCAGTCTTCCCTATGGTGCTCCTATGGTAGCACAGAGTATTGACACCCCACAGATCCATCAAAAGAATTTTGATGTAACTAGGTAGGCCCGAAAAAATAGAAAACAGAAAAGAAGGGTCAAGAATGTCAAGTTACCAGCCTCTAAGAAAATTCAAATGTGTTTCAATGAAGAAAAAAATTATCTATGGATCACTACCATGAATCCACTTGCAACTTGTCTAGAGGGGTAAATGCAACTGGAGGATTATGATATCCAAGTAGTAGATCTAGATTTGAAAGAAATACACCCTTCTAGAAAGGTGAATCTCAGAAAGACCACTCAGAAGGTGGTATACACAGACTATGAGAAGCTGGATTAGAATCTGAAAATGCATGAAGGCGAACTAGTAAATGTGAAAGAGATAGTGAGTCATCTACAAACAAAGCTTAGGGCCCAAAATGAGGAGATGACCAGTATATTGTAGGTACAAGACCAGAAAAATGAAGCAGCGGGGTCTCTTGAACTGCTCCAAGATGAGCAGATCCAACTCTATGCCGAGATTGATAGATTAAAGAGTGAACTCACAACCGAGCGTTAGTTTGTTAAAGAGCACCAGCGAGTTTGAGAAGATGTAGGAAAGGAGTTAGATGGCATCCAAGCTTAGGCTTCCGACTAGATCCAAAAGGCCCGACATGAGATTAAAAAACTAAGAAGTGATAAGCAAGAATTCGAGGTTGCTTTACATGCTTAGATTTAGGAAACCCAAAATATGGTGGCAAAACTGGGAGAATCCCTTGATAAGAGAGATTATCTGGAACAAATATTGAAGGAGAAGGAGACTTAAATACAAGAGGGGTTGGCCACCAAACATAAATCCACAACCCTTCCTATATACAAAAGGTTGGTATCCACTTATAGGGAGTGAATCATTGTTTCACTCACTGTCCTCAAACAATCTTTACAATTACTCACGAATGCCTAGGAAATAACTAGAAGAGTGGGCCAAATGGCCGATCAGACCATTCAAGAGTATGCTCCCCGACTAGTCGAATCCCAAAATTTAATCTCCAAGCTCTGTATGGAAATAGATGAAGCGCTGAGAGGTTTCGACATAAAAAATCGTAGGGAAGCCTCTAGTAAAGTAAACAAGTTCATCTACTGCCATAAGGTGGCATCCAAAACCAAGAATATCCAAGACATTTTAAATAAGAGGATTGATGAAATCAAGAAGGATTTTGGGATCTTATACAGTTATGGGTTGCCTCCTTTCTTCTCAGCAAGTGAGGATGTATTGTCAATCAAACAAATTACAGGAGAGGTTTGAAGCCAAATTCAAACTCCTCTAGATCTTCCAGGTCCAAGATCAGCCCCAACAATAGATGACCTTGATAGAAAGGTCCTCTAGCTCTCACGCCTCTATTATCACTTGGGTGTCATTTCAGCAAGATGACGTTTTGTTTCATTCAAGGAGGACTTTGAACTAGATCAGGCATATAAGGTACTCAGTAGCCTTAATCAACTAATTAACACTAACTAGGAAACACTGCATTCTGCCTTCATCAAGCTCCATGAGTAACCATAGGTCATGGTTCAAGCCTTTGCAAACAAAAGCCCCATGTGAGTCACCAGAACTGTGAAGAATTTTTTTATTTTTTATATGTGTTTTTATCTTTTGGCTTTATTTTTCCTTTAGAAGGATTCCAGCTCGAAGGGTTTGCATTTTCAAATAGACATGCAATGTGTGACATGGTGGTTGCACTTCTCTCAACAATTATTGAAATAAAACCACGTATTGATTCGGTGAGCATTTTATTGTTTTCACTTTTTACAAAGGAGAAGTTGTCTACCCATTGAAAACGTCACCCCTTCGTGTTGTAGCCCAACAAAGGAATGTTTGACTTAATATCTGACAGAATGCACTGTACTCATGATTAGTAAGAATATATGTGATGGTGCAGCCAATTCCACTTGGGTGATCAATAGTAATGACTATCAGACTATTCTTTGGGATTAGATCAATTACAAGGGTTGATCTTTTTGAAATATCTAGATGACATAAATGCAGTAGCTGAAAAAGATCTAAAGAAAGGATTCTCAAGCTATCAATTTTGGACGTCTAGCGGTCATTATTTATGGGGAAGGTCATCATTTCCCTCTGAGGTGGCTATATATTGTAGGTGACAGGCATAAAGTAAGGGGTTCCAAAAAAATTTCCTTTTGGAAAAGTAATTTTAGTTTTCTTAGTGAGTACAATAATTTATTTTTAAAGGTATATACAATACTTCTTCACTCTGGTATGTTATGTCTATTTTATGATATAAATATTATGGGATTGGAATCCGATATTTTTTCTAAAGTTCATCTAAGTTTAAAGTACAAGTTATTCTAAAAAATACTTGAAACTGTGCATGATACGGCCTTTTGCAGTATTTGTTTCATTATATTTGTGTTTAGAATGGAACACTGTGTCTTGCTAATCTCGATAGTTTTGACTATCAAACTTCTATACTATTTGTTTATATGAATGAATCGCAAGCTTTAGTAATTGGACTATGTCATTAGACTTCTATTCTTTCTTTATAAGCTTATCATCTTTTCATAATACACTATATTAGGAGGGAGAGTTTGTTTTTCTTTTAAGAACATTTTTCTATTAGATCTGGAACCTCTATGCTTGATTTGGATCTTAATATGCATTTACTAAGGGTTGATTGAATGACTGCATTTGTGCTTGTATTGAGCCTCTATTGTTTGTTCCCTTCCTATGAATGAAGGGAAGTGATGTTCAGTGTCTAACATATCATTCATAGGGGGAATTTTGTGATTTTGAAATGTTGTAAAAGCATTGGTGCATTGCCATCTTTCATGTTTCTCTATTTACATTTCTTGTTCCTTTTTCCTAAAAACATAAATAAGAGTCAACTTTCTATAAAAATCCTGGAGGTATTGAGTGACACACACATTGTCCCCCATTCGTTGAATTTCCCATAAGACTATCAGAGAGGTACAATATTTTATGATCAACAAGGACCAATCAAAGAATAGAAAATTCACAACTTCGAGGATGCAGTGCATCACATCAGGGCACTAAGAGGAATGTAATATGCTAAGATAGATCACTTTTATGAAGTACATTACACCCAATATCATCCACAAAGTGATGAATACATCATATAAAGCAATGAGGCTGCACTAAGAACCAAGAAAAATACATAATGCTACTGTGTGCCCCCAATTTAAGGGAATTTCTACACACCATTTTGTGAGACATTACTTTAAAGTAACAAAATGAAAATGCAAGAAAAAAGAAAAAGGACATGAGAGCCAACTTGGAAAGCCCCATGCCAAGTGACATGATTCCAAGGATGCATCATGTGAGGAAAAAGAAAAATAAAGGGAAAGGGGTTGCCCCCAAAATTAAAAAAACTAAACACATAATGGATCTATGGATTTGGGGTCAGTATGTTCCTTGCTGCAATTATTTTTTAGAGAGCTCGAAACTCTCATCACTCCCCCAAATACATAGAACTGGAAGAATGTCACAAACATAGGGAAAACAAGGAAAAAGAAAGATTATATTGGGTCAACATGGAAGAGACATAAGGTGTCTCGATGCTATGCATCATCCCCAAAAGTAAAACAAAAGAAAAAAGAAAAAGATAAAGGAAAAGATCCTTTTACGTCAACATGAAAGGGAAATCGATGTCTCAATGCCTTGCATCATCCCAAAAAGGATAGCAAAAGAAAAATAAAATTGAGCCTTTTGGGTCAACATGAAAGGGAAATTATTGTCTCAATGCCTTGCATCATCCCCAAAAGGAAGGAAAAAGAAAAAGAAAATGAAAGGATCCTTTTGGGTCAACATGAAGGAGAGAATGTGGTGTCAATTCTTTGCATCATCCCCAAAAGGAAAAAAAAATCAAAAGAAAAAGTGGAAGAAAAGTCAAGATAGAGAGAAGAATGAAGAGACGAATAGAACAACAACAAAAAGAGGGAGAACATCTAACAAAACTATAAAGGAGAACACGATACAAAAGAAACATAAAAATAAAAAGAAAGAGACTAGTAAGGCGAATTCTAGTCAATCGTCAAGTAGGTCATCCACCTCCCAATCTCAGTTCGTATAAATGGGAGGTGAATAACACAACTAAGGGACAAAGACAAGTGCATTACTAAGGAAATTCTAGCAACTTATTGCCCCCACTGAGTGCAAGGAAATAATGATCCATGTTGAGTGATGGGGAGGATAATGTAATAGTGAGAAGAGGAAGTTCTACAATCATTACATGATAGGGCATGTGATAGTATTTTATGGTTTGAGGGGGTAGAAATTATCATCATCAAAATGATACTTGCTCAGTATTTATTTTAAATGACGAGACTCATTGCTTCTATGGTCAAGAACATGATGTTATGCTCAATGTGGAACATTAGCATCTTTAGGGCATATTACCAACCTATTCCTAGGTGGCAATGTAATGAGTTCTTTGTTTAGGACTATTTGCAATTTCGTCTCACATTTAGGTGGTGGATGAAGAGGAAATTTGAGTTTCTATAATTTGTAAGGCCTCTTGCATCTACTAGATTCTCACACTTCATGAGAGGACAATAGGGTAGGAGTTACTCATATGATTTTATTGTTGTCCATGTTAGTGTTATGATATGGTGAGTTCTTTAGGAAGAAGAACATCAAAACCAAGAGAGGAATCAAGGATCATTTTTCCATCATCGCGGAGCCAAAGATAATCTCAGGAAGGCATGCATCTATGAGGGGGATCTTGATAGACTACCCCCTTGGTAGTTTCATCATGTGATAGTTGTTCATAGAATTGATGTATTTAATGTTTAGTCATCGTGTTACCTCCTTGTTTGTTGAGAATGGTAAAACATTTTCCATAGTTTTGTTGAAGGTTGATTGGGGTATATGTCACTTGGTTATTGTAAAATGGTTGAGTAGTGGCATGTTTAAATGAACTAGCTTCAGCTTGGGTAGGGAAAATAGGTTTGTTGTTTTTTTTAGCATGTTAATCACCAAATGTTTCAAGAGGTGATATGGTAGGAAGCTCGGTTTGCTTCATGGATGGGTAGAAGGATGCATTTTCTTTGAGGTTGTCAAGGAAATCATTAAGGAAACTATTCATGCTAGCATCATCATCTCCAATGATGTTAACATCATGAGGAGGATATGCATTAGGAGTTGATTGTGCAGGAGTGGGTTCAAGGTCATTAGGATTAGTTGCAAAGGTATAGCTTGACATATCAACTAGGGATTTGAAAGATATCCAGAAATTTTTAAAAGAAATGGCCATAATGATAGAAAACTAATGGCAGAGGATCAAATAATAGATAGAATATCAAAACAAAAATTAGAAATGAAATGATAGAAAACAAAGGTGTAGAAAATTTTCTATAAATTCCATATTAAATTATAGTGTAGAGTGTGTAGGTGGACTAAGTCACCTAGTCTGGCGGATTAGTTTGAACAGTGATATTTTTGACAATTTTTAAAAGTTTTGAATGAATTTTCTGATTTTTATGCTTTTCCAATTCAAATTTAGAATAAAATGTATTTTTTTTTTGGACTTTTTCAATGAAAATGCAAGCTAATATGAACTTTTCATTAATTCACTTTTAAAAAACCCTAGAATGTTAGACAATATAAAACCCTAATGCAATGCAGGATTTTCCTAGGATGCAAATGCAAACTCAGAAGTGAAAAAGAAGTGTTCTAAGGACGGGTTCACCAAAATTAACCAAAAAAATAAAGGGGAAAGGAGGATTTCCCAAGGGCTTCTGGGTATGTGGAGGATCATCATGGAAAAAATAGGCCCTGAAGTGGCAATAAAACTCAGAAAATCAGAGTTAGGCAACTTGACTTAAAAATTTGAATAAGTTATCTATATTATTTCAAAAATATGTAAGAATAGAATCTGTAGAAAATTGAATTTAGTTTCTAAACTACTAGGTTTATTTTATTTATTTTTAAATCTATTTGGTGAAAATTTGAAATTTGAATGCAGTAGTACTTAAATTTCAGGGAAAAAAAAGGAGTAGGTGTCTATCTGACAACCCTAACCATAATAAAATGATAATGTTTTTTTATAAGATTTTACATATAAGTAGGGGATTCATGTTTTGATGTGATGCATATTTATTTGTAATTTTTTTCCATGTAAATAGTTAATTATGAATTTTTTATTACGACTTTTAAAAATATAAAAACTCCTATGTCTGACCACCATAAATTGGTCAAAACTTCATGAAATTAAATTATATTTTTTTTAATCCTATAGTATGTTAAGCATAGAATGTGACGCATATTTTTGATTCAAAAAATGTGATATCGTTTGAAATCTATATATTTTTTTCAATCAACCTATCAATTAGGAATTTAGTCATAATTCAAATAGAAAATGAATAATAATAATTCATTCAATTCAAAGTAAAGCATAATTTATATTGGTGGAAAGCTGAAAATATCCTTTAAAAACCCTTTTCATTTCAACAATTTTGGGTAAAAAAAAAGTTTTCTACCACATGGGCCATGATATCACTTAGATATCGCCACTTTTTGGCCCATCATGATCCTACACATACCCTTCTAGGGTTTTTCACCTAGAAGTTGGTGAGGGAGATATCTCTTTTTCACCTTAGATATATGGGTTCATTCAATATTAGGGGTTTCATATGTGTGATGTGTGTTATGTGGAATGTGCCTAAGTGTTGCAAAGTAATGAAATGAACTAACTATGAAATGTAAACTAATATAATGCAAATGTATTGAAAACACTATGTAAAATGACTTAAGAATGACCCAAAATGCATGCAAACTATAATAGAATTGAAGGAGGTAGAAGTGGTGCACCGAGAAACTAGATTTTGATGAAGAGGAGCTCTTGAATCTTCTAGATTCTACTATTGATGCTAACTGGGACACTTAAGCCAAGCTGGGTGACTTAGTCTTGCTTTGGGGAAACTTTGCCAGAACTAGTTTTAGGGAAATGGGTGTCTAGATTTGTAGAGATCAATTTTCAGACCTGGTAGTGGGACAAATTTTATGAATGATGGTGACTTAGTCCACCTGGGACTTTTAGGAATCTTGAGACTAGAATTTGTATCTACCCACTTGTACTTTAGTTTTTGATAGATACTTGTGTTTGAATCTTCAGATGTTGACCGTTAAGTTGTCTTCAAGCTTCTTTTAGGATTCGTTGACTTGGAATGATGTGGATGGAAATATTACACCTTTTAGCACCTTACTCTTTGACTAATCTGCATTCAAATTCTGTAAAACACACATGCAAAGAGGGGAAAAGGGTTAGGCTTAGAGAATAGAGCTTTGATTTTGTCAAACCCCATTTGGTAATCAAACCCTAGATAATGAAATAAAATATAAAGGGAAAGATGATTGAATAACATGCAAGCACAAAATCTCACCAAGCCCTTGTTGAAGAAGTCTGAATATATGCAAGTGATCATCTCAAATGGATGTTGATTAAAGCTTGCTTGAGAAGATAGATGTCTTTATCATGAGATAATGAGGATATGTTGGAGATAAGAGATGTAAAATGAGGAGAAAAACCCTTATTTATACATGTTATGCCCTAATTCCCCCAAAATAACACATCACAACCCGACCTTAGGGCTCAGGAGACAAAATCCCACTAGAATTTTAAGTTTATTTTTATTTTTATGCCACATGAGACTAAGTCACCCAAGGTGGTGAATTATTCCACCTAGGAAGTTTTGAGTGGATGTCGAGAATTAAAATGCGATTAATGATGATTAATGGGATTATCTTTTGAAACACACTTAAGTAGGGTGTATAAGTGCATTAAGGGGCCATTTTAACATAAGAAAGGGTTAATTTATTGATGAAAATCCTAGGAAAGTGTGAAAGTTTGTTACAATACCTTGAAATAAGGCTTGGCAAGGGGTTATTTAGATGAATTATTGTAGAAAATTCCTAGAAAAGTGAGAGAATGTGTTACAACACTTCACAACACCTTTGTAAGACATCATTAGGTTTTTTTTAATTTGAAAGCCTTCAAGGCCTAATGTGAATGTGTTGGCCACATTACAGCATTAAATCTAAGAAAAATCAGGACAAAATCCATAGGAAAAGGCCCAAATGAGTGAAAATTGTAAGGGATACATTTTTTTTGACACACCTAGTGTATGGTTTGTCAAATGGCACATTCTCCTCATCAATGTGTAGTTGCACGAATGGTTAAAAATAATGAAGAAGTACCTGAGGATTCTGACCAACCTAGTGATGAGTATATGGATGTACTTATGATTATGGATGATTCTCATTTTGTGGAAAATGAATGTGCATCTGATATAGAGTCTTATGAAATGGATGTAGATGAACAAAGGAAAATTCCCAGTACATATCACCAACAAGTTCTCTTGGATGAGGATATGGATAGTGATAATGAAGTATATAATTTTGATGCAATAGAAGATGATGTCCCTGAGAAGACCTTTTGATGAAGAGATTGAAAGATATATAGTGGCTTTGGCTGCTCAAGCTAGAAGCTCATATCACCTAAGAAATAGAATAGTTGATAGTGAACAAGGTAATCTTGTTGGTATTTTCATTAAGGAGCAAAATATAAAGGGAAAAGAGAAAAAGTATGATGGTAAATTAGATGCAATCAAAGATAAGGAGGGTAGTGGAGATAAAATTTTGGCTAAAAGGGTTGATAAAACAAAAATAGAGGGAGAGCTCAAGACCCCTGCTATTAAGTAAAAGATAGAGACAAAATTATGAAGTTGTGAGAAAATATTCCAAGCCTAAAACTAAGACAACCACAAATCAACAGAAGGAGAGTAATGTAGAAAAAAATATGCTCTTGATTGAATTACCTAAGTACACCCCTAATGAAATGTTTCAATTACTTATCCAAGTGAAGGTGTATGTTCCTCTTCTCGAGATGATGAGGATTGATGAACACAAAAAAAAGGCAATAACCCTTATCAATGGTGCTACTATAGCTTGTGTCGAATTAGTGGTCCCCACTCTACCCAAAGTGAGTGAAAAGGAAAACAAAGATAAGGATGTAGAGGGAGTGATTACTGAAATCTCTCATATTTTCTAGGAAACTTAGTAACAACTTTCTATAGGAAGATAGACCCATTCTTCCTCACACTGATTATTGAGGGAAAGTTTCTAAAAAATTTTATTATTGACTTTGGAGTGTCCAATAATATTATGCCAGCCAAGACCATGAAGGTATTGGGATTGAAAGTTGAAAACATCATGGTAAGTGCTATGCTATGGATTCGAAAGAACTCCATGTTATCGGTGTAATTAATGAGCTCCCTTATAGATTGGTTGCATATCAAGAAAAAGAGTTTAAGATGAGTGTGGTGGTAGTAGATATCCCACCTAATTATGGAATGATGCTATCTAAAAAATGGAGTGCTTCAATGGGAGGTAGTATACATTGTGACATGTCCTATGCCACCTTTCCTATATATGGTAAGGATGTGCAAGTGGTATGAGAACCAAAGGTGCCACATATGTTGGAGCATGCTCCTAAAGATGATATAATTCTTTATATAGATACTAATATCAGTGACTTCAAGGTGGAATAAGTGCTAAGATAAATTGATAGGTGCTTGACACCTATAGATAATGAAGTAACAAAGTTATCTGATAGGAATGGATTATGGAAAATGTATTTTGATGGTGCAAGAATACTGCTAGTGTCGCCCAACGGTAACACATACAAATTCTCCTTCACTTTGTATTTTGTCTACACTAATAATGTGGTAGAGTATGAAGCAATCTTATTTGGATTAAGGTTGGCTGAGAAACATGGGATAAAATGTTGATGGTGATTGGTGATTCCAAGCTAGTGATATCCCAATTAAGAGCTAGGTATGCTTACAAAAACAATAGACTGAAATAGTATAGGAATGTTGTCTAAGATTCTATACAGTAGTTTGATTCTTTTGAAAGTGACTAGATGGATAGAGGACAAAATAGAGTGGCTTATTTACTCACTAATATTTCCTTAAGACCAAATGACATATAAATTTTTCAGGTATCTCAAACATTGAGATACAATCAAGGCTTTCCATTCCTCAAAATGTGCATAGTTGGGAGGTCTTCAACGATGATTAAGATATTTTGAAATTTTTGAGATGTGTAGATGAATATGAGGGTCAGGAGATTTATTTTGGGGTGTTTGTGGAAAAAATAGATGATAAGCATACAATTTTTGGTAAAGAGATAATCCAATTGAAAAAAAGCAAAATCCCCAAGGGCCTTGTAGCACTAGAAAGGGTCTTTGACAACCAAGATAAGAGCAAAGTTAAAACAACTATTTCCCATTGAGAAGATCTAGAAGATGTAAATTTTGGGACTATAAATGCTCCTCAAAATGTATACGTAGGAAAGAAAATGAAACCTAAGGTTAATGAAATGTTGATTTCCTTATTGAGAAAATATAGACATGTATTTGCCTTGTCATATGATGAACTAAAGGCATATAGAGAGGAATTATTTCAGCATGAGATTCCTCTAAAGGAAGATGTCAAGCCTTTTAGTTAGAAGAAAAGACTAATAGGCATTCTTCATGGGTGTCCAATCTAGTTCCAGTTAGAAAAAAGAATGGTGATATAAGGTTATGTGCGGATTTTTGAAATCTAAACATATAATCATTAAAGGACAACTATCCTCTACTGAATATGGAAGCCATATTGTAGAAGGTGATTGGATGTGAGCTACTATCTATGATGGATGTAATTTTTGGTTATAACCAAGTGAAAGTAAAGGAGTCTGAGTAGTATAAGACTATGTTCACTACTCCTTGGGGCACTTATGTATATATAAGGATGCCATTTTTATTAAAAAATGTAGGTGCCACATTTCAAAGGGCTATGGATGTATTCTTTTCTAAGTTTATAGATTTGTTGATGGATATATATCAAGATTACATGAAAACCTACTTGAAGAAGGAGGAAGATCATTCTATAAACTTCGAGAAGGTATTTATTAGGGCTTTAGAGTATGGGATCTCATATAATCCAAAAAATGTTCCTTTGGGGTTACTAAAGGAAAATTACTAGGGCACATTGTGTCCAAAGAAGTAGTGAGGATTGACCCTAAAAGGGTAGCAGCCATAGATAAGATCCCTTAGCCAAAGAATTTCAAGGGAATTTAATCATTCTTTGGACAGATTAACTTCTTCAGAATATTTATAACCAACTTTGTATAAATTACAAGACCTATCTCTGAGATGTTTAAGAAGTGAGAAAAGGTGGTTTGGAGTGAATAGCCTAGTCAGACCTTAAGGAGTATTAAGCAAGCTATTAAGGAGGCTCAAGTTTTAAAATATCTTAATTTTTCTAGGCCAATGCATATTTTTCTTTAGCTTCTTTCCATACTATTGTTGTTGTCTTACTACAAAAAAATAATGAAGGCTTTGATCAACCTATTGCATTATTTAAAAAATCTTTATAGGCCAGAAAGCTCAAATATGATATGACAAAAAACCAGGCTTACACTTTAGTTAAGACTATGAAATTCTTTAGAACTTACTTAGTGGGAGATATGGCCATAGCTTTTGTACCAAGTGTTGTTGTGAAAGATATCTTCACTCAACAAGAAAATACAGGCATAAGATGTAGATGGATCAACAAGATCCAGGAATTCAATATTGATGTTCAGATCACCAAGTTAGTAAGAGGTAAATGCCTAGATAAACTGATGGTAGAAGCTAATTTTAAAGCTAATAAGCTAAGCCAAACAAAGACTGTTGATTTTGCACCTATTTGTGATATGCAAATATGTGGATGGTATAAAAGGATTGTCCAATATTTGCATACTTTATAATGTTCTACAGATGTGGCTGATAATGAAAAGAGGTCATTAAAATTGCATGTCATTAAGTTTGTAATTATTGATAACGATTTGTGGTGGAGAAGCTTGGATGGTGTGCTACTTAAATGTGTGGATGAAAATAAGGAATTTGAACTCTTCCATGAAATGCATAATGGAGTGTGTGGTGGTCATTACATGGAAAATACCATTGCTCATAAAATCTTAAGGGAAGGATTATTGTGGCCTACTTTATTTAAGGATTCCCACAAGTTTGTTAAGACTTGTGATGCTTGCTAGATATTTGTAGGAAAATGGAAGTTTTTAGGAAGTTTACCACTTAGACCTATATTGGTCAAGCTCCATTCCATCAATGGGGAATTGACTTCATTGGTGAAATACCAAAAAATTCTAGTGGAGGGCACTCATGGATCCTTGTTGCCACTGATTACGTCACTAAATGGGTACAAGTAATACACACAAGGAAAGCAACACACAAAGTGGTAGTAGACATTCTATTGAATAATATTCTGATTAGGTTTGGAGTCCTAGAAAATATGATTGAATAGATAATGCTATGTGTTTTAGATTAGAGGATTTCAAGGATTTTTGTATGTTTTAGATTATTGAATACATAATTCTATGTGTTTTAGATTAGAGGAGTTCAAGGATTTTTGTGATAAACATGGAATACAAATCTCTTATTCTTTACCTTACCATCCTCAAGGAAATGGTCAAGTAGAATCTAGTAATAAGAGATTAATGAAAATTATCAAAAGAGTGATAGAGAAGAACAAGAAATATTGGGATTGAAAGTTGAAGCTAACACTTTTGGTAGATAGGGTTATTGTGAAGAAGGCTACTGGTTATTCACCATTTGGTTTTCTATATGGTCTAGATTCTAGGTTGCCACTAAATAACTTGCTAAGGATGTATAAATTTATGCAGGGATATGATGAAGATGTTTGTGATGATATGCAACAAAAAATTTATAATTTTGTGTAATTAGATGAAACTAGAAGAGAATTTCATGCTAAAAATGAAAAGATGCAAATGTTGTTAACGCACTTGCATGACAAGAGAGATTCTCCCAGGAAATTTGAGGTGAATAGTATGCTACTAGCCTAGAATGCGAGGGCTCAAGATAAGGGTAAGCATGATAAATTTGAAGCATTATGGATAGGCCCTATTCTGATAACTAGTACACACGGGGAGGATTCATACTTCCTCCAAAATTTGACAGGTTAATTTATTGAACTTTCAATACATGGAAATTTCTTGGAACCATACTTCTCCTAAGTATGTTCTACTCGATGTATATTGTAGGTTTTGTATATTTTTATATATAGGTGTGTTTTCTTTGGTCATGTCTTGTTTAGTCTTGGTACTTGGAATGGGTTGTTCCTTTGGTTTTTGGGTTTACTGTGTCTTGGTTGGTCTACTTCAACCTGAGATTCTAAGATCTCACCATGCTTATGAGAGGCATGCATCCCTAGTCAGAGCCACTAATGGAACCTTTAATTTTTTTTGGTTTCATTTATCATCCTACAAAATTTTCTTGTTGAATCCATTATATGAGCTTAGGGTTTTGTTTATTATCACTATTATAGGGTGTTATATTGTACCCAAAACCCTTCTTAAGTAACTCTAAATATTGCATCCTTTCCATAGCTCTAATTCATCATTGACCCTCTATTTCCCATCCCTAGTCATGTTAAAACATCTTATGTCATTGGAGCTCATGAAGTTACCGACCCCTCATGCATAGGTCTAAAATTTATTTTATTTTACAAGATTAAGTTGTTGACCTTGTTTGGTCTTTACATACTTTTGAAAATTATGTTTTAATATCCTCTAAAGGATTTTTATTTTTCATCTTAGGTAGTTCCCCTTTTAAAACAACTTGCAGGCATTTGGAAAATTCTTCACTTAATTCCTATTCACCATCTCCTTTATCACTCATCATTGATAGCTTTAGAAATGTAAATTCAAATACACGATGAGCGATGATTGGTTTCCCATTTTTTTCACACATCACGGATATGTTATGAATGTTCGGTGTTGTATTAGCAATATGTGATGCACTTCTTCTATGTGTTATCACTGACATCTCTTTTATCGCTAATTGCTTATGTGTTTTGTACTGTGAATTAGTGATACGCGATGGCCCTTGGTGCTCTTGGTGTTTTCCTATCGCTCATCATGAATCCATTCTAAGATTTGCATTTCAAATTAGTGAGGAGTGATGAGGTCATTGGTTTAAGCTTTCTTTCGCTGATCTAAGTTGCTCTTGTGAGTGATATATGTTGTGGATTTGATTTTGACATAGGTTCTCATGTCTCAATCTTGTTTTATTGCCTTATCTGCTCCCATTTTTGATGTGGTATGGAGAATGAAGCATGAATTAGTGATGCATGATAGAAAGGGAACATGGTCAACAAGGGGTCTTAGATCCAATGACTGAGATCTTCTTACATGGATTCTCACATCGTTGTTAGAACTTGTGGAAGGTGAAATGCATTAGCTATGCACGATGTGAGATGGAGATCTCCAAGAAGGAAAATAATCCAATAGTCATGATTCCATTGTGCTAGTTCTCTCATTGTTGATTGAACCCTAAAGGGTCAAGGCAGATCTATGATGAGAGATGGGATGTTTGAACATTTGTTCTTTCATTTGAAGACTCTTTGTACTTTATCGATATGAATGAATGAGCATGGCCCATGGTGGAAATGCATGGTAATTTTCAGAATAGTGGTGACTAATGAAGTTAAAATTAAACGTGGCAACTTTCTGTGGTCATATCACCATTTTTGAGACATAGGTTGTAAAGATAGAAATAATGCTTGAAGATTGCCAGTGATGATGTTTTAAATCCAAAGAGATCGACGACCTAGATTCAAATTTGTCCATCTAAGTTGTCAACTCACTTGTGTGAGGCACCACTTGATCATTAATGGCTACATTCTCTTGATTTTTCTACTTAATGTGGATTACCTACTAGTTTATTTCACCATTTGCAACCTTTGTGAATTGTGAAATGTCAGCAAGAATGAGGTAGCATGTGAGTTTTTGATTTTCAATTGCAGAAGTATTCAATTTTTATCCTAGATATGTTGGTTTTTATTTGAGCTCTACTCTGCATCATGTTTTTCTTGATGTGGGAGTCTCATTCTCTAGGTCTTCTTGAAATTGTCTGGGTTTGAGTGTTGTCTATTTTGTAAGGGTTTTTGGCCAGTGCTTATTTTCATAATTGGTGGTTTGCTAGTCTTTCCTATTTCTACAAAAGGTGGGTAAGTTGTGTGTCTCTATTCAACCCATTAGGAGGTGAAGAAGGCCTAGTGTGTTTAAATTTCAAGAAGAAATTTATGTTACTAACATGAGGCATTTGGAGCTTCTACACCACCAAAGGGAAAGTACAAATCCTATGGAAAAAACATGAAGAATGGTGTTGTGAGCACCTGTAATCTAAGGAGCTAAAGTGTTTCTAAATAATTGATCAAAGTTAAGAGGAAGGAGTTGGTTAAGCCCAATAAGAAAGAAAAGAAAAAGAATAAGCATCACAAGGCTTATCTAGGGAGGCATGACTCTCTCATTGAGATTTATGATAGCCCTTCAGGTGATGGAGGAGATACTGACCCAAAGTATAGCCATTATCTACTTTCTTTGGTACCATATGAAAATTCTGATGTGGGAGGATTAGTCGCTCCTCTAGTTTTAGCATGATCATAGAGACGGAAAGCATGCTCTGACGTTGATGAATCAAAGTATCGTCTCGACCCAATTTTTGTTTTTAATGAGAACATTTCCACTACATCAGGATTGTCCTCTTCAACATGCATGTCACCTTTTTTCTTTGCTGCTAATGTGGAAATATTTTTGGTTCGTGTAATGGAGAAGTTTTGAACTTCGTATCCTCAATGGAAAATATGCTTTTCCTAGGAAGTGTGTAAGTTTTTTACTTTGGTACTTGTGGAGAATCTTCTTTGGTCTACGTGGACATGAGATTTTGGTGATGTTGTATTAGTGAAAAATGCCTTTTGGAGGCTGGATCGTCTCCTTCAACCAATTGCATGGATTTTGTTATCTTTTGCTTCCCCTTGTTATCAAATGATTAAGTATAACCTTCTAGAGAGTATCTTTGAAATTAGGGTGAAACTTGCCTTAAAATTCAAATGTAAATGAATTTCGGCCTATTTCTTGTTACTCTCATGTCTTTATAAATGATATTTTGGGTCCTAAAATAAGAGTTTTTGGGTAGTGAGTTATTCAAGATTTTAGTCACACATGGATTGAAAGGGCTAATGAATAGTCTAGTGATATGTCTTAGGTTCAGGTCTATCAATACAAATATGTAATATTAGTGGTAATACTAGCAATATAGAATTTCAGTATCACAAGTTCAACAGGATTTTTCTCTCCTATGTACTAGTTTTACAAGTTATGAATAATATAATCAAAGTTATCTTATTTGTCTCTGTCAATTTTAGATGGATGTATGGCTCTATTCTTGTTTTTTAATTCAATGAATTAATGTGGATACTTGAATATGGCTATAAATTTGTATTAAACTTAATATTAGGATGTTAGTAAGAAGCAAGGGTTAGACTCACAATGCTAAAATACTGTAATGCAGCATTTTAGAGTTTCATAAATTGTCATGTGTGGGAATTACTATCATGTTATGTAGCTATTGATATTAAATTTGTTCCAAGGATTAGGCATTGGACTAAGATAAGTAGTTATATTTTATTTTCTTGATTAACTCAATCATTACCCATTCATCAAATCAAATTGTATAAAAGAGTTACAATTTTATGAGGTTTTTTCATTCTCATGCTCTAAGTGTGAATTATGTTTGGAAAACAACCAACTTATTTCATATAGTTTCTAATTGAGAACCTATATGAGAATTGTATATGTATGTTGTAGTGTTATTTAAATAAATGACATAGGAGTACCATTATGAAAATACTGTTAGAGATCACCCTCCCGAGTTTCATGGAGACCAAAGTGAAGAAGTAAGGGCGTCAAAACCTTTACTTATGTGTTGGCCAATCCTTACCCTTGCTAACCATTGAATCTTGTCATAGTCATAAGTGAGTAGTAATATTTAGTTTGGTTCCCATAAAAAAAAAATGTTCAATTCAAGATCTACATCCATTGGAGTCATTTCATACATATTTGTAGCCTCTTATTGCTAGGGTTTGGTGAGTTGTGTGGAAAAAAGAAATTACTCCCTTCTTGGAGATAGTACAATTACTTGCCTAATGTGGACCTATTTTGGTAACGTTGCATTAATTACCCTTTAAATCATCATTAGTAGGCCCTTAAGACCCATTATTTTAGATCGTGAGGCAATTTTGTCATCAAAAAACATGACAAAATCATTTAAAATATAAAAAAATTGAAAATCCCACCCCAAAAGTCTAAGGTGGAACTCATTTTCCACCTTGGGTGAATGAGTGGACCCCTAAGTGGGACCCATTCATCAAAAGTGGTGAATGAGTCCCATTTGAGGCTTTTTAAGGGTTTGAGCGAGAAAAACACCTTTTTAATTCATTTTTTTGTTGATGTCAGCCTTTGAGATCTGAATAATGGTAAATTGGGTGTTAATGACTATATAAGCAAGCTTTAAGTAATTATTTCATCTAAGAAATCTAGGCTAGTATTTCAAAGAGAAATTTAAAGATCCAAGCATTCAAAGTCTTCAAGGATTTTCTAACAAGAGCATTCAAGTTTCAAAAGCAAGAAAAATTGAAGTCTTCGAGCAACATCAAAATGTTTTATTTATAGGTCTTCAAGCTCACTTTAATTCAATATCTAGCATTGTCGAGGGTTGATCATGGTTATCTATGGTGAATCATGATGGATTCTAGGTTGTAGAGATGCAACTAGCCATCAAGCCAAGCCCAATGACTTGTTCCCTAAGTGATTCCATCCTCCATTACCACTCTAAACTCTACCCAAGGAATGTAAAAGAATTATCAAGGCTCATTTTGGTGATTCGAGATCTCTCAAAGTGAGACATTCATTTTTATATTTCATTCATGCATCTCATTCTTACACATTAGAATAGGGTTGCATTATGTGTCAAATCTCCTAGTCTTAGACACACTTAAGGCTAGGGTTATTGTTAGCATTACATTCAAATTCCAATATTTCTATCAAGGTTTAATTACCAAACTAAGGGTTTGGCTGAGAAAAATCCCCATAAGAAAATCAGATTTTTTTTTTTTTGTAGGTCTTTTTGTAGATTCGGATTCAAAAATCAATTTGGGAGAAAAGAGAACGTGTTGAAGTTTAGATTTGAACTTTGAATTCTCGAAAAATTATAATAAGATAGATTCAGCAAAGTGGAAAATGATTCCAACTACAAGTGGTTTTTAGGAATTTTGTAGATTTAGATACCCTTTTTCCATAAACCTATTCCTTTGTAGAAACCCAAATCTAGGAATGATTCGCCCAGACTAGCATATGAGTCCTAGTAGGTCAAAATTCTAGGATTTTTAGCATTTTAGAGCTCATTCAAACCTTCTTTAGATTCCCAAGTGCACACATTTCATCTTGTAGCTTTATGTTTTTTTTTTTTGACATTTCTAGCTCATTTAATGAATGATTACATTGCATTTGTCTTTCGAAGCCCTAGCTTGGTGGAGAACCCCTCATTAGTTTACAACCAACACCTAGGAAAAACCTATTGCAAGATCTCTTTCTCCTTTGCATTGAGATCTCTAGGGTTAACATTCAATGAAATAACTAGCAGTCGCATGCATAGGCATGCAAGAATTAGCTGATAGGGGTGCACTGCAAATATCTATTTAGTGGGCAAGAATTAGGAATTTTTTTTTGTGGAAAGGAATGTGAAATAAAAAAATCAATAATATTTACAATTATTTGATTGGGTCAAAAAATGGAAAGCATGTTAATTAGTCAATAGGAAGTAATGCGATGTTAGTTCATATCTCATTGGCTATGGTGGGAGATTACAAACGTTTTCCACAAAGACGAGAAATTGATCTATGCATATCCACATAAAAATCTACTAGTTGAAAATTGATTAATGAAAATGTAAAGTAAAACCGTATGCCATTTTGAATAAATCTAATTAGTTACAATGTATCCATTAATTTTAATTTTAAGAAAGTAATCATCAATAAATTTTTTCTTTATTAATATGTAATATTTAATAATTTTAGTTACAATAGTTATTAAAAAATGATTTTAATACTTAATAATGTTAGGAATATACTAAATTAATTCTCAAAAAATATAATTTTTTAATAAATTTATTCTTTCAAAATGATAACTAAAAAATATAAATTAAATTTAAATTTTTAAATGATTTTTTTTTCTAAAAACAATAGTTTCATGCCAAAATTTAAGGTATGAGATAATTTTATCTCTATTTTAGTTTTATATTTATTAGCCCTAAATGCACATGTATATTTTATCTTTTTGTCTAGGTTATTCAATCAATTAATTCATTATTATTTAATTATGTTAAGATACATATGCATACAAATACAAGGTGAATTTTTTAAAGAGTTATTACCCATGCCTTGAATTACTAATATTGCATTAAAAAATATTGTTTAAAAAAGGTAGTCGATAACTTTGGGTATCACATATTTTTGAAGAAACAAAGAATTTTAATATTGGATACTTTTTATAATTACTATTTAGTGTATAATTTTGTAAATTAAAGTTTTAATATGTATGTGTTTTTTGGGTTAGTAGTGTGTCACCAAAAAGTGTATACCTTGGCACTTTTTAACTCATTTTGGCCTTTTTCAGTGGAGTTTGGTCTTGATCACCTTGATTCAGCCTTGAGAGCTTGCAATTCATCAATAATATAGTGGTGTTTTACTAAGATGATGTGAAGTGTTGTAATACATTTCCTTAGTTTTATAAAACCTTTTCAACACAATTCACCTAAATAATACATTCTTGTGCCTTCCTAAGCCTTAAGACAGAGTATTGTAAAGTGTGGTGTTGCATTTTCACATTTGTCTAGGCTTGCCACCCCTAAATCAAACCTTTTCATATGCTAATTTGTCCTTTTAATGCATCATTAGTCCCGAGCTAAGTGTGTTTCGGGAGGAAATTATAATAAACTATATTAAACATAAATCAATTCCCGAGAATCATCAAAAATTGCCTTTGAGGACTAGGTAGCCATTTTGGGCGACCTAGTTCCTTTAAGCATAAAATTCAAATTTTAAATAAGATTCAATGGGAATCTTGCCTCCTAAACGCTAGGGTCGGCCTATTAGGTTGCATTTCAAGAAAATTAGGGTTTCAAATGTACAAATAAGGATTTCTACCTCCATTTTTCCTCTCTCCAAGCTCATTTTTACTCTCTTGGTTCACTTTTACTTTCCTAGCTCTCTTGCTCTCAATAATCATGTACTAAAGCAACTAAGAAAGTCTACAAGCATTAGGGTTTCTAGACTAACTCCATTGGAGCTACTCATGCATGTTGGAAACCATCAAAAAAGGTTTGGTAAAATTTATATTGTGTTATCTTTGAATCTTGCTTTCCTTTGTCTTTATCTCATGTGGGTTTAATCACCTACAAAGGGGTTTGACTTAGGAAAACCCCTATATCCTAAGCCTAACTATTTTTGGTCTTTGCATGTTTTTGCATATATTTTGATGCAGGTTAGGGGAAAGACAAAGTGTTCCAAGAAGTACCAACATTCTCCTCAAGTTAACTCCAAGTCTCAAACCCTAGGAAGGACAAAAGACAAGTTGTAGGTCACTTTCAAAGGTTCTTGTCATGGATTGCTATAGAAAAGGGGAACATAAACCAAGACCTACAAAAAAAAAGACCAATTTCTCGGAAAGTGACAAGAGGACTAGGTCAAAACTTTTGGTGAGCTTGTCCTTGTGCTAGGCTCACAAAATGGTTTTTGTGTTTTTGGATACCCATTTGCCCGAAACCTGTTTCAGGATAATTTCCTAGTTGGAGGACTAGGTCGCCCTAGTCGGCATAAGTGTCCTCTACCAGTTTCAAGAAATTTCAAGAGGCTTTTAGGCTAATTCATTTGCAACAAAATTTCACTAGGTGCACAAATTATCTCCTTCTCTGTCATTTTCCAGAAAACACACATTTAGGGGATATAGTTCATTAACTTGCATGAGCTTAGTTTTTTTTACTTGCACTTTCATACATCTATATTAGTTTCACTTTAATTCCATTTTTAGGCACAAATTTCACACACATTCACAACCATCATCAAATTTGTGTGCCCCTTTTTGAATGAACTTAGCGCTAAACATATCAAGCTAGAGGAAAGAGAGCCATTCCCAAACCAAGTTCTCTTGGGGTGAATGACCCTAAGAGCCTTGTAAGGTAATCCTCTTTCCTTGGTAAGCTTTAATTTTTTTGGTGGTTCATTTTGGTGAACCCGACCATTGACCATTAGCTATCTTTTTTTATTTTTTGCATTTCATCTTAAGATAGCTTCCATGCATTAAAATCTTGATTTTTTTGCATCTTAGAGTTAGTGATAAAAGTGTATTTAGTGAAAATTCATCGTAATTTTTCACATTGCATTGCATTGTTAATAAGAAACCATAACAAATTCTAAATTTTCAATTTTTGTTTGCACCAAAATATTAGAAAAGCCATATAAAATTTCAGAAACATTTCAAAAATAGCACTATTGGGACTAAGTTGCCACACTGGGCAACCTAGTCCTCTTGCACAATTTGCATCCCACTTTCTATCATTTCTAGCACTTGGTCTACCTTTTTGGTTTTTGTCTTTATCTTTTTGTTTTCATTTCCATATTTTATTGTTGATCCCCTTCCTGTCCATTACTTAACCTTCATCATGGACATGTCTTTCAAAAAGTTATGGACCTCCCTCGAATCCTTAATTGATATGTCAAGTTGCACCTTTTCCACCAATCCTAGTGACCTTGAATCCACTCTTGCTCACCCTATTGCTACCAAATGTCCCTCTGTGGAGGTTGAAATCATTGGAGAGGATGATGCTACATGTATCAATTCCTTAATGAGTGTCTTGATAACATTGAAGCTAAAACAACCTTCTACCCATCCATGCAACCACCCCCATTTCCCGACATGTCATCCCCAGATTCATTTTCTTACCTTCATTTGGAAACCAATGCTGACCCTAGGTGAGCCTAGTTCCTCCCCTCCTACTAATACTTAACCATATTACAAGAATCCTTTCACCCATCCTCCCATTAACCTTCAACAAACCTATGGGAAATGATTCACTATTCTTAGCAAACAAGGTGGTGACCTCATGAACGAACATGAGATTCAAAAATACTATGATCAATTTCAACTTGATAAACATACAATGGGCATAGGTTATCAAGATCCCCCTCATCCTAGGGTGCATCCTACAAAATTCCTTAGGTTTCATGACGATATCATGGTGATATTTGATTCCCCTCCTGACTTGAATGTTATCCTCCCTAAGGAGCAGTCACCATCTCGTTCTTGCCATAACGCTCCCCCTCTAGTCATCTCAGGACCTCCTTTTCCCCTTTTCTCTTTTGAAGTAGGTGACCCTAGCCAGCATAAGAGGCCCTATAAACTCCAAAACAATATTTTTCCTCTCCATCCACCACCTAAATGTGAGAGACAATTAAATATCCTCTTGAACAAAGGGCTTATCGGATTACCTCATCATAATAAATTGGTCATTCATCCTAAGGATTCTCATGCCCCACACTATGCCTACCATCATGTTCTGGGTCACCGAAGTGATGAATGTCACCACCTACATGATATTATGAGTAAGTATCACTTCATTGGTTCTGAGTGCTACCCTATTGACCCTTAGTATTCTTTTTGTGTACCCATACATATAATAGCTGTAGAAAATTCTCTACACACTATTACATGTTCCTTCTCATCACCTATTTTGGCTCCCTCCTGGCCTGCTCTCAATGGGGGGAAGAGGTTCCAATAGCCTTGTCTTACTAATGTAGTTGTCTTTGTCCCTTAGATTCATTGTTCATCTCTCACTTTCCTTCACCAAGATTGGGAGGTGGATAGCATGATTTCTAGTTGACTCACACTTGCCTGACTAGTATTGTGTTTTTTTTTGTATGTCATGTATTTCCTATCTTGTTTGATTTTTTGTGACATTCTTCTATATGTATCTCCTTTCTTCTCTATGTTATGCTTTTGTTTTGTCCTTTCTCCTTTTCACCTTCTATTTTTATCTTCCTTTTGGGGATGATGCAAGGCATTGAGACCACCAGGTCTCCATCATGTTGACTGAAAAGGAAATTCTTTTTTTTTCCTTTTCATTTCTCACTTCTTGTTTTTCATTTGGGGATGATGCAAGGCATTGAGACCACAATGTATCCTTCATGTTGACCCCAATGAACTCCCTTTTATTTTCACCCTTTCTTTTTCTCGCCTTTCATTTGGGGACAATGCAAGGCATTGAGACCACAATGTCTCTTTCATGTTGACCCAAATGACCCTTTTTTTCTTTTGTGCCTTCTTTTTTCCTTTCATTTGAGGATGATGCAAGGAATTGAGACAATGTCTCCTTCATGTTGACTCAACATATAAGGCTCCTTTTCTTTTTTCTTTTTCTTTTTTTTTCTATGGTCCTTTTGGGGATGATGCAAAGCATTGATACATCCTACGTCTCCTCCATGTTGACCTAAAATGACTCTTCCTTTTCATTTTTTCTTCACTCTCTATGTGTCCTTCTCATTCTACGTGTTTGGGATGATGATGATGATAGTTATGCGCTCTTTAAAATTATTGTAGAAAAGAACATACTGACCTCAAATACATAGATCCCTTGTGTGTTTGGTATTTTCCATTTTGGGGGCATCTTTCCCCTTCTCTTTTCTTTTCTTCCTTTTTGGCATGATGTAGCCTTTCTTGGATACTCATTGCTTGACAAGCTCTCATGTTCTCTTTGCATTTTTCCTTTCTCTATTTTAAAGAAATTTCTCACAAAGCGGTGTGTAGCAATCCCTTTAAAGTGGGGGCATACATTGGCACTATTTTGTTTTATTTTTATTTTTATTTCTTTGTTTGTATTTTTATTTGTTTTCCCTTTGCCCATGCTTCCTAGTGCAGACTTGTTACTTCACTTGATCCATTTTCTCACTTTGTGGATGACATTGGATATAATTTCCTTCATAAGTGTGACTTATCTCAGCATATCTTATTCCTCTTAGTGGCTGGATGTGACACAGTGCATCCCCTAAGTTGTGAATCTTCTATACTCTGATCAGGCCTCTTTTGGAAACATTACACACAATGTTCCCTAAGTAAAAAGGACCTCAAATAAACTAAACAAGACTCCATCGAACACTTGCATTTTTCATTTCGCGTGTTACACACCTCTTTACATTTGTGCATACATGGCCACCTTGCATAGAAAACTTGCATGCATGTCATGCCATCTTGCACTTGTTCATGGGTTCTAAGAATACAAGGCTTTTCTTGTCTCATGAACCACACTCCTGTCCTTGTGGTGCCTTATCAAAGTTGTCATGAGTAAAAATTTGGTATGGTTGAGTGGGAAGCCCAACTAGCGACACAAATTTCCCCATAGCCACCTCTGTGTGTGTGAGCAGATACCAACCAAGTGTATGTGTCTCTCACCACCTTTTTACATTCTCACTTAGTGAAAAACCAAAAATTTCATCGGCCCAAAGTGAGTACACCCTTTCCCTCTTTTTCAGAAAAATAGCCTAGATCTAATCCATAACTAGCTGGAAAAATGGTCAAAGCTTGATGCAACTTTTCTCCACCCTTTCACATCACTCATTGTGTGATGTTTCTCACTTATGCTTAGTTTTCCATGGGATCTTGATCCTGGGGGCTTGATCATCCCTCTTGATTATGAGTCATCTCATCTTACTAGCATGACCACATTAGATCCCTCTCGACACACATGATTCGACTACTTTAGTGTGAGTTTGAAGAGCATTCATAATATCACTAAAGTGGGGGCTAAATGTTTCACCAAAAAGTGTATACCTTGGCACTTTTTCACTCTTTTTTCGCCTTTTTCAATGGATTTTGATCTTGATCACCTTGATTTAGCCTTCTAAGCTTGCAATTCATCAATAATATATCTGTGTTTTACTAAGGTGTTGTGAAGTGCTGTAATACATTTCCTCACTTTTCTAAGACCTTTTCAACATAATTCACTTAGATAATAAATTCCTCCACCTTATTAAACCTTAAGACAGAGTGTTGTAAAGTGTGGTGTTGCATTTTCACATTTATCTAGGCTTACAACCCCTAAATCAACACTTTTCATATGCTAATTTGTCCTTTTAATGCATCATTAGTCTCAGCCTAAGTGTGTTTTAGGAGGAAAATATAATAAAATTTATTAAACATAAATCAATTCCTGACAATCATCAAAATTTTCCTATGAGGACTAGGTCACCATTTTGGGTGACCTATTCCCTCTAAGCATGAAATTTAAATTTTAAATAAGATTCAATGGGAATCTTGCCTCTTAAACCCTAGGGTTAGCCTATTAAGATGCATTTCGGGAAAATTAGGGATTCAAATGTACAAATAAGGATTTCTACCTTCATTTTGCCTCTCTCCAAGCTCATTTTAACTCTCTTGGTTCAATTTTATTCTCCTGGCTCTCTTTCTCTCAATCATCAAGTACTGAAGCAACCAAGCAAGTCTATAAGAATTAGGGTTTTCAGAATAAATCCATTGGAGCTGATCATCCATGTTGCAGACCATCAACAAAGGTTTGGTAATAATTTATTTTATGTTATCTTTCACTCTTGCTTTCTTTTGTGTTTATCTCATTTGGGTTTAATCACCTAAAAATGGGTTTGACTTGGGCAAACCCCTATATCCTAACCCTAACTATTTCTGGTCTTTGCATGTGTTTGCAGATCTTTTGATGCAGGTTAGGTGAAAGACAAAGTGTTGCAAGAAGTACCAAAATTCTCCTCAAGTCAACTCCAATTCTCAAACACTAGGAAGGATAAAAGACTAGTTGCAGGTCACTTTCAAAGGTTCCTATCAGAGATTGTAGCAGAAAAGGGGAACATCAACTTGGACCCACAAAACCAAAACCTAAACCTAATTCCTCGAAAAGGCATAAGAAGACTAGGTCACCTCTATTGGTGACCTTGTCCTTGTGCTAGGCCCGAAAAAAGGGTTTTTTTGTTTTTGGATACCCATTTCCTTGAAACCTGTTTTAGGATAGTTTCCTAATTGGAGGACTAGGTCACCCCAGTTGGCGTAAGTGTCTTGTCAGTTTCAAGCAATTTCTCGAGGCTTCGAGGATAATTCATCTAGAACAATATTTATCCACGTGCACACATTCTCTCCTTCTCTGTCATTTTCCATAAAATACACATTTAAGGAATATAGTTTGTTAACTTGCATTAGCTTAGTTTTGTTTACTTGCACTTGCATACATCTAGATTAGCCTCACTTTACTTTCAGTTTTAGCCACACATTTCACACACATTCACAACCATTATCAAATTCCTCTCCCACTTTTTGAATGAGCTTAGCCCTAAACAAATCAACCTAGAGGAAAGAGAGCCATTCCCAAACCAAGTGCTCTTGGAGTGAACAACCCTAAGAGCCTAGTAAGGGAATCCTCTTTCCTTGGTAAGCTTTAATTTTTTTGGCGGTTCAAGTAGTAGTAAAATAAAATGGAGATAAGTATAAAGGATTCAAAAGTAGTTAATTACAAGGAAATTGGGAATAAAAATATCAATTTTTAATGAATTATTTCGTAGTGCAATTGAAGACTCAGTGACACCATCTTTGATCATAAACAAATGAACAAAACTCATGAAAAGAAGAGTGTGATGACGCAATATAGATTTTTTTGGATTGTTAGAGTAAATGAATAAAATATATGCTTTGCTTTGAGGTGACATGATGAAAGTCACAAGTGCTTCCCTACCACTTCCTATGACATAAGAAACATGTTATAAACTATTTTTTGAAGCCAAGGTATAGATCAACACCATGATTGTAGTTTCTAGCAGTCTACAAAATTTCAAAATTTACAAGAACTAAACCATGACAATAAACACTTTGTTACAGGGAGCTTGAAACAAATGAGGTAAAAATAATATAATGTAACATATTGATACAAGATAAACAATCTATGTGAGATTTGGCTTCTCAATTTTAAATTCAAAGTACATTATTTTGCAGTAAACACTATAGAAAAATAGGTAAATTATAAATGAACAAATATATGGCTTCTCAATTCTAAATTCTAAATACATTATTTGGTAGTAATCTATGTAAGAATAAATTTATGGCATTAAAAGTCAAAACACAAAACCCATGCTCGTTATCCACCCTACCATATTGGCATCATGGAGCCTTGGGGACTCTAGCCGAACCCACGAGCAAGAAAAGTATGAAACGTAAAAAAAAAAAATTGTTCAGTTGCATTATACATCACACAATATCAAAGCTGAGCAAAATCTAGTGTTTTTATATTTCACCTGTCATATTGAAGTGCTTTTTTGTTGCACTAACTTTGTAAAAAATAAGCATCATGATTTTGGGATGATTTTGCATGCTTTAGCGTAGTACCTACAAATAGAAGAGAGGGCTATGTTAGTGGATAGGCAAGAAATATTAGGAAGGAACTATAAAAAATCAGTAAGTATATGGGAAATATCAATATAAACAATCTGAAACTAGAAATAATCAATTATATTTACAATTGGTTCACCGAATTTATTTATTGATAATGGATATTTTCTATACTTACATGTATTGTTGATAGTGTTTAACAAGCACGAGAAACATTGGATTGAGTTCTTGGAGCATTAAACAATTTAAAATAGATAATTTAGAGTGCACTATATTTTTTGGATGCCTATGGTATCTATGCAACATTATAAAGGAAATCATATAGATCTACAATAAAAAAGGTTAGACATATATATATACAAATACATATACATATACATATACATATGCATATGCATACATATACATACATATGCATACATAGACATATACATATATACACATATACATACATGTACATATTATTTTTGGTTGAATTCTTATAGAGGGTTTTAACATAGATGTGCTCTGAAATGTGCAAAAAAATATATTGATTATGTTGCATTGTTGAAAGAGCCATTTTGGTCTTTGTTCCAAAGAAGACTATAGTAAAAACCATCACCTTTGGCTTGGTTCTCATTTCGCACATGACTACATTTTTTGCCTTTCTGGCTATTGGTTGCTATATGTGCCCATGTTTCGCAAACATATTTTTGCATATACATCTTAGGCATGGAATGAAAATAAAGTCATTTTGCATAGATGATTAATTTATTGTTCGTGTCTTCTTGTTATATGTTTCTATTTTTGGAATTACACCCATTTTGTAGAATTTAAAATGATTATCCATCTCTTTTGGATGGAAAAATTGCAGTTAAAACAAGAGATTATTAAAAAAAATTGTCCTTAGTTTATTGTTTTAATTATCTCTATGCATCTCTATGCACCATTTTAGTCATTATATAGTCTTTATAGTGTGTAAAATGAAGCTTTGTGGATGACTCTCCATTTGAAACTATTGAATAAACTGGATACAGAGAGTGGGGCAAATTAGTATCCACACAAACTCTTCAACAAATACCATTAATTTATTAACTCAAAGAATAGATACAACAAATGATATAACATGAAATTCCACAACATAGGAACACCATATGTTACGTGGAAAACCCAATGAGGGAAAAACAAAAGTGAGGATTAACTCACAATATATATAGTAATATCAATACTGGCTCACTACCAAATACAAAAGCTCACCGCTTACAAGGACTTACTATCCGAAATGGAGGCTCACTTCCTACATAAATAAGTAAACAAAAATGCTAACCACCAAAGTTGAACTGAGGAGTTACACCTCATGTGTAGGTTTAGTTCATTTGATGCTCAAATTATTCAGTCGCATGACTTGATCTTCAACCACTATTTGAACAATTTTCTCATACACACACTTCTTCTTCTCTCTGCATTAACATTCACTATACACACCTATATCACTTATCCTTCATCCATTTCATCCATCTCCTCTCATTATAATCTTCTAACCATCTTGTATATATGCCTGATATATGTGTATATATTGATTAGGTGAGCCTGATTGATACAAATCATATTTTAAAGATGATAACTTTTCAGCTTCATATTAAGAGTAATTCACCTAAGTCATGCAACATCATGTTGGCTAGGATATACTCAATACTGAAATGCAATATCAAAAAATGATGCCAATGCATCACCCAATTCATATGAACATATGAAAATACTTACATACACGCTTCCAACTATTATAAGCCTTTTTCGAAAACCTCAGATCATAATGATTATGGGAGGAGATATCTGGACCAACATACCAAAGATACCAGATCAAATATCGGATGATATTAGCATGATTTACAAACCGGTATAGGGTATCAAACCAAAATGGTGACATCAATGAAAATATATGACAATCCTCCAACAATATCCCCCTTTCTCAGTGATGGAAACATGTACACAATTTTTGATACAAATTCTCCTTGTCTTTCAAAACTTTTCCAAAATTTTTCCAAAACTCTCCAAATCTCTCCCCCTTTGACATCAATGGCAAAGGGCACCAGTAAAAGATAAAAAACATGGTGATATCTGATATTTGAAGATTTTATTCAAAATTTCAAAACTTTCAAGCATTCAATTTCTCAAACCAGAAAGACTATTTTCACTTGAAATACCTTTTTGTACCTTTCTTTTATCACAAGATGCAATTTCTTCAACTCCAGTACTGCAACATTCATTCTTGCACACACACACACTATCCAATACAACCAACAATGTGAAGGAGGATGACCAATATATGGATGAGCATTGTTTCTCATAGTCTTCTGCATTAGAGAGTATTTTGGAAAGATGATCTAACCGGTCCTCGAGAAATTCCTTAAGAAGCCATAAAGTCTTCACTACATCATCCCTTTTTCTCTACACAATGATCCTTTCAGCCTGAAGTTCACCAATTCTCAACCTTTTTTTTCCTTTTTTTTCTTCAAAAATATCAAATTTCTTTCCAATACTCTTCACTTCAGATTCTATTGCTTTAATTCTACTTCAAAAATTATCTACTTTAGTAGGCCACTAGAGACAATACTTGTATATGTATTAAATTTCTTTTATGGATTTCTTTGTCTCTATGATCATTTCAGATAACCTCTACTTTTCTTTAGAACATCTCTATTCAACTAGAGCTTCCAACTTATGTCCTCCTAGACCTTCAACCAACATTCTTTCTTCAACTATTTCAACTAGATTTTCAGGTAAAGAATAAAAAAAATAGATACATCAATACCTTTACAAAGTAGATATTCAACTAAAGCATCATCAATTTTAAATCTATCAACAGGTGAGGCCGTACTAGACACATCACCAAATTTCTTCATTTTCCATTTTATTAACATGGATAGGATTTCTTCTAGATTGAAAGATTTTGATTCAGCCAAAGTTTCTTCTTCTTCTTTCTTTTCTTTTGGGATAAAGATGAAATTTTTGGAGACAACTTTTATTTTCTTCAATTCCGAAGGTGAATCACCAGTAACTAATTCCAATTCCTTCATCTCAGAGGAAGAACCTTCCTCAAATTGACTTAACCTAGTTTCACCAGAGCTCATTACATTCTATAGTGATACAATTTTTTTTCTGCACGCACTTGCTTTATCTTCTAAATTTTCTAGGTGCCTAAATATCTATCTTGCAACATAATTCCCATTCAACAAATTTCTTTCCCAATAGTTATTTTAGAAAATAAAATACCAAACATGTAAGAAAGGACCCAAAACAGAATGGGTATCCTTCTCCCAGTGTCATTTGTATGTTCTTCGTAAGATTTTCAAGAATTAGCTTACACAGATGAAATTGTATGTTCTCTTTTTCCATTTTATGCTCCAAATAAACTGCAATGGTTGAAGCTTGATTTCTGAAATAAATTTGATAAGAAATATCATATGCAACATACCTAACCCAGGAATCACCAATAATATCTATTAACAGTGCTTAGAGATCCTTTTCAACTCCCATCATTTCCTCCACTTCCTTGTATTTTATAGTTTTTCATCCAAGAACTTCTCTGACATGGCACAGTCCGGTAACCACTTTGATTGCTTCCTTAGAAATGAGATAAGGTTTTTCCAATACAATGCTACCATCCTTGAATTTGATCAAAAGGAATAATATGAATTATTTTTCAACAAGCCAAGGAAATTCTCCCCATACATCAAAACCTAGGGTTTGTATGTTTCGTAAACCATTTGGTTCCAACCCTAATTCCAACTTCTTTATTTTTAGATGATCTAATTCATCCATCTCATCTCCTTTCAACTTCATATGGGTATTCACAATCGATCCTCTTTTAGAAATTTCTATTTTAGCTCTTAAGATTCAATAAGAAAATTCTTTTGTTACCTTCTTCTACAGCTATGAGATAGGAAAGCTTCCATTACCTATTGTCGAATTTCCACAATGATTTCTTTGAGGTTCTTCAAATCGCTTCATAGATGCTTCAAGAAAATTCCAAGTCACTCTACAAATCCTTTGAATGCATTTGATGATCAAAATGATTTTCAAAATTCCCTTTATACTTCATCATTTTTCCCTCTCCCATTAATTGCAAAAATATGACAAACTTCTCTTCCATTTATATAGAGAAAACCTAAATTACTCCACAAAAGAGCATGCTTATGTCTTTTCTTCTGGCTTCTTTTGCAACACTTATATTTTTTTATTCTTTACAATATATCCATGTGCTAGCACCTAGCACACTATTCATCTGGTGGTTTTACTGATTTTCTAATAATGCTCCCCCTAAGACCATGCTAGGTTAATTCTTAGAGGATTCATCTGCACTAGATGAGGGTAGAGACATATCATTAGTCTTTGATCCTTCATTTTTTTTCTATATTTTTCTCATTCTTGTCTTAACTTCTTCCTTATCAATATTTTCAACTTGTTTTTTATCTTCCACTGGAGCAGACTACTACCCCTTTCTATTTCTGCATACCTTTGAGATATGTCCTTGTTTCTTGCAATAATAGAACACTATATTTATTTTTTTTGTCTGATTTTCTTTCATCCCTATTCTACAATGAGTTGCTTTATGTCCAAACATCTTACGGGTATGAAAATATCCATTATTTAATTGATTTATCTTTTTCCATTGAACCTATTCATCATCACCTAACTAATGATCTACATTTAGTAGCTTTATTTCCTCTTCTTGCATGTATACAATTGTTAGGAGAAGGGACCAAAAACCAGATTCAACCTACTCCTACACTCAATTGCCTTATGACCAAAATTATTACATGAAAAAAAACCACCATTGAATGATGAGTAACTTTGTGCATTTGGTTGTCTGACGGTTGCTTTCTTTCTAGAGTATCTTTTATGCTTCCATTTTTCTTGAGTCTTTTGATCATTTACTGGATTTGAGTTCTGCATTTTTTCATCAGCTTCATTACCTAGGCCAATTTTATCTTTATAAGGTTTATGTCCTACTATAAATTCATCAAGCTTGGTGAAGCTTGTCTTGAAATATTCCTCACAAAGTTTTTCTTTTTCAATTTGTGCTTTTAGATTCATCACTTCCCATTGAAGCCTATAGCACACATTAGCTTTTCTTTGTATCACTATTTTCAAACATTCTTCATCTTTCTTCTTTTCATCTATCTTCAATTTCAGTCTGATATTATCTTCAATTACATGTTTCAATTCATCACTCACTTGTCTATATCTTTCTTTAAATTTCTTTAGTTGCTCTTTCAATTTTCAGACACATTCATTTGCTTCATCAAATTTTTCCCTGAGTTCTCTATTTTTAATTTCAGCCTTGTCAAGATCTTCTTTATCCATTTGTTCAATCCATAAGATCTCCCTCAGGTTGTTAAAATTATTTAGAGGAACTAGAGCTTTGATACCAATTGTTAAATAGACTGGATACTGAGAGGGGGGGCGAATCCATATCCACAAAAATTCTTGAAAAATAACCATTAATTTATTAACTCAAAGATAAGATAAGAGAAATGATAAAACATGAAATTCCACAACATAGAAACACCAGATTTTACATGGAAAACCCAATGATATATATATATAGTAATATCAATACCAACTCACTGCCAAATACAAAATCTCACTACTTATAAGGACTTATTGTCCAAAATGGAGGCTCACTGCCTACAAAAATAAGTAAAAAAAATTGCTAACTGCCAGAGTTGAACTGAGGAGTTAAACCTCATGTGTAGGTTTAGTTCCTTTGATTCTTAGATTATTCAATCATATGATCTTATCTTCAACCACTTTTTGGAAACTTCTCTCATACACACACTTATTCTTCTCTTCTCATTTGCATTCATTGTAGACACCTATATCACTTATCCTTCATCCACGTTATCCATCTCCTCACATTCTCATCTTCTAACCATCTTGTATATATACTCGATATATCTGTATGCATTGATTAAGTCAGCCTAAGTGATACAAATCATATTTTCAAGAAGATAACTTGTTGGCTTCACATTAAGATTAATTCAACCAAGTCATGAAACATCATGTTGGCTAGGACTAACTCAATACTAAAATGCAATCTCAAAAACTAATGCTAGTGCATCACCCAATTCATATGAACATCTAAAAAATGCATACATACGCACTTCCAACCATTACAAGACTTTTTCCAAAACCTCAGATCATACTGATTACCAGAGGAGATATCCAGACCAACATACAAAAGATACAAAATCATATACCAGATGAGATGAGCATGATCTGCACATTGGTACAGGGTACCAGACCAACATGGTGGCATCAATGACAATATATTGCAAACTTCCAACAAAAACAGATGAGAAAAAAAGAATATTGTGAAACATATTGATACAATATTTGAGCTATGTTCTTTAGTAATAAATATTGAAGACAAGTGGAGAAATTGTATAAGAGGTGTTAGAGTGACTAATTTATTATTCATGTCTTTCGCTCTCTACTTATTATTCCTTGTTATATGTTTGTATCTTTGACATTAAACCCATTTTTCATACTTCAAAGAGATTATGCCTCTATATGGATGGGTAAATTATAGTTAAATCTTCTTTCCTTCATAAAAAAAAAGGTCAGGGTTACTAATTTTTTTGCCCTTCATTTATTGTTTGTAGTTAACTTTGTGCACCTTTGGTGTTATACCCATTAAAATAGGAGTAATTGCATATATATATATGTAGAGGGTTAGTATGAAAGAATAAACATTTTCGAGATAAAAATAGTTTAGTGGTTGTTAAGTGTTATTCTAATAGCTCTTTTACAATTTCTCTTTTCACCTATAATATTAAGTTGCAAGTAATGTACCTCAAATTTTCAATTATCTATGGCATTATACCCATTTTGTATAGGGTATTAGAGCTCGTTGGCTTAACCACTTCTATTTAATATGGGTTGACTGCCAAAGAACGTAGCTCAGATTTTCAATTGACAACTCAAATCTTACATAAATTGGTTATCTTGTATTAATATGTTTAATGTGGGTTTTCGATCATCTACCATTTACCTGTGATTCTTATGTGTTTTTCTAATAGTTCTTTTATAATTCCTCTATTTTGTCTATAATATTTAGTGCCAAATAGGGTAGCTTGAATTTTAAATTGAGGAGTCGACTGTTACATAGATTTCTTGTGTTGTATCAATATCCACTTTCCCATAAGAAATTGTTCATTATTGTAGGTCACTTGTTCTATTATCTATGGTGTTAAGGTCTATTTAATGTGGGTTTCCCACCATCTATTCTTTTCCTATGATTATTAAGTGTTTTTCCACTTATATAACAGGTATTAGAATGACAGTTATATGGTGCTAAACATTATAGAGAAAAGCCAAATTAAATAAAATTGTAAAATATGTAGCATGGAAGAGGAAAACTATTAGAATGAATAGTTTGTTATGGGGATTTGGAAAGAAGAGAACCATGAAGAACAGTTTGTCATGGGGAACTTCAAATAGATGAGGGGAAATAAATATCATAGAGAATATTGATAGAACACATATAACATGTTCCATCCAAACAAAATAACCATGAAAATTAGTAGTTTGTTATAAGGAGCTTGAAACAAATGAGGGAAAAAGAGTATCATGAAACATATTAGTACAAGACAAAAAATCTATGTAATAGTTGCAAGATGTATTAGAATAATACTTTAGAATCACACATAAATGGGATATCAACATAAACCATTTGCATTTTTTCATTTTTTTGGCTTGTGTATATTTTTCTACCTCTCTTAAGCTTGTATTTGATGTGGTTTTTTTACCATCTGTCATTTAACTGTGATTCTCAAGTGTTTTTGTAACATCTTTTTTAGAATCTCTCAAATGGAAAATCATCTAAAATATATTTTAAGTGGAATTTTAACATATGAAGAGTAGAAGTTTTAAACCATAGATACAAATACTTTCTTATATACAACTTTTTCTATACAAAATGCATATAGCACTAAGGATGAATAGAGATAACACCAAACAATAGCCAGAGGCCAGGGAGCATATATAGGATGAAAAAAGTAGAAACCAATCAAAAGGTAAAGGTCAATATTATGTTTGATGAAGAATAGAACAAGTAAACTATGAAAATTAAGAACCTCAAAGAGATGAGAGAAAAAGAATATCATGAAACATATTAATACAAAAAAAGAAATATATTTAACAGTTGGTATTTACCTATTGGCTATTTTTTTGAAATTTCCACCAATGTTTCCATCAGAGCAACCATGGCTAGAATTTCTCAATGCATCTAGATATTTTTTGATTAGCTGAAAAGGAACTATACGAACATGGGAAAATGTAATGTGTACAATAGACTATTTTTATTGTAGTCAAGTGCATGTAAGAATATTTCCATGAACGTATATATATATATATATATATAGAAACAAAAATATGGAGGTTATGTAGCCATGGAGGAAGAAAAGGGTTGAATGTATAACTCAAGAACATATAAGTCTATAAAAAAATCATTGTTTATGCTTATAGATATGGTCATATTTGAGGTACCAATTGTTCGACACATGGGCTTCATATCTCATTCTTCATGTATGTTTGCATTGAGACCAACATGATATTACTGTGAGGCAACATTTTATTTGAATATATTAAAATATATGTCTCTGGTTAGATGCATATGGAGCAACAAAAAGGAATTGCAAAATGAATTACAACAATAGAAGCCCAAAAACTATAGATTGCAGACTTAATCAATTAGGAGGCTCTCCAATCTAGTATGTAATGGAGGTGGATGGTAGCTTTGTTCAGTAGCCTACTATCAAACTAACACTACGTGCATCATTTCACAATGGAAGCAAAAGATAAGCATCCTCATATTAGAAAAAAATATTACATGTACTCCCTTCCACGGAATCGCGCAAAAATTATCAGATGTATCAACTCCCACAGGAGTGAAAAGCCACCATTACATTTTTGTTGAACAAGGCAACAAATTCCATGACTACCAAACCACACGGTCAACAAACTCCATAATTGTTGTGTTGGTTAGCAGATTTGTCACTTAAATTTTATACTCCTTGCCCACATTAATGACAAATGAACCAACAGTTGAGTCACTTGCAATGATAGTTGCAAGTGCTCTCTATTTGGTTTACAAGGTGCAACTACCTTTGATAGATATGCAATGAATAAAGACTGGGTATGCTTTTAACCAAAAAGTAGAAAAGGTAAACTAACACCTACCCATAACCATGAAACTTGTTGATGTGAGATATTTAGAAAAAATGATACAAATTTCTTTTGTCTCACATTCCCATGTGAGAAATAAGTAAATAAAATTGATAATTTCTCTTTTAACAGATGAATTAGTCTAAACACAAAGTTTTAGAGATTAAAATATACACATCTTGAGCTAACAGATAAACATGGAAGAATAATCATGAAGAAACACAATTCATGATTAATCAAAGGAAGCATTAATAAATAAACAGATTTACAAATATATTCCTTTATTTCTTCGATTCCAAAAATATGGATTCACAAACCCCACACCATGTACAATCAAAATGTGCTCTAAACCAAAAACTATCGCCTCCCTTATCATTAATTCAGAGGTCTATATATAGGCACACCAAATCTATTACATTAAAAAGATATTGATCTTTAAAATGACTAGAATCAAGAAATATTTCAAAATATAAATAGTTTTAGAATAAATGTTATCATTGCGTGTGACAAAAAGACTTCATGCATGTTGCTAAATCACTAGAGGTCCCAAAAATTTGTACAGTTCTGACAACATTTCCATAACTAAATTGTTAAATTCAGCATGTTATTATTCTTCTTCTAAAATGAAAATTATCCTATTGTACTTAGCATAGCTAGTTTTCTCTTTCCATGTCTAACAAAGATGTTGGCAACACAAGACTCTCTAACACTTCTAGGGTTTTTCGCCTAAAAGGAGAGAGAAGTAGGCCAAAATGAATAAGTTACATTCAAATGGGTTAGGAACTTCAAGTGATGTGTATGGAATTCCCTAAATGATGGAAATAGAAAATGAAAGCTAACTATTAATGTAAAACATAAGAAATGCAAAGTGTTGGAAAACACAGTATGATATGTAAATCACCTAAGAAATGTAAATAAACTATTATAGAAACTTATCAAATTAAAGGTGTGCATCTAGAGGCTGAAAGGGGATGGCATGAAGGTTTGGAATCCTAAATAATCTAATGTAGAGGTCAACTAGGACATTTATGCCATTCTAGGCGACCTAGTCTTTTTTATGTGAAAATTTGCCAAAATATGTTTCTGCCAAAAGGGTACTCAGATCTATAGAAAAACCTAAAATGCATGTATGGTGGAACTAGGTCACCACTAATGATGATCTAGTCCTTTTCATCCTTTCGAGAAGTCTGAAAGTGGAATCTAGAGGTCTTGGTCTGCACTTTCTGTTGTCCAAGTGTTCAGATTTGAAACATTGATTCTCGGCCTATAGTTGCCTTTTTGTGTAGATTCTTAACATCACCAATAAGGATATTTCTTCAAAAAGATTTAAATCCACTCCTTAATTATTTTTGAGCTTCCAAGATACCTAAATCTGCAAACACACCAAGAGAGAGAAGGAAATCTGGATTGTTAGGGTATAGGAGTTTGCCTTTGGCAAACCCCTTTGTAGATAGTTAAATAAAATTAAAAGACAAGATAATAAAGCATGAAACATGGAATAATGGATTCAATACCTTTCCATGATGATAGATCTTGAGTTGCTGCAACCATTCAACCCTTGAATACTTCAGCAAAGGATATCTTGATGCCCTAGGATGCAAACCCTTGCTTGCTTGACAAGAGAGTTGGATAGAGAATGAAGGGTTGTGAATAATGAGTGTGTCGTATTAGAAATTAGGGTTTTTAGGCTTATTTATTGGAAATGCACCTAAAAACATTAGTTATTTGATCCTTAAGGTTGACAAGAATAAGAAATAGAACAAAACCCTAACTTTTCCTGCTCAAAACCTCAAAAATGGCTCCAATGGGACTAGGTCATGACCTTGGGCAACCTAGTCCACCTGGACATGACTAACTTGCCTAGATGGGTGACCTAGTCCTGCAGGAGCCATTTTTCTAACTGGCTTGTTTGAGAGCAAGGAAATCAAGTTTTTATGATGATTTTATCAGATATTTGATCAAATTAAGCCTTGGGATGCATAATAAGGGGTCATAGGGGCCTATAAATGATGATAAAAATGGGTTATTTACGTCCAAAATCCATATGCAAGGGCCCAAATGAGTGAAAAGTGTTAAAGGATACAATTTTTAGCGACACATTTAGCCCCCACTTTAGTGAGAGGATTAACTTGCTTCAAAATCACATTAAAGTATACCAATGGAGATGGTGAAGAATGAGAAAGAGAAAGGAGGTGGTCAAGCCCTGAGGATTCCAGATCCTAAGCCAAGAAAAAATAAATTCAAGAAGACAACAAAACGAGATGCATAATCATGTGATGATGAGGACTGGAATGAAGAAAATAAGGAAAGGTGAATATTTGGATCAAGCTTCGGCCATTTGTACAGCTAGTTGTGGATCAAATCTAGGCTATTTGTCCAAAAAGAGCAGGTGGTTTAGTGAAAAATTCATGCCAGTGTGTTGGCATCCCACCGTATAATAAGAAAGTCATGCTAGTGTGTTAGCTTCCCATTATACTAACCATACCAAAGTTTCCTCACTTGGTAACTTTGATAAGGCACCACAATGCTTGTGTAAATGTTTTGAATGTTATGTGAAGAATTTTTTTTGAAGAGGATTTTACTTTTTCATGTGAGGTATTCTTCTTAGGGAGCATTGTACCTAATATCTCCAAGAGAGTTCAATTCGGTGTGTCAAATCATTATCCATGGGATGCCTTGTTTGCATCAAGCCACTTCAGTTGATCATACACTCTTGGAAGGCATCCAACCCAATGACACCAACAAGAAGAGGGCACATCATAAGAAAAGAAAAATCATGCAATGGAAAAAGGATGTCGCCTATGTATTCCCCCATGTTAAAGTAGTTTCTAACATAATTTTTGTGAAAAATTTCTTTAAAGTAGCCAAGGATAGAGGAAAGAAGACATGAGATCTATCTTGCAAATCCCTAAGCCAAGTCATGTTTTTTTGAAGTAAGCTACTCATGAAAAGGGGTAGTATGTAACATACAAGTCCATCTTAAGAAATGTCATCCACGCCCCAAGCTTTCTTTTATAAGTTAATGGAAGGTTAATGACTAGTCAAAAGAGGCAACACAAGTGGCATACGACGACAAGGCTACTGAACCCATTTCCCCCACTTAGTGCATGGAAAAGGTGAGCCTAGAGTGGATGATGGTATGTTACTCCTCATGAGAGATGTAAAACATGCGATACTGAGTATGCGATGATCCTACAAATATTAATGTTATTTATGTGGATGAGTAAACAAGCTTTTAGAAAAGTTAGCCTTGATGGTATAAAATTTATCATATATGTGAGTAAGGTCATTGTAACTTGGGTAGTGTGATACATTGTTCTTAGGTGGGTGAAGAATTAGAGGATGTGTAGGAGGTCCAATAGTAAATGGGGATCTAATGGACACTTGCATTGGCATGACCTTAGCAAGCTTGTGTTGATGTATTTCTAAGAAAGTGAAATTGAGTATCATGTGTGTACCATTACCCAAGGAAGACACATTACTACTGATTGAAAGGAGTGCAACCACGTTGTTATTTTATTCCATTATAATACCTTCCTTAATAGGATAATTTGTAGGAGAACTACAAAAAATATGTTCATGACATTCATTGTTTGGTTCTACACTATTGACTTCATCGCAAGTAAGACAATGATCAATGGTTGAAGTATATTGATCCATAATAATATCTCCTTTACTAATATGAGAGATATTAGGAGAGGGGGAGATTTGATTGTTGTAATTGTTGATGGTTGTATTCTTTTCCTCTAATGTATCATTCTCTTGTGCCATAGTATCTATCCTAAAAGGAGAACTTTTTGGAAAGTTGAAAACAATAGGTTTATCACATGTTGTGATTAGTTTTGATAAAGTAGCTTCATCGATTATAGGATAGGCATTAAGAGAAGGATAAATAGGAATTAAATGCTTACCAATGATTGGACTTGTTTTAAATAGAATCATCCAAATGTGAGGAACATTAGGGAGGAGAGAAATAATTCTATAACTCTCAATCATTGGATTGCTTGATACCAACATATCCTTAGTTATTAAAGTCTTATCACAATAGGGGAGGTGTTGGTAGATGAACAAATGCTAGGTAAGGTAGTAACCATGATTTCAACTCGTGTGTCATAAGTTATTTGCAAGGGGTAGGAGGAGGAAGACAAGCAAGGAAATCATGATCGTCAATGATTCTCTCTTCTTGCTGCAAGATACCTTCATCACCAATGGGAGAGATATCAGGAGAAGCACAATTATGATTATCATGATTATAGATGCTTGCATCCTATGGTGGCAAAAATTTAGTGGATGAGTGAGCAGAGACGAAGTTGTCAAGGGCTTCATATAACATGTCCAAGAAATCGCTTCTAAAGGGCTTAAGAAGGGTGTGAGTGGGTGCTTGTGATGTGGTTAGAGTGTTGTTTTTTTTTTCGAAAGAATCTGATTTAAATGTTTTAGGAATTAATGCTGAAATGGAAAATTGCAAAATTCTAATTGTAATAAATGTTATTTAAAATGTAACCAAAGCTATGCAAAATTTAAATGTAATGAAAATACATAGGATGAAATGGAATTTTTTGATTTCAAACAATGTAATTGACTGATTATACTAGAAATAAAATATTGGGAATTCAAAATGGAATTTAAACAATGCATGAAATGAGCTAATTTATGCCAAACTAAGTAAAATGCATATAATAGAAAGCTAACACATTGATATAGATATTTAATGACACAAAATAGAAACCTAAAAACAAGGTTTTTAGCCCTGTAAATGACAATTTTAGAGGCCTAAAGGGACTAGATACTTGAGGGTGGCGACTTAGTCCTCCTAGTGATTTTTTAAAGAATTTTTTGATTTTTCTATTTGATTTTGATGGTGTCAGGGTTGTATGATGCAAACCTAACATGAAAAGGCAATTTTTTATGGGTTTGAATGATTTAATATGAAAATATGCAATCTAAATGCACTTTTCAGTAATCTGAAGCTGTGAAACCCTAGAAAGAAAATTAAACAATGCACAATGCAATGCTATGCAAACCTAGGATGAGAATGTACTCTAATTCAGAGACAAGGGGATTTGAAAGTCAGGTTCACCAAAATGAACCACTAAAAAACTATATACAAGAAGGGAAAGAGGATTCCCCAAATAGGCCCCTTAGGGTTTCTCACCTAGCAACACTTGGTTTGGAAATGACACTCTTTCACCTAATGATATGCTTTTTGGGTGAATTCATTCAAATACAGGGGCTATTTTGTTTGTGATTGTGAGTATGTGTGGGATGTGATGATCTATAATGTCTAAATGAAATAGTCTAAGTGCTAGAAATAGATAAAAGAAACTAAATGCTAATGTAAAACCAAGGAAATAGACTATGTTTGAATACACATTGTGATATGCAAGTGTGACATAGATAAAATGAATGTTGCACAATAAGATGGTTAAATATAATCTAACATGCATGAATATAAATCAAAAAACAAAGAATGAATCAAATGAATTAAACAATAAATAAAGCAATAATATGAAACAATCTCACCAAATATCAACCCATTTCCTCAAATTATCTTCATTATCCTTCTCCATTTTGTCATGTTGGTATTCTTGCCCTCAAATTTTTAGTATGTATGACAGAATAGCCTTGATGCATGTCTAAGAAAAATATTGAAGATTAAGTTCTTCCAAAAAGAGTACTGATTTCGGGAGGCAAAATACTATTAAAGATCAGCTAATTTATAGAAAGTTGGTTTTCAAATGATCAGCTCAGATTCGAAAGAGAGATCAATGATCGATATTATTTAATGTAATGCAATGTGAGATTCGTGTCAGTTAGAATGTGAGTTGGGTAATTCTGCAGGATAAAGATTAAATTAGAATAATAATTTAATTTGGTGTTAAGACTATTCAAAAATAAAAGAATAAACTTTCAATGTCAAAGATAAAGACTGAAATAGATGAATTTGGTGTTCGAATGCACACATGAATTAATTAAATAAATATATTTAATTAATAAATATGTTCATGCATATGAGTTAGAACTAGTTAATTAGCTGGTTGTGACATAAAGTCATTTTCATAGAGACAATCAGATATCGAATCCGGAGATAACTGACGGATTTAAATAGATCCTTAGTCATATGGTGAGTGAATAATTAGTTAACTGGATGATAGAAGAATGTGATAGAAACAATTAATTATAAATTAAATGTTAACTTAATTCAACATTCAAAAATTGAAATGATTTAATTAAATAAATAAATAATAATTTATTTCATTTACTCAAAAGGTTAATTGAATAATTAAATAATTCAAAAATAATATTTAATTATATTCAAAATATGATAAAAGGGTAAATTAAATAATAAATTATTTAATTATGAAAGATAATTAATTAATTAGCGATGTAACTAAATAAATAAGATTTATTTAATTAATCAGAGTTGAATAAGGGTCATAATGAATTAATAAAATAATTAAAGTTATTTAATTAATAGAAGAAATATGTCTTTAGGAAGTAATTAAATAATTAATATTATTTAATCATGACCATGGACAATAGGAAATTATGCTGAAAGTGGTACTCGTAGGGCTAGACCATTTTTCAGTGTCTACAGTTTGCCCCTCTTTGATACAATGTTGTTTATCACATTATGTCAAATAAAATCTTTAGAGACATGCCCCAATCATTCCCCAATATGAAATAGGATAGGGTGTGCCCCCTCGAGAAAATTGACATTTTTTTGAAAAATTTCAAAAAAATTAGGAAATATTCCTGATAAGTCAATTTGATGGTCAAAAATTCTATGGAGTTGATGGAATTGAATTTGGAAGTGTTAGGGATATGTACGAGTGGATGGAAGTTGGAAGTTTACACGGACAATAGATAAGGTTTGAATAAATTCCATTTTTAACCCTAGGTATAAATAGGAATTAGGGTCAAAATCAAATCATTTGCACCACTAAGACTTGAAGAATAGAAGATTATTGCTTTGAGCTCTTGGAAATATGTCTCTAGTACCATACACTCATCATCGTGAATACAAGATACAGACCTTTTGACGACCAGCCGACACGGGACCCCCGATATGTACCTTGAAACGGTCTTTTCAATTTTTCTTTTGCACGTAGTTTTAAGGCATTCAAATGTAAATTTAAAATGTGGTTTTTAAATGTTCAATGCATATGCATTCATATGACATGCATCTGTAAAATCACATATAGGCATGATTAGGTCATTTAGGGAATACATGCATTTATTTTTTAATGCACCACATTTGATTTCATGCATTAGATATGTGTATAGGATAGGCGCATGTTGGTTCGTGAAACACATTTGCTTAAAAGAACCGCATTTCCCTTTTAGATAGGGAATCAAAGTGCAACGCATTTGTAGTTATTTGCACATATTTGTTTGGTTGTTTGAATTGTCTGATTTGAGATGCATTTGCAAGTTGAAATGCATATGCATATATATTCAACGCATGTAGGGTAATGCACCAGATTTGCAAATAAGAATGACGCATATGAAATGGGCACTGCATATTTTTTAAAAAGATAAATTTGACTATCAAAGTTTTAGAAAAAAAATGCTGATAGAAAACTGGAATGATTTGACATTGACACCTTGTTTGAGTGCCCTTTTGCAGGTTATACTAGATCCTATTTATACTCAGGAGTCATGGTCGGATACTTCCAATCTCAAAGATCAGTTAGTGAGCATAGAGACATGCTTGCTATGGAGACTGGGACTTCATCATGTATGCACCATGCCCACTATTCGGGAAAATAGAGGTATGCCCTAAGCGAGAGGTGGCATACAAAGACTTCATTGTTTCATTTTCCTATTGGAGAGGCAACTATAACATTGGAGGATGTGTATAGGATCCTTAGATTACCTATCAAAGGAGAGAGAGTGATGTATGATACCCATAGGGTTTTTAGTGAGACTAGCAGATATTATGTATATGATGATATTCGTAGTTTAGGGATAGAGCACTACGAGATTAGATGGTAGGTGCTAGCAAATAGGTATGAGCGGATAGACTGTATATTATGTTCTTTGATTTCTAGGATAGTTCTTCGTGACCATCGGGGTCATGGATTTCCTATTGGGTAGGGGGAGATGTTAGTTGGGATTGTAGAGAGAGAGGTTGTGTATGCTTGGGGTCCTTGTCTATTAGCAATGCTTTACTTCCATTTGCATGATATAGCATATAGGGATGCATATTCAATGAGCTATGGGACTACTCTGCTCATGGTTTGGGCATGGGAACATATTGTGGTGTTCCGTACTCCAGTTATGGCTGATTAGGAGGCGAGATCTCCTAATGTTTTCCCCTATGTGGGAAACATCACACAGAGCCATGTGGGAGATACCGGATATTGGAGACATGCCTTGGAAAAATTGGTTCAGTTTACATGGAGACCATACATGGACTATGAGTGATGGTTGGATGAGGACAGGCATAGTACCTAATTGGGAGGATTGTTTCTAGTGTACACATTATAGAGAGACATCTTCCAGACTGTGTGCTAAGACAATTTGGTGAGGTGCAGGATGAGCTGAGAGGATGGGAAGAGTTTTCTCGATCATCCAAAGAGGTTCCTTGGTGGGGGCATATGATACCAATTGCTATTGTAGAGGAAAATATTAAGTCTTTACAACCGTTACAATTGGGATGGAGGGGTGGAGCAGTAGATTCTAGGACTACTGTTGCATATGATACATGGTGGGTAGCACATTGTCCTGTGCCATACACAGATCTACATCAGCCGCCACCAGTGGAGAGATGAGGTGCAGAGGACAGAGAGGTGGTCAGGTAGGTGGATTATCACCTATTTGAGAGGCTGAGGCTAAGGATATTATGATGTTGGACCTCAGGGGTGGAGTGGAGATTTGAGGAGAGCATAATATCGAGGAGGCAGTAGTAGAGGAGCATGCAAAGGTTGAGATTGATAGGGAGGTTTTGATAGATGAGGATGTAGAGGATGAGGCCGAGAGAGAGTGCATGGACATTGATCCCCTTAGCATTCTAGCAAGTTATGGAGAGGATGATGTTGAGGAAGATATCCCTATGGAGGAGCAGGAGAGAGAGCTTTGGGATAGGACAGTAGAGGGGAGATGGGATGAGGAGGCTCCTAGAGATAGTGTTAAGGAGCCATTGGAGGAGAGACTGAGAGTGGTTACTATAGGGAAAGATTCCATGCAGATGGAGAGGGATAGTGCTCTTACGGAGAGGGACTAGGCAGTAGCTCGAAGGAAGGAGATAAAGAAGTAGTTTACATAGATTAGATGCCTCTATAATGGTACATCATTTGATGGTCTTGTCCATGAGCTAGTTAGAGAAGTGGACAGTGCTTCATATTACAGGGATTTGTATTAGTCAGTATTGCCAACTCAGAGATGAGCTCCTAGCTTTTTCAAGGTACATAGCCAGAGATCACAAAGCAGGAGTTAGACTAGGACACATAGCACAAAGGGTGTGGTAGGACCACTAAGGACAGGTGCATATGATAGGCCCTCCACCTCATAGAGAGTACCTCCAACGCAGTTTCCTCCATGTTAACCACATGGGAGTAATGATAGTGGGACTCATTGACTTTTTCATGTTTGTAGATATTGCACATTGGTTATAGAGCTTGTGAGCTCATTTTTATTTATTGATACATTCTGACATTGTACAATGACACATGTTATTTTGAGTGATATATATATGATTTTTGGTGGCTTTCATATGATATTCAGTTCTATTTATGATGATGCATTTTTTCCTATATGATTATGTTTCCTATGATATGTTATTGTTTATCTGATATATAGTTGTTATGGATGATGGTTTCTACATTATGATGTGTTTATGCATTCTATGATGTTATGATGACTCTATTGATGATGGATGTATGTACTTTTATGATTATGATATGCAATGTGATGCTATATATACAATGCTATCTACATGTGATGGTTATATACATGTAATTTTTCCATTGTGTACCTTATGATGATTGAATGCTTATTATGCCATGATTTTCCTACATATACAATGGAGATTTCTAATATTCCTACTTTTTTTTAATGTGACATAATTATATGATGTACTATATATAGACATACACCAATTTTTACATAATTATTATAGAATGTATGCATATGCAGATTACCTAATGTTTTTGTTGTGTCACAGGACTCTATCATTATGTCGGATAGAATGTTAGCATGGATGATTTCAAAATGTTAGTAAGAAATAAAGAAGGTTGATTGAAAGGACATATGATCTTCGATATTTTTCCATATATATACTAATCTTTTCATTTTATCATCATTGGGTGGGACTAACACAAATGGATAGTACACATCATAATATGAGATAGACCATAGTGTACAAAGTCATCCACTTGTGAAAAACAGACAATCACATACAAGAAGTGTCTTAACTAATACTAACGGCAAGATTTCCCTAGTCCTTTTGTCTAAACAAACCACAAACAACAAACAAAGAAAAGACAGGTAATGAGACATCATTGCTCCTCTAAATCCTTCATGGGAAGTCCTCGAGGAAACTAGTAACATGACTCAAAATCCAAAGTTAAAAAGATAGTTGAAAGTCAATAGTCAAAGAGAAAGAGTCTTGAGACATCCTTGCTTCTCTAAATCCTTTGAGTGACATGCTTGAGCAAGCTAGTAACCAAACTCATGGGAAAATCAATAAAAAGATAAGACAAAATACGATGTAAAGTTAAAAAACCAAACAAAAGTATTTGCAAAAACTTGATCTTGTGTAATTTTTTAATGCTTGGCATAGCTCGATGTGAGGGATGACACATACCGCATAAGACGTTGATTCTGATTTTGACCTTGTAATCAACTGTGCAAGGCATGATAAAGCCTAGTTTCAGAATGAAACATGTCGTATAAGACATTTGAGCCTGATGTCATTGATGTGACAAGCTACATGAGGCTATGACGATTAACGATCAATATTGACAAGAAAGACATATCTTGCTTAAGACATAAGTTGATCACTTTGACAATGTGTTTGATTTTGACTTGATGACAGTTTTGACATGTTTTCCTTGTTGATGCATGAATTTTTTTGTTGCCTTGAATATTATAAGTGTGTGTGTGTGTGTGTGTTGACAGAGTATGACTTGAGATGATGTACCCTAAAGGAATGACCTAGTGCAGCCTCAAGGGCTCATCGATTGATAGCCTTGCCTACATTGTACATGCATAGACCCTATAGTTCAACCAGACTTTAACTAACATAATAGACTAAAAATATGTACTTAAGTTGATGATATACAATGTGTGTGATAGTGAATGCGATAAACCCTATTGGACTAACCTAGTGCAACCTCAGCGGCCCATCGATTGATACCCTTTCCTACATTGTACACGCAGAGACATCATAGTTTGACACAACCAAAGAATTTGATATATACAAAGAATAAGTCATGATTTTATGTGTGTGAGACATGAGACACCTAGATAGACAAACCTAATGCCTTGGGGGCACATCGACTGATGGCCTTTCCAATGTCCAGTCGCAAAGGAAATGTAGTTCAACTATGTCTACAACTAACTCCAACTCTATTTTTTGGATTTTTGAAATGTTTTTAGGTATGTGCAGGATCATCATGGAAAAAAAAGGCCCTTAAGTGGCAAAAAATTCAAAAAAATCAGAGTTAGGCAACTTGACATAAAAATTTGAATAAGTTATGTATATTATTTAAAAAATATGTAAGAATAGAATTTGTCGAAAATTGAATTTAGTTTCTAAATTACTAAGTTTATTTACCAAAAAAAAATAAATCTATTTGGTGAAAATTCTAAATTTCAATACAGTAGTACTTAAATTTTTGGGAAAAAATAAGAAGTAGGTGTTTGACCACCCTAACCACATTAAAATGATAATATTTTTTTATAATATTTTAGATATAAGTAGAGGACTCATGTCTTGATGTGATGCATATTTTTTTGTAATTTTTTTCCAAGTAAATAATTAATTATTATTTTTTGATGACAAATTTAAAAAAATATAAAGACTCGTATGTCTGACCACCTTAACTTGGTCAAAAATTCATGAAATTCAAGTTTTTCTTTTTTAATATTATAGTATGTGAAGCATAGAATATGATGCATGTTTTGGATTCAAAAAATATGATACTATTTGAAAGCTATAGATGTTTTTCAATCAACCTAAAAATTAGGACTTTAGTCGTAATTCAACAGAAAATGAATAATAGTAATTTATAAATTCAAAGTAAAGCATAATTTATATTGGTTGAAAACTGAGAATCTCCTTTAAAAACCCTTTTCGTTTCACCAATTTTGGGTAAAATTAAAGTTGTCAGCCACATACCCATCATATTGCCACTTTTTGGCCCATCATGATCCTACACATACCCTTTTGATTTATTTTTCTTTTTGGAGTTTTCTAATGTTTTTGGATTTTTTTAGGACATTTTCTGACATTGGGTTGTTATGTACAAGGTCTACGTGACACAGAATGAGGATTTTCTCCTAGTCGGGAATAAGACATATATGGTGGTGTGTGGAGATGGAGTGGACTTGATGTCAATCATTCCAAGTAATGGATAAGACAACCATTTATTATGAGTGAAGGTGAAAAGTATTATTGGAATGATGGTAGATAAAGGAGTGAGGTTGACTACACATGGCGCCTGTTTTCCAAGTTTTCACCATGGTACTTATCCATAGTGCCACTGAAGTGGTTTTCACTATTGGACGGATTATTTCTCTTTACTATTTTGTTGATTTTTTCAATTTTTTTGGTGTTACAAAGATGCCTGTTTTCCAGGTTCTCATCAAGGTAACAATTTTTTTGGTTTTTTCCATATATATATTTGTATTTTTTCAATTAAGACATAGTTCTCAGAAGTTACACATAGAACCTCTTTAGATGAAGGTTGTTGATTGGTTACAAAAGTGGTTCTCCTTCAGGGGTAGAGAGTTGATACGCTCCTAATCCAAAACATTTGGTGACAATATAGGGCCCTAACCAGTTAGGTTCAAACTTACCTGGTTTTTCTAGTTCAACTTGATTCTTGGGGTTCTCCATTAAGACCAAGTCACTAATGTCAAAGTGTCGATTTAGAGCTTTCCTATTATAGTTGTGACAAAGATGATTCTGATATTCTTGCAAATGATCTAGTACATTATGTCTTCATTCGTCAAGGAATTCTAACTCATGTAATTTGGATACACGGTATTCTTCATCATCAATATGACCTTTCAAGGATACCCTCAGGGAAGGAATTTCAACCTTAATAGGTAAGATAGCTTTAGATCCTAATACTAGGGAGTATGGAGTGGAACTAGTGGGATTATAGATGCTTGTGCGGTAAGCCCATAAGGTAGGATTAAGTTGTAAATTCCAGTCACGACCAGCGTCATTGATAGTCATTTTTAGGATTTTGATAATGGTACATAGATAAAATGAATGTTGCATAGTAAGATGGTTAAATCTAATCTAACATGCATAAATCTAAATCAAACAACAAAGAACAAATCAAATGAATTAAACAGTAAATAAAGCAATAATATGAAATAATATCACTGAATATCAACCCATTTCCTCGAATTATCTTGATTGTCCTTCTCCATTTTTCCATGTTGGTATTCTTTCCCTTAGATTTTTAGCATGTATGCAAGCATAGACTTGATGTATGTCTAAGAAAAATATCCAAGATTAAGTACTTCCACAAAGTGTATTGATTTCGGGAGGCAGAATACTGGTAAAGATCAGCCAATCTATAGAAAGTTGGTTTTCCAACGATCAACTCACATTACAAAGAGAGATCAATGATCGAGATTATTGAATTTCATGCAATGTGATATTTGTGTCAGTTAGAATGTGAGTTGGGAAATTCTACAAGATAAAGATTCAATTAGAATAGTAATTCTAATTTGGTGTTAAGACTGTTCAAAAATAGAAGAATAGAATTTGAATTTCAAAGATAAAGACTGAAATAGATGAATTTTGTGTCTGAATGCACACATGAATTAATTAATTAATTAAATATATTGAGTTAATAAATATGTTCATGTATATGAGTTAGAACTAGTTAATTCACTGGTTGTGATAGAAAGTCATTTTCACAGAGACGATCAGATATCGAATCTAGAGATAATTGATAGATTTAAATAGATCTCGAGTCATATGGTGAGTGAATAATTAGTTAATTGGACGATAGAAGAATGTGACAGAAATAATTAATTATAAATGAGATGTTAACTTAATTCAACATTCAAAAATTGAAATGATTTAATTAAATAAATAAATAATAAGTTATTTAATTGACTGAAAAGGTTAATTGAATAATTAAATAATTCAAAAATAATATTTAATTATAGTCGAAATATGATAAAAGGGTAAATTAAATAATAAATTATTTAATTGGGAAAGATAATTAATTAATTAGTGACGTAATTAAACAAATAAGATTTATTTAATTAATCAGAGTTGAATAAGGGTCATAATGAATTAATCAAAGAATTAAATTTATTTAATTAATAGGAGAAAGATGTGTTTAGGAAGTAATTAAATAATTAACATTATTTAATCATGACCATGGACAATAGAAAATTATGCCGAAAGTGGTACTCGCAGGCCTAGACCAATTTTCAGTGTCTACAACAAGCATCAAATTAAATAACATATGAAAGGTTATAAAACAAAACAAAAGCTATGGGTATGTGCAGAATAATCATGGAAAAAATAGGCCCTAAAGTGGCAAAAAAATGAAAAAAATGAGAGTTAGGCAACTTGACATAAAATTTTGAATAAGTTATCTATATTATTTCAAAAATATGTAAGAATAGAGTCTATAGAAAATTGAATTTAGTTTTTAAACTAATAGGTTTATTTTATTTTTTAAATCTATTTGGTAAAAATTTGAAATTTCAATGCAGTAGTACTTAAATTTTAGGGAAAAAATCAGAAGTAGGTGTTTGTTTGACCACCCTAACCACAATAAAATGATAATATTTTTTTATAATATTTTAGATATAAGTAGAGGACTCATGTCCCGATATGATGCATATTTGTTTGTAATTTTTTTCCAAGTAAATAATTAATTATGAATTTTTTATTACAACTTTTAAAAAATATAAAAAACTCGTATGTCTGACCACCTTAACTTGGGAAAAACTTAATGAAATTCATTTTTTTTTTTAATCCTATAGTATGTGAAGCAAATAATGTGACTCATGTTTTGGTTTCAAAAAATTTGATACCATTTGAAAGTTATATATGTTTTTCAATCAGCCTATCAATTAGGACTTTATTTGTAATTCAAATAGAAAATGAATAATAATTATTTATTAAATTCAAAGTAAAACATAATTTAAATTGGTGGAAATTTGAGAATCTCCTTTAAAAACTCTTTGTGTTTCATCAATTTTGGGTAAAAAAAAAGTCGTTAGCCACATACCCATCATATCGCCACTTTTTGGCCCATCATGATCCTCCACATTCCCCTATAAAACTTGAAATGTGTACCTATAAATCTATAGAAGACTTGGGGGAACTTGGAAACTCTGGAAAAAATGTTTTTTATGTTTGATGGGACACTTGTGCCAAGTTGGGTGACCTAATCCTTTTTCAAGGTGATGAAACTAGCCTAAGGCTTGTTTTAGCCAAAAGGGTACTGACATCTACAAAAAAACCTAAAATTCATGTACGGTGGGACTAGGTCACCACTAATGGCGACCTAGTCCCTTTTAGCCTTTTTAGAAGTTTGAAAGTGGAATCTAGAGGTCTCGATCTGCACTTTCTACTTGTCCAAGTGTCTGGATTTGAAACTTTGATTCTTGGCCTATAGGTGTTTTTTTGTGTAGATTCTTAACCTAACCAATAAGGATATGTCTTCAACAAGCTTTCAATCCACTCCTCAATGATTTCCAAGCTTCCAAGATACCTAAATATGCAAACACACTAAGAGGGAGAAGGAAATGTTGATTGTTAGAGTATAGGGGTTTGCCTTTGTCAAACCACTTTGTAGATATTTAAATCAAATGAAAAGATAAGATAATAAAGCATGAAACATTGAATGATGGATTTAATACCTTTCCATGATGATAGATCTCCAAGGAAAACTTTAGTGGTGAATCTTTGCCAATTGGCAAATTCTAGGAATCAGGCAAGTCGAAATTGGCAAATTTACTGTACCCAACAGGGTGTCCAAATCACCTAGATTTTATGAACTATCGGTCTAATGCATGTCCATTTACCAATGGGTTTTTTTATGAAGCATGCTTAGGAAATAAATTCACCATAACAAACTACACATTTCCAATGGACCAATTAATATTTTCACTTGGAATCCCGAGAGCATGTCATAAAACACCTACATATTCACCAATACTATTAAAACAACATTATATGAGTACCCATTTCACAAATTAAAATTAAAAAATAGTTGCTAGTGAAGACCCATTTCGCCAATTAAAATTTATAAATAGTTTCTTATGAGGACCTATTTCGCCAATAACATTTAAAAATAATTAAATTTGAGGACACATTTCGCCTTCAAAATTACAAAGTATCATTGTATAAGCACGTGAGATTCACAAATTTTTTAACATACCATTCAAAAATCCCATAGAAATTACCAAATACGGATTGATATAAATACAATTGAAACTGTTATTTATTCTTACACATTTTTTTCAGTTTTGAGGTTCTACTTCCTGATTTAGAAGTCAGCGAAAGCTGAAAACATAGACTTAAAGGTGAGTGATCATTTATTCAGACTGTTATTAGTTATTAGTTATAATAATAATATTTCTTTATCTTTTTTCCACTCTTGCTTTACTCTTAAAAATGATTTTGAGTAGGGAATGGGATCTATATTCTCTATTGGTTTGTCCTTCTTAAACAAAATGATAGTTTTTTCTAGCTTTTATTCGAAGTGAGATCAATATGTCAAGCAGCAAGGGTAAGACTCCTCAGGGAAATGAAGAGACTGGGAGGCCATCAAAATGCCAAAAATGTGGAGGTACCATACAATCTTACTTTGGAATTAGAAAAGCTTCTGATCCATCAGATCAAGGTGGAGCTACATCATCAACTCCTCTACCAATTATTGAAGAAGCCATTCACAATACCTCACCACCACAGGAAGGTCAAGGTGAGATTTTCATTGAGTTAAATAGAAATGTATCAAATGAGGGTGGAAATATCACAAAATATGTTCCAAGGGATACCCTGGTTATCTAGAATGAGATAATTGACTTGGTTGATGATTATGTTGGTAGCAAGAAAAGAAAAGGCAAATCAAAATTGGGGTGTGAGTGGGAAATGAAAAGGAATTTTCAACTTGGTTGGTTTTCGAAGTACCCATTCATTGTACTAGAGGGGGTAACAAATGAAAAAGAATATTGAAAGGGAAGCATAGGTCAAATTTATGATCTGTAGTTGGAAATATGGAAGGGACAAGATGTTGTAGCTAGATCTTGACACTATAGAAAAGCATATCGATAAAGTTTACGAAAAAAAATAATAGACGAAAAGAACCAATTAGTCATACGATGGAAATCAAAGGAAGAATGTCTTCATGTTATGTATGTCGCATATTATGGAGAGAATAACCATAGAATGTTGAAGCTTGATAAATGTCAAGGTACACTTGAGGCTCATTTTGGAAAAGCCATGGCAGCAAATAACCTATCAAAAACAGTTGAGATGAGTATTTTCTTTCATATTTTGTCTAGGGGGCATCCTATGATAGACTACCCAAAATATTTTGATTTATTATCTTATTTGAGTGTTCCCCAGTTTCCCTTCTCACATTGTTTAGTAAATGCTGGATGGGAATGGGCGAACTATCTTCCTGTAGTTGAAAAGGGAGATTTAAAGGAGAAAGTAAAAGATTCAAATTTGATTGCATTATCTTTAGAAGAAGTTATTGTAGTAGACAATAATTCTTGGGTCTATATTCATTTGTATACTATAGAACAACATGTTCGCCAAACTCATCTTTCTTGTGTTCATATAATGAAGGACAATTCAACATCGCAAAATCTATTTGAACTAGTCAATAAATATTTGAATGAAATTGCAGGTATGGATGAGTTGACAATTGCCAAAAAGTTGGTGTGTGTAGTAGCTGATGGAGTTGCAATGATGCAATGTCAAAGAAGTAGTGTTTTCACAAATTTACAAGCTACTTGTGCACCATACATGCTTGGCATTCATGACATGGCCCATAGAATGAATTTAGCATTCAAAATTGTAAGAAAGTTTCCTACTGTATCAAAAGTTTAAAATCTAGTTCGCGAGATGCACACATACTTCTATCAAAGTCCTAAAAATTTCCAATCATTTCATCATTTTGATGAGGAAATAACACCAGGAAACAAACTTTTGAAGGATCTTGATACGAAATGGATCTCCCTGCATGGACCAGCACAATGAGTTCTTTTAGAATATCAATCCTTGATTGGAGTGATGTACGAGCATCACAACATAGTAAACAAAGCTCCTGAGCTCTTACGTAGGTTAAGCGATATAGAGACACTCTTGAATTTAGCTAGTCTTCTCCCCATGTTAGATGAGATGAAAAATATTGTGAAGAAATCCCAAGAGAAAACTATGTAAACATACATTTTTGGCCTTTGATCATCTATATCTAGATCTAACACAAGAAGGCGCAAATTATTTCATTTGGCAGACAATTATTGATTTGAATAATCCTGATAATTATTTATAGTTTAATGCAAGCAGAACTTATGTATGTACGTGGATATGAGATACTAATGTACCATTCTAAGACATCCAGACACTCTAGTAGAGAAGTAGTTGTTAACGAGGAATATTTTAACGATATTGTTAAATCTGTTAGTGATAATTTGAAGGAAATTGAAAAATCTCTTTCCTCAGAGATTCGTGAAAAATTCCCTCGACATGAAATACTTGAATCCATGGGTATTGTGTATCCTAAACTTTGGGTTAACTGAGATAACCCAAAATATTTTCATGATCAAGTAAAAATCTTGATCGAATATTTTTTGAAAAAAGGTAACATACAATGAGAAGACAATAGAAGAAATTTAAATGAAAATAAGCTTAGACAACAATGTAGGAGTTTTCCAATAGCTATGAGGGACCAATATAAATCCATGGGCAAGGAGAAGGGCTTTGAACTGGGATCAGTAAAAAATGTTTGGACAAGATTAGGTCAGAGTGAAAGATTGCATGGTTCGATATCAAAATATTTCAAACTTGTTGATTTATGTCAAACAATGATATTAGAGATGATGGAGGATGAGATATTTTTTAGTACATTGGGGTTTTTGAAATCAAAGTTAAGAAACAAACTGGACAAGAATTTGGAAAATTGCTTGAGGGTGAAAGGAACTGCATATAATGTCAAAAAAAATATTTTTCAAAGGGCACTCATAATATGGAGGTCCACATGTGAAATAAGAGGGACCGGGTTGTGCAACACAGGAACTCCAATTCCAAGTGTTGGTAGTAGTGGCATTGGGACTAGGACATATGAAAATGACATTGAAATTGACACAAATCACATAATGAATGTTGAATTTGAGACACAGGCCGAAGAAAGTGAAGAGTAGACTCAGAATTAAGATGACTCTTTTACTTTATGTCAAGATGAGCATCAGTTTAAGGATCATAACTCCATTTGGGAGATGGAAGAGAATTAGTAGGTTTTATGTATTTTTTCTGCACTTCATCAATTAGTTTCCATTGTTCCAAAGTCTAAACTGTAGTTGATGATATTTTATATTGTATTCAATAAACATTGAAATTGTGAATCATTGCACTTTATGATATCTTAATCTTATTTTATATTGCACTGCATGAATCATTTTCCAAACTATCATTCATGATATTTTATATTGTATTCAAATAAATTATGAGTCATTGCACTTCATGATATTTTATTTTATATTGCACTTCAGGAATCATAAGCCAAACTCTAGTTCATGATATTTTGTATTATATTCCATCATCCATGAAATTGTGATATTAAAATTTAAATCTGGTCTCTTAATAGGAAATTTAATTTTTCTTTACAAAGAAACTAGCCTCCACTGAGTCCACCCCACTTACCTTCCACATATAAATAATCACAAAAATATACCACACTTTGATTTTATGAACAATGTAAATTGTAGAAATTTGTGTGACAAGGTCACAAGATCCGTATTATAGCCTAAATTGCATCTATAAACAAATTTGAAATTTCATAGTGATGTAGTCCTTCCCCCATTCCTAACAAAATTCAATACCATTAGTCTAACAATGCTTCATCGGTGGAACCCCCAGCATAGCCCCGTTGATGGCCCGATGAAAATGGATCACAACCTAGTATCAGTGTAACAATACTCTCGGGTTGACTCCTAAGGTGCTCTCCCAGATATACCGATAGAGTCAAGTTATCAAAAAAAGTAGCCATGAATTATCGAATGCATACAGTATATTAGGGGAACTAGGGCGCATTGGGGAAACATTATCTGGCATCCCATCGATAGAATAAAGGAAAGGTGTCCATCGGTGGAGATGGTGGCTATTAGTGAAAGATTGATGTGACCTCCCAAGGCAGCGTTGACTTCAAGATATTTGAGATAAATTTTCTTCTACGATGAAAATATTGAAATACAATCCATGCATGGTGCATTTATGAACTAGAATTGAAGTGAATTATATCACAAGTTTATCACATAGTTGTTACAAAATCTTGGAAGATTTCGCTTAGGGCAGAAGAAAAAACGAAAAACTTGGAGTTCTAACACAACAAAGACCACTGGATTGTGGAGGCAACTTAAAGAGACTCACATAAGTACTTTAGATTTGGCTGAGAAGCTATATTCATCAGAAGCTCAATATTTAAATAATGGAAGAGAGTACAGGAAAACCCAAAGCTAAAAAATAGAAAATTGAAAAGACTAAAACTTTGGACCAACTTGACATTAAAAAGCCTAAGAGACTCCAAAATGAAAACCTAATAGATCAATGCCCTAGGTTGGGGCCAAGACCCAAGAGGATTTCTCAAATGAATCCTTCAATGGATCGACTATGAGAAAAACATAAGGGCTTAGGAGATATTTGGACACCTCAATGAGGGTATGACCTCTTCATGTACCATTATAGAAAGCAATTTACGTTTCAACCAGTCTGCAATCTGTGGAGGTTGAACCTGGGAAGACTTGTGGTCCCCAATTTGTTTGTGAAAATAGAGCTAACTAAAGCTCTTGCTATCATATATGACCCCAATAAAAGAACTATTTAGTCACATGGAGGGGCTGACATGCTTGTTATTTCTAGGGATCTCATTTCTAATATATTTTAGTTAGAGTGTTGACTGAATTTATCATTCACAGTCAAAGACCTCTTAACAGAGTATCGCCACATGGATACCAACTATAAGAGATGGAAATTACCTTTGCATATGCCCAAGGATGAAGGAGGCCAACACAGGAGGTTCTCTAGTAGTGAAAACCCCCCTTTCCATGAATATTTGTTTGAAGAGTATTTTCAATACACCTATTATTTAGCTGGCCAAGTTTTGGGAGTAGCGGTTTCACCTCTCATGTTGATTGCCCCAATGGTCTTAGTTGTAGACATACATAGCAAGGATGCCAAGCCATTTGATTATGCTAGCTACTTGGCCAATGCCCTACATCTAGGGCTTGAAAAGATTAAAAATAATAGTGATAATATTAATATTGAACACTATTCTTTGCTTATGCATTTTCTTTTGTACGAGGGAGATGTCAGAAGGGTCTGAAGTGAAGAATTAAGGATAAAAGCTACAGATGAAAATGGAGATTTGAAACTTGTACAAATGTGGATTTCATTGTGGGACAACCAATTTGGTAGGTCTCATTACCATTATTTTGAATATTTTTTTGTAAAACCATTGATGAAGATTCTGGGATATCCTTGCAATTATAACCTATCCCTACAAGTACAAAGATTTCTAAGACCAAAGGAAAATGACCTGAGAAATAAAGTGAATCATAACTGGGGATACTAGTATCCTTTCCCTGATTGTACAATGATAAGGGTTTATGGGTTTGAAGGAGCTCTACACTTGATGCCACAAGTATTTCCTGACCGAACTGCTTATTTAGAAATTATGAGGCAAGTGGAAAAATCTGATGCCAAACACCTCAAAGGACATAAAAAACAATTAATTATTACAAAAACCTTATGTTTTGGAGATGTTATAGTGGTTTCCAATGAATGATATGGGGACATTGATGGTAAATTAGTATAGTACAACCTACCTCTAGGTGATGTAAGGAAACAATTTGATGTAGAAGGGTTTATTCACAAGGTGAGATTATTGCAGGGGCTATCAGGGTATGAACATTTGTTCTCAATTGAAGATGTGATAAGAAACCATGATGAGGCTTCCACCAAGGAAATAATGGACAACTATAACAAGATTATTCTTACAGAGGAATGGAAGAGAAAAAATGTCCCATCTTATTCAAAGGAATTTGGTGAGATACATGATCCTTTAACAAGAATTGAGCAACTCATCACTCATGTCAATGAACTGGTAAAGGATGTTCCCCCAGTTTTTTTTAATGTGCCTCATGCAACCTATTTAGGAGTACAAGTTGAAGACATAGATCCCTTGGACTACATGCCTTCACAACCTGCTCCTGAGGTATGTTTTTCTATATATATTGATAGAAATGAAGAAGAGGAGATTGATGAAGAGGGTGAGAAAGTCAAACAAATAAGTGCTCCTGTGATTGTATAGTATGAGCCCCCACAAGAGTAGAATATTGTAATATTTGAGGCATCAAATCAACTATCTGATGATGTGAGGGTCAGGGTTGGACAACAGTTTATTTCTTATTGTGATTTTGTTAAATTTTCTGAATTTAAATCATTTGTTTAAGAATATAAAGGCAGAAAAATGAGAAACAAAAATACAGGATATCACTCATGAACAAGAGGCAACTACTTTGGAAGAATTGAAAAGGGAGGTAGATAAGGAAATGGAGTCCATCACTCCTGAAAGAGGAAGGTAATTACTTCAAGAAGCTGGAGTGTTTCTCCTACCAGGGTGGGATATTAGCTCTTCAATTTTATTTGATAGGTTCAAAAAAAGAGGGGATAAGACAATGAACTTAACAAGAGAAGCAAGTGGGTATGTGCAGGATCATGATGGGCCAAAAAGTGGTAATATGATGGGTATATGGCTGGCGACTTTTTTTTTACCCAAAATTGATAAAATGAAAAATGTTTTTAAAGGAGATTCTCAGCTTTCCACCAATATAAATTATTCTTTACTTTGAATTTAATAAATAATTATTATTCATTTCCTATTGAATTATGACTAAAGTCTTGATTTTTAGGCTAATTGAAAAACATCTATAGCTTTCAAACAATATCATATTTTTTGAATCCAAAACATGAATCACATTATATGCTTTGCGTACTATAATATTAAAAAAGAAAAAATTGAATTTCATGAAGTTTTGACCAAGTTAAGGTGGTCAGGCATATGAGTCTCTATATTTTTTTAATTTTGACATAATTTTTATATAATTAATTATTTACTTCGAAAAAAGATAGAAAAAAATATGCATCACATTGGGACATGAGTCCCCTACTTATATATAAAATATTATAAAAAAATATTATCATTTTAATGTGGTTAGGGTGGTCATAGAGACACCTACTTATTTTTTCCCTGAAATTTAAGTACTACTATATTGAAATTTCAAATTTTCACCAAATAGATTTTATTTTTTTGTAAATAAACCTAGTAATTTAGAAACTACATTAAATTTTCTACAAATTCTGTTCTTACATTTTTTTTAAATAATATAGATAACTTATTCAAATTTTTATGTCAAGTTGCGTAACTCTAATTTTTCTAAATTTTTTGCTACTTAAGGGCCTATTTTTTCCATGATGATCCTGTACATACCCAAGTGACAAAATGTATTCAGGATCTGGGTACAACCCAGACAAAGCCACATTGCTTATTTGGTTACTGTATCCCCATGATAAAAGACCTTCTATAATTAGTAATCCAAACCAAGTGTTTGGACATCTCTTTGTTTAATGATTAGGGGATACCAAACCTACGGAAACAATAGAATTGAACATAAATTTGGCAAAATTTACCAAAGCACAGATTGAAAAATTGATTAAGGAAAATGACAAACTGAAGAAGGAGCTAAAAAATCAGATAGAAAGAACATCTTGCTCCTCCACATCAGATTTGTACTCCCCATGTCTTGAAAATGATAAGAGGGTGGTTGATGCAAATGTTGATGTAGTCTATTGGAAAATTTGCCATCTAAAATTCCAGGGGAAATGCAAAGAATTGGAGAAAGAAGTGAAAACCATCAAATATAACACTATATCTGAAATGATAAAAGAAAGATTTAACAAAAGGATGAAGTGTGTTGATGAATATTGGAAACTATTCAAATAGACACACATTGCATTGGTGGAGAATGAATGATTGCAACCTAGAAAAAAAAGGAGCTCCTAGATAAGAATATCATGAAAGGACAAATATTGCTAATACATAACAAGCTGGTAGAATCACATAATGGATATCATAACATGATTAGGGAATATTTCGACTACTTTTATTCAGTCCCAACACTTCATAAGGGCATTGGAAATCCGTGAGAATATGATGATTGGAAGGAATAGCTTGATGGGCTTCTAATCGTAGTGTTGCATGAAATGAATGACAAGGATATGGTTTCAATTTTTTGTTATTTTTGGCTTTGATTATGTTTAATATTTTTGCATCAATATTTTAGATCACACTCCATGATCCATCATGAACATGTAAAGAGAGCACAAGGAGATGAATAATGGTTTAGTTGCAGACACAATTTTTTTTAAAAGGAGAAAAGAAAGGAGGAAATGACACAAAACATGAGAGAGAAAGAGATAGGCTGAAAGAATAATGTGACAAGATAATTTTTAATTTTTAAAACAGAACCAAATGCAAGACAAAAGAGAAAATATATATATTTAACATACAAATACTATATGTTAGGAATGAAAACTAATTAATAAATTATTAGAATACAATTATTACAAACTAGCTATATCTATATATATATATATATATATATATTTAACATACAAATACTATATGTAAAGAAAGAAAACTAAGAGAATATATATATGTGTGTGTGTGTGTGTGTGTGTGTGTGTGTGTGTGTGTGTGTGTGTGTGTTGAGAATGAAAATTAATTAATAAATTAAAAGAATAATAAGAAGAACTAATTGCACACACACATATATATACCCATAAAAATTATTAAAACTTGTTCAAAAGAAAAAACTATCAATAATTTTATATACGAAAATACAGAGAATACAAGAAGAATTAATATATACTAAAAAATTTGTTTGAATAAAAATACAATATGAAAATCCTATATGTCTATAAATTATAAAGGAATAAAACTCATATATAACAATGCAAAAAGATAATAAAAAACTATAATATTTTGAAGAAAATAACAACTAGTATATTACTAAAACAAAAAGAAGGAACTATGAAAGAAAAGAAAAATAAGAGTACCTGAATTTTTTTCTATAAATGCAAGGAGATAAAAAAGAATCTATAAGTGCAATATACACTTATTAATGAAAACCAAGGTGAAAATAGATAATAAGAAACTTAAAAATTATTGAAAAACTAATAAACTAGTTTTATTAGAATTAAAAAAATAAAAATTAATGTGGAAATTATTTTTCAAACTTAATAATGCTAGAATGCAATATATTTATTTATTTATTTAAAGAATAAGTTATTTCTCATATTTTTAATATAATATTGAAAAATAGATGCATCTTCTTGTATCTTAAAAGTAATTTTAATTTTAAGTTTTAAAATACAAGAAGATGCATAATGATAAAAAATTAAAAAATATTTAAGCTACAAGAAGGTGATAAATTTAATATATGAAAATTTTAGAAAATAATTAAAATTAGAAAAAAATAAAAATAACAAAATAATAAATTAAAAAGAAAAAGGAAAGTTAATAAAGGAGAAAAAATAAATAACATATACCAAAAGAGTAGTAAGATCAAAAAGAAAACTACATCATTTCGAAAAGACAATTACCGAAACCCTCAAAGACAAAGAAAGGGAAAACCACCTAAGAAAAAGAAGGGAAGGGGGAGGAAATGATACGAAGCGAGACCCAACAAAAGAGGAGTGGAAGACAACCCAAGGAAATAGGGGGCAAGGAGATGACAAGGTGGATTATGGATGAGGGTGATGGCGGTTTCTCATTTTAGAAAGAAGGGGATACCAGGCTCGCTTTAAGCCTAGACCTTCATTGCAATTAAGGTTTGTGGAATGATTGATGATTTTTATGGCCTCCTTAAGTTTCCTCTTGTAGAATTTGCCATCTTTGAATAAGATTTGAGTGTTTTCTAAGCATATATGATGCTTGGTTGAAGAGGAGTGTTCAGCCAGGGTAGATTTTATAATATGCTTGTGCTTGATGTCAGCACTATGTTCTTTAATTCTCATATCCCCACCTTCAATGTGCAAATATGGCACTTACAAATCACAAAACCTATTTTTTCTTTCCAAGACACAAATAACTAATTCAACACTTGGTACATATTTATTACGCTTTAACCAACATTCTTAAACTTCCTTTTCACCCCTGGAATATAGATTACTTTTTCTTGTTACCAGTCCTTCACAACCTGACCTAAATGCTTATAGGTCAGCAAATGAGACTATCGGAATTTTGTTCTCAGAGTGTGCACAGGAACCCAAAAATATCACATATTAGAATACCCCTTTTTTTCTCATTTAAAATATATACCAATTTGGATTATAGGTCTTTTGGAATAAATGCCTCGAAATTGACTGTCTTAGTCAGAAACTACGCCTAATTAGGCTTAGGTGAACTAAGGTCTTATTGATTCTCTATGTCCCGAGGTAAAATAATCTTAACAAATGGTTCAAACAGTCTCCATTGGGTTTTTATATGCTCAATAATCCATCAAAATTCCTTACTCATGAAATTTTTAGCAAATCCTAAATGCTTTATTCTTTAAACTCTGTATTTTCAGACTGTACATAGAATTTTCAGCACTAAACTTCAATTCTTCACACCTTAACTTTATGCCTTAGCCCAAAACCTTTGAAATATGAAGGAAAATGCATAAAATAATATTCTCATTGAAATTTAGAGGATTCCATCAATTATTAGTGAAGAAATACAATCATCTTAGTCTTTGTTTACCCTAACTGAGGGTTTTGACAAAATTTGCAATATCTTATTCAAATCTCCACCAATCTACATGAATTTTTTTTTTAATGGAAGGTGATTGAGAAACCTAACACTTAAAATCAATTAGAAACATTTATTTCCCATACAAGGTCATACACAACAGAAATACATAGATTTTCAGAAATTAATGCAAGAAACAATAATTTCATTCATTCAAGTTCTTATCTCCAATCACCTATGATAGGGACAGGGTTGGATTGAGACAATCACAATCTCAATGCTCTGAGTTCTTGCCTTGAGAACTCCTAAGGTGTCACTTCATCCACCATTCAAACTATAGGTCCTCTGCTAGTTTAGGTACCCCTGGTTCATTGCCAACCTTGTATCATCACTAATTTGCTGCTACCAATCAGTTCTTGGTGCTTTTTCACACATACTCCATCTAGCCCTTAATAAGCTTAAAGACTAGTTAACCTCCAAACATTTCCTAACTTGCATTCAGGGGTGTGCATAGGTTTTCAAAGCTTTAAAATAGTCAAGGGAAGGTTCTTGTACAAGCACAGACCTTCCTTCTTCTATCACTTTCATTAAACCCTAGTTTAGGGTTTGGAAAGGCTACTAGGGTTGAGCCCCTTTTAGGCCAAACTTGCTTCTGTCACCCTTGCTCAAATTTGGAGCACTAACAGATTTTTGAGGTGTTAGACTATTTTTTGCCCGTACATATGGTGTACCCTATTCTTGCAAGAACTAGGGTTTTCTTTGCTTCTTTCTTGGACTGTTCAGCTTGTTCCAACCTACAAAAGACCAAACAACAGCTCTGCCTTCTTGACAACCATGGTGAAGGTCCCTACAACCACTGCACACATTTTTTTCATGAAGATACAGCACCCTTGCAACGTTAGGACTGATTTCCAACCACCTTTTCCAAACCGGGCATCGCAAGCTCGCCTAGGAAAAGATTATAACCATGCTTCCAGTACTCACAAAGACACTTATATTTACATTATTTACAAGGATGGATTTTTCCTTGCTTCCACAATGCCCATAATTTTTGGTATAGATAGGAAACAAACTAAAACTCCATTTTCTGGACTTTACCAGTCAAAACAGCAAACAGAAAAAAGAAAAACAAACACAATATTTTACAAAATAGACGAAAGCGATAAGTAGAACTGTCGAGAATAAAAAAATAGAACTTCTATTTTCCTCAATACATGCTATTAACACTATAAAATGCTTCCTCTAATCCATTTAACAGTAGGCACGCGGCCAAGAACAGAAAATCAGAACTTTTTACACACAAAACACTGTTTCTTTTAATTGTTTTTTGAAAACTGCCCATATCAAAAGCCTCCAACCCCTTCAAAATTTGAGAATGAACTTTTTTCAATGCCTAGAAAATAGTTAGTTTTTCTCCTTGAGCCTAAGAACGGCCAAAAGATTGCTTTTGTAAAACACAGTGTGTTTTACAATCTTTTAGAAAAGCTTAGGAAACACCCACAAAAAGATTTCCCAATTTATTCAACTTTCACCTAAGAACCAAAAGGTCCTCAACCACAACCTAGAAGGTAACAAAGACCTTACCAAAACAAAAAAAAGTAAATTTAAAACAAAACCTTCAAAACAAGCTTGCACTTAGGCACTTGGGCAGGTGCTCCTGCACCATTCTCCCCCTCTCAGCACAAAGATCAAGGAACTTGAGGTGATATCAGTGATAGATCAATTCCTAGCTTCTTAAAATTAGCTTCCTCAATGCAGGTAGCCTTTGATTCATGTTTGTTCCTCCACTTGACAAGGTGCTCCATGTATGCCTTGTGTCTTGTAGCATTCTTCACCCTGGACTCCAAGACCTTCTCTGCCTGAGGTTTCTCTTGATTTGGAAGGGGCATATTACTGATATCTTAAAGATTTCTTGACTGTTCTAAGCTTCATCACTGTCTGTCCCCTTATACTTGATCAAATTAGCAACGTTAAAGATTGGAGATATGCCCAAATCCGATGGGAGTTCTACCTTGCATGCATTCTTCCCATACTTGGCTAACACCTTGCATGGTCCTACTCTTTTCATCTGCATTTTGGTTGAAATTCCCTTTCGCAACCTTGATTTGTTAAGATGAACCATAACATAATCACCTACTACAAACTACACATCTCTCCTTGACACATCAACTTTATCTTTCAATTTTTGTGTTGCTGTTGTGATTGTCTTTGTAGTCTTCTCATGAATCTCCTTCATGGTCTGAGTGAAGTATTCTGCATGTCCACTCTTATTCTCCTAAGATCCAAAGTCTCTAAGCTCAAAAATTCCTCTTGGGTGCATCCCATACACAACTTCAAATGGACTTTTCCTTGTAGTTCTATTTACACTGTCATTGTATGCATACTCAGCTTGAGAAAGCACCATATCCCAGGTCTGTCCATATTCCTTTGTCAAGCACCACAATAGGTTACCTAACACTCTGTTAACCACCTCTATTTGACCATCGGTCTGAGGATGGTATGCTGATCCAAATGATAGATTGGTTCCTAATCTGCTCCATAGTGTTTTCCAAAAATGGCTCATGAACTTCACATCCCTGTCTGATACAATGCTCAATGGCAATCCACGGATTCTTACAACTTCCCTGAAGAAGAGATGGGCTATGTAACTTGCATCATGTGTACTCTTGCAAGGAATAAAGTGACTCATCTTGCTAAATCTATCTACTACTACATATACACTGTCAAAACCAGATTTGGTCTTAGAAAGGCCTACCACAAAATCCATACTCACACACTCCCAAGGTCTATTTGGAATTGGTAGGGGTTGATAAAGACGGCATTACTAGCTCCTCCCTTAGCTCTCATGCAAACAACACACTATTCCACATATTTCCTAACATCTCTTGCCAACTTAGGACAGTAATAGAACCTTTGTACCAGCTCTAAATTTTTATTAATACCAAAATGCCCACTAAGACTACCATTATGCTTTTCCTGAATCAGATTTTCCCTCATTGACCCTCGTGGAACACACAACTGATTACCCTTAAATAACAGTCCATTTTGTAATGTATACTTAACATATTGACTATGAAAATGGTTTTTAAAATCAGAACATACCCTGTAAGCTTCTGAGAAGTCTTCATCTTCACCATAGAGGTCTTTGAAACTCTCTAATCCAATGCTCTTCAGCTATATTTCTTGGACTGTCAACAACCTTCTGCTCAATGCATCTGCTACCTTATTCATTGTTCCCTTTTTGTGTTTGATAGTGAATGTGAAAATTTGGATGTATTCCATCCATTTCAAATGCCTATTACTTAGTTTTTCCTAGGTGTTGATATAGCTTAGTGCCTGGTTATCAGTAAAAACCACAAACTCTTTGGGCAATAGATAATGCCTCCACTTCCTAAGGGATTGCACTAAAGCATATAATTCCAGATCATAGGTAGAGTACTTTTGCTTGGCTTCATTGAGCTTTTCACTAAAGAAGGCTACAGGCCTACCTTCTTGACTAAGTACTCCTCCTACTACTACTCCACTTGCATCACACTCAACTGTGACTAACTTATCAAAACTAGGCAATAACAAAATGGGTTGAGTTGCCACTTCTTGTTTTAGCTTTTGAAACCCTTTATCAGCTTCTTGAGTCCACTTAAACTTTGTTTTTAAACCACCTTTAATAGTATCTAGCACTGGTGCACATATACCACTAAAATTCCTGATGAATTTTCTATAAAACTGAGCTAAACCATGAAAACTTCTTACCTTTGTTGCTATGGTTGGTGTAGGCCAGTTTAGGATGGCTTCCACCTTGCTTGGATCCATCTTCAGGGTTCCTTGGGATACTACAAATCCTAGATACACAAGTTCTTGTTTGAAGAACTCACACTTCTCAAGGTTGATTGCTAACTGTTCTTCTTGCAGCCTTTTGAGAACCATCTCCACATGTTTCAAATGTTCTTTTGTTGTCTTACTAAAAATCAGTATGTCATCCAAGTAGACTACCACAAAAATCCCTTTGAAGTCCTTAAGCACCTCATTCATTAGTCTCATGAACGTGCTAGGGGCATTTGAGAGGCCAAATGGCATCACTTTCCACTCATACAAGCCATCATTTGTCTTAAAGGTTGTCTTCCATTCATCACCCTCCTTGATTCTGATTCGATGATACTCGCTCTTAAGATCTAACTTGGTGTAGAATTTTGCACCTCCAAGACAATCCATTAAGTCTTCAATTCTAGGTATTGGGAATCTATACCTAATGGTGATCCTATTAATTACTCTAGAATCAGTACAAAGTCTCCACTTACCTCCTTTCTTTGTTGCTAAGACAATTGGGACTGCACAAGGGTTGATGCTCTTTTGAATTAGACCTTGACCTAACAATTCTTCCACTTGCCTTACCACCTCAAGATTCTGATCTGGTGTGAGTTTGTATGCTGCTTTGTTAGGAAATGAAGCTCCAGGTATAAATTCAATTTGATGGCTAATAGCTCTCTTTGGAGGTAAGGTTGCAAGTGTACCATCACTTACAATATCCTTATACTTATCAAGCAAATTCTAGACTGTTCTTGGTATGACTGGTTTTTCCATCTTCTCTTCCTCTTTGGACTGCAGTAACACAACATATCCTTCTCCACCTTCATGTAGGGTGTTGAGGAACTCTTTTCCACTACTAAGGAGCACACTTGGTGTCTTGGACTGTCCTTCATCTTCTTCAGATGGTGACTGCAATTTGAAAGTCTTCCCATCCTTCTTGAATGAAAGTGTATTCTCTTTACCATCATACACAACACTCCTGTCATATTGCCATGGTCTTCCCAATAGTAGATGACATGCATCCATGGGTAATACATCACAAAATAGCTTATCTTTATATCCTCTAATTGAAAACTCCATTGTTACTTGTTCATTCACCAAAACACTCTGCCCTTTATTCAGCCATGTGACCTTGTAGGGGTTGGTATGAGGTACTTCTTCAATTTTAGTTTAGTTACTACCTCCTCTGAGATTATATTGTCTGTACAACCAGAATCTACAATGACCTTGCATACTTTACCAAGAATTTTGCACCTTACTCTAAAAAGAGCTCTTCTTTGCTTAGGTTCTTCTTTGATCAGTTGTCTGATCAACACTCTATTAAACATCAAATTTTTGCCTAATTTTGATTCTATATGATTGATCTTAGGTGATTTGACACTCATGGTGTCCTCTTGTGCATAAGCCACTCTTTTCTCATTGCTAGATGAAGAAGCTTTCTCTGGGCACCTATAAGCTGGATGACCTAGCTGATTGCAGTGATAACATTTCATGGTGGCAAAGTAAGAATTACTTCTGCCTGCTCCTCTTCCTCTATTTGAACCTCCTTGAGGTCCTCTTCCTCTATTAAATCCTCCTCTTGATGATGTTTCACCTCAATGTTCAGTAAGCTTAGATTCTCCTTGGTTTCTTTGATCATTACCTCTTCCTTGGTAACCTCCACGCTGTCCTCTTTGATCTCTTTGATCCCTGCCTTTGCCTCTGCCCCTAGAAGACTGATCTTGCTTCCTCTTGTTCCTTTCCTCAATCTTGATATCTAGCTGATAACATTGATGAACTATTTTAGGACTCAAAAGAGCCATCTCCTCTTGGATATTCCACTTCAAGCCATTAAAGTACCTAGCCACTTTGAGGCTTTCATCTTCTGTCACATTAGATCTCATGCAAAGTTTTTGGAATTATTCAGTATGTGTTTAAATCTAGTTCTTTCTGCCTTAGGCTTTGTCTCTTCTTATGTAATCGAATTTCATAATCATTAGGCATGTAGGCTTCTTTTACCTTAGCAAGCATACCTTTCCAAGTTGATATGAGCTATTTGCCTTCTTTTTCCCTCTCTGTCTGAACAAACTTCCACCATGTCAAGGTTGATCCTCTCAATCTGGACTTAGCAACCTTCACCTTCTGATCTTCAGTCACTCCATCACACTCAAAGTGATTCTCCATGCCTTCTATCCAATCCATGACTAGGTCTGGTTCCATCTTTCCACTGAATAGTGGTATGCCTTCAAGTGCTTTCCCACTCAAGGCTTTCAATGCCTTCAAGAAATGCTCCTCCTTCAAAACAAGGTCAGGTTTCGGTGTCTTATCATATTCTGCTATCTCTTCTTCTTTTGGAAATCTTCCCTCAAACTGTGCACTCCTCACTATAGCCTCAAGTTGGCCTATTCTTTCCCTCAACTGCTTATTGTCTTCTTCTTGCTCTTCAACCATCTTAGCTAGCTCTACATTGGTCACCATGGTGAAAGAATCACTGGACTCAACCTCTGACATATAAGATGATTCCCAAATCTTTTACTTGCTCTGATACCAATCTGATAGGGACAGGGTTGGATTGAGATAATCACAATCTCAATGCTCTGAGTTCTTGCCTTGAGAACTCCTAAGGTGTCACTTCATCCACCATTCAAACTGTAGGTCCTCTGCTAGTTTAGGTACCCCTGGTCCATTGCCAACCCTACTATCATCACTAATTTGCTGCTACCAATCAATTCTTGGTGCTTTTTCACACATACTCCATCTAGCCCTTAATAAGCTTAAAGACTAGTTAACCTCCAAACGTTTCCTAACTTGCACTTAGGGGTGTGCATAGGTTTTCAAAGCTTTAAAACAGTCAAGGGAAGGTTCTTGTACAAGCATAGACCTTCCTTCTCCTATCGCTTTCATTAAACCCTAGTTTAGGGTTTGGAAAGGCTACTAGGGTTGAGCCCCTTTTAGGCCAAACTTGCTTCTGTCACCCTTGCTCAAATTTGGAGCACTAATAGATTTTTGAGGTCTTGGACTATTTTTTGTCAGTACATATGGTGTACCGTGTTCTTGCAAGAACTAGGGTTTTCTTTGCTTCTTTCTTGGACTGTTCAACTTGTTCCAACCTCCAAAAGACCAAACAACGCCTCTGCCTTCTTGACCACCATGGTGAAGGTCCCTACAACCACTGCACACATTTTTTTCATGAAGATACAGCACCCCTGCAACGTTAGGACTGATTTCCAACCACCTTTTCCAAACCAGGCATCACAAGCTCGCCTAGGAAAAGATTATAACCATGCTTCCAGTACTCACAAAGACACTTATATTTACATTATTTACAAGGATGGAGTTTTACCTTGCTTCCACAATGCCCATACTTTCTGGTACGGACAGGAAACAAACTAAAACTCCATTTTCTGGACTTTACTAGTCAAAACAACAAACAAAAAAAAAACACAATATTTTACAAAATAGATGAAAGTGATAAGTAGAATAGTTGAGAATAAAAAAAAGAACTTCTATTTGCCTCACTACATGCTATGAACGCTATAAAATTCTTCCTCTAATCCATTTAACAGCAAGCATGTGGCCAAGAACAGAAAATCAAAACTTTTTACACACAAAACACTGTTTCTTTTTATTGTTTTCTGAAAACTGCCCATATCAAAAGCCTCCAACCCCTTCAAAAGTCGAGAATGAGCTTTTTTCAATGCCTAGAAAACAGTTGGGTTTTCTCCTTGATCCTAAGAATGGCCAAAATATTTCTTTTGTAAAACAAAGTTTGTTTTGCAATCTTGTACAAAAGCTTAGGAAACACCCACAAAAAGATTTCCCAATTTATTCAACTTTCACCTAAGAACCAAAAGGTCCTCAACCACAACCTAGAAGGTAACAAAGACCTTACCAAAACAACAAAAAGGAAATTTAAAACAAAACCTTCAAAACAAGCTTGCACTTAGGCACTTGGGCAGGTGCTCCTGCACCAACCCATACCTTCCAACATGGTTACAAGGCCTTTTTAAAGGCATTAAATAATTACTCCTCACATTCCAACTAATTTCTAACTACCTATCAATGCCTAGAGCCAAAAGGACCTTTCATATTCTAAGTTTACATCATTTGCAACTTCACAAATTTTGCATTTTTGTGACAACTTTTGAATCATTTTACATTTTTTCCAAAATATGACATAATGACCTCCTAATGAATCTAATACATGGATAAATGACTTGAATGACCCTTGAAAAATGTGAAACAAAAAAAATTAATCAACCTTCAAGATCTTCTTCCTAGAATCATGACATTATAAAGATGCTCCTGCATTAGCTCTATCCTCAACTATATATGTATTTTCAAGTCTTTTCAACATATCAAGATAATTTTCTGATTTGTTCTCAGATTTAGCTACATATTTAGAAATATAATTTTAAAAAAAATTCCTAGAAACAACTAGTTGGTAGTCAACATTGGCACACCAAATTGTAAGCATGGGTGGGCTATGAATATTTAGGCGATCATCATTTCTTGCTAGCTTGTAAGATTTGTTAGATTCAACATCAAATGTCAATTAGAGGTAAGTTGTTGCTGCCAAGGTGTTTTATACCAACATTGTAATTGCTCTCCTTTTTTCCTTAATTAAGTATATTGAGAGTATTTTGTGTGCCTTTGAACTATATTTAGCAGCTCTTCATAATCTATGATTGGATTAGTGGAAAGTAAGCACAAATTTTATTCAAAACTATGATACATTTTGAGCAATCTTTGTGCAGGGCAATGTGCATTCCAAGTTGAAACATATCTATCAAAAAAGTGCCTTGCCATGGTAACATCATGGTGATTGGACCAATCAAGAGTGTCAATGTTGGGGGCTTCTAGAAGCCATAAAAAACCATGTACATGTGTAGAGCCACGATGTTTCCATTCATATCTATACCAATAATCTTTTTCATGTAAAATATTTTCAATCACCTCTTCATGGAAAATTGAGAATCTACAATGTAGATATAAATACGTTATAGGGTATGTGCATGGTCATGATGGGCCAAAAAGTGGTGATATGTAAGCCATATGATGGCCCATGTGGCTGACGACTTTTTTTCTCCCAAAATTGATAAAACGGAAAGGGTTTTTAGAGGAGATTCTCAGCTTTCCACCAATATAAATTATGCTTTACTTTGAATTTAATAAATAATTCTTATTCATTTTCTATTAGAATTATGATTAAAGCCCTGATTGATAGGTTCAATGAAAAACATCTATAACTTTCAAATGGTATCACATTTTTTGAATCCAAAACATGCATCACATTCTATGCTTTGCATATTATAGGATTAAAAAAAAAAAAATGAATTTCATGAATTTTTGACCAAGTTAAGGTGGTTAGGTAGACGAGCTTTTATATTTTTTTAAAGTTGTAATAAAAAATTCATAATTAATTATTTATTTGGAAAAAAACTATAAAAAAATATGCATCACATCGAGACATGAGTCCTCTACTTATATCTAAAATATTATAAAAAAATATTATCATGTTATTGTGGTTAGGGTGGTTAGACATACACCTACTTCTTATTTTTACCTTGAAATTTAAATACTACTGCATTGAAATTTCAAATTTTCACCAAATAGATTTTATTTTTTTAAATAAAGGTCTAGTATTTTAGAAACTACATTCAATTTTATACATATTCTATTTTTACATTTTTTTGAAATAATATAGATAACTTATTCAAATTTTTACGTCAAGTTGTCTCTTTCTGATTTTTTGTCTTTTGATTGCCACTTAAGGGCCTATTTTTTCCATGACGATCCTGCACATACCCTATATGTGGATTCTAAACAACACTATCTATTAGTGTATTTTGAAGGCTCCATCACCAAATGAGAAATAAAAGAGGAAAATTTTTACAGATCAACCCACTTTGTGTCAACATAACTCAAAATGAAAAAATGGGTAGGTATGCCAAGTTGTTCAATCATTGAAGATAGTTGTGCCTGACAAGAGTTCCAAAAAGAATGGGTCCCATGCAACGATGCACCAAAATTCATCAACTTCTCAACTATCTAGCCATCAGGAACAACTTGAAGATGTTCATGCAATGCTGACAATAACTTGGGGATTTTTTCTTCCAGATATTCTCTAACAAAGACAAAAATAGTTTGTTTGTTGCCATGTCTCATTATCAATTTGTAGAGGAAATACCTAAACCTGAGATGTTTTCCAAATCTGTGATCAAAATATCTCATTAAGTGGAGGGAATATTCATGGAAGTGAATTTGAGGATTCCTCAGTTGGAGGGGAAGTGTTGCTCTAGTGGGAGACAATTTTGGAAAGGTAATTATAAATAAACCTTTAGTGTTGTATTCATTAACAGGAGAAGAGCTAATTTCAGGCCAACACAAAATATTCTACTCTTTTTTTCAATTTATAATACCTGTTTGATTGCTTGGAGCTCTCATCTAGCATTTGGAAAGGAAGGGATAAATGATGAAAAGTGTGAAGATCCATTTTCATCTTGAGCAAAATGTTTTGAGTTGGTTGATTAAATTAGCTCTTCATCAAAAAATTTCTCTATTGTATGCAAGAAATTGGAGACATCAACAACAACAATAGGTAACATATTCAGAGCCTCAACATCAATTTCAACATCATTGTAGCATTTTTCATATTGAATTTTGTATTTCAATGCATCCATGAAATGGTTTTAATTAACATAGAAATCATAATTACAACCTTCAATGGTGGTTCGACATATGATCAGAACCTCAAGGTCTTGCAATCGGCATGAATTTTTTTTTGCTATGCTTGAGATATCTTGAGGAAACTTATTGTGTGACCACTATATTTAAATTGGCATCCTCTAGCGTGGGACACTTGTAAAAATTGAGCCACCCTAGCAATAAACATTTCTTCAACCTATGTTAGCTTTTTTAGAAAAAATGGTTATGGGTCTGGTTCCATGCCATTTGCAGAGCTGAAGTGGTGGGTTCCTTTTTCAAAATAGCATCTTACACATGTTGTCGACCATGGCATATGAGTGTGTATCCCTATGTAGCTTTCCCTACATATCTAACAAACATAAAGGTTTGAAAGTGCATCTATGTGATGTCAAAACCGCTTTACTATAGAAAGGTAGCAATCATTGAATATTTCTTTCAGGTGTTGTTGTTGTGTTGGTGCAATAGGGGGATTGTTCTAAGATTGTTTATAAGGAGACATCTACCATTGCCAATGGGCACTGCGAGGGAAGATTTTTAGAAGGTAGACCTGCACGTGTGCTTGATGCAATTAGCCTTTGTTGCATGTATTTTGTACGACGCTTCACACAAATTTCCTCTCCATGTTGGCTTTAGTAGAAATGGTTTCGTTGTTGTTTTTCAGCCTTTTTAAAATAAAAAAATGATCAGGTTGTGGAATTTGAATATAATCACATATCCTAGGAGTATACATACAAGCTCAACCATATTAGCATATATGAATATACATGTATAACCATAGGTATAATTAAAAGTATTAATTACACATAAAAATGTAACAAAATATATATGTGTATCAATGTGTATATAAATTTATATCTATGGATGATCACAAAATGAATACCATAGTTTGAACATTAGAATATATAAAAATATATACAAAAGGATTTTACAGATTTTTGTGTTAACCATTTTCACTATTTCACTATTGTTATATCTATCATTTAAAAAAATACAATATTGGATGCACACAACTAGTTGAAAGTTATGTTTGTGGAAGCCTAGTGTATATAAGCATTTGTGTAGGAATCTATCTATGCAAGAAAAAATATATGGAATTAAAACCAAAACCACACAACCCACTCTCGGTATCCTTCCCACCATTTTTTTTGCATTTTGTAGGCTCGAAGACTCTACCAAAATCTCTAACCAAGAACATTATGAAATGTCGATGTGGAATTTCGTGGAGTTGTGTCACACATCACACAATAACAAAGTAGGGGGAAATTTTTTGTCTTCATATCTGATCTATCATATTATACTCTTTCTACAATACAACTTAATCAAAGTATAATTTCCCACACTACAACATTGAATATTGCATTTACTTTGACTATCGCCATCGTACAACAATGATAGGATGCATTAACCCTCATACGAGAAAACACTTACCATTCAGCTTCTGCATATACATATACATATGGGTGATCTCATAATACTGGTTTACAATTTTTGGGCAAACTCGACACTGAACTAATTTTTGTTAACTAAATATTCACTTTTGGGATCCTATAACATCTAAATCATGAGGAATTTGAGGATGATGCACACTAGTGATTTGTGAAATTTTATCTATAGATTCTAAAAATATTTGTTTCAAAATTTTTGGAATCATATTGCACTTGTTTTTTCATCTCCTTCCAAAAATAGTTTTTATCAGTAAACAATATTTTTAAGGAGTGATTCTCACCATATACAACATAACTCTTTTTGTATGAAGGATAAAATTCTTTTTTTTTTTAATCTAGATTTGTAACTATGATATCTAACCAGTTCATTTTGTTTCATAGTGTTTTCTTAAATATTTTTTCCTTACTCAAGTTTTGAAGTCAAAGCAATTACAATTCGAAGTTTTTTATGTATCGAAATTATTATTTTTTTCCTTTAATGGATCAAGGACATCAATACCTAGCCTGAACATTTTTGTCAAAATTTTATTTAGATAATCTACTATTTTTCCACATGTGTAGAACAAAGAGCTTGATTTTTAGTGAAAAAGCTACATTCACAAGAAATAAAAAATAAATATAATAATCAAATTAAATTCAATTGAAATTATATTATTTTGGAAGGTTATAATAAGGACCACATACTTACAAAAACTAAATTTTAAATAAACTCATTTGATCCCCCAAAAGGTAAATCAAATGTGGTTTTTTATCAGCATTTTGATAGGCGCAAAGGAGACTCCATTATAGGTATGGTTTAAAACTAGTGGGGTTCTATCCAAGGGGGTTTGGTCTTATGTGGTTTGATCAAACCCTCTTTAATTAGAATCCTTTAAATGGAGCTTTTCAATGCTTAAATCATTATATTTTCTTAAATATTTGATTTCAGCAAAAATAGGATATCCTAGAAAGTGTAAACCACTATTGTGGCAGCACCCATATACATATACATATACAACAACGATAAGATACTTTAACCCTCGTGTGAGAAAACACTTACCATTCAAATTTTACAGATTGAGGCCACCAACTCCACCACCACCAACCCACATAATTACAAAACTTCACGCTGCCATTAAAAAACCCAATCAAATCGCCAATGGTTGGGACATCTACATATACATATACATATACATAGACATACGCATATGCATTTACATATGAATATACATACACATAAATATATATATATATATATATATATATATATATATACATATACATATGCATATGCATACACATACATATACATATACATATACATATATAAATACATATACACACATATACATACATATACATATACATACACATATACATATATATACACATACGTATATATATATACATATACATGAAAGGGAAATTTTTATATGCTGGAAAATATCAATGCATATATCCTTGCACATCTATATGCTTTGTCAGGTTCACCCATATGTGTATACACTTTAAAGTGAAGAAAAACTAGAAACAATAACACCAAGTTTACAATAGGTATAACAAAATGGAAATTTATACTTATGGAATTAGGATCTAAAGGTCGGTGGTTCATGTCGTTAGAGCTGGAATCCACAACAGAAATAGTGGGAGATGTCAACAAATAAATATTGGGGGGTTTTGGAGACCCATCCACAAAGCCTGATTCCATAGACATATTCAAGGGAACTTTTTGCTAGGAAACAATGTTACAATTTGAGTTGACTAATTGACAACTCTATTTCATAATTTAAAAAAAAAAAATTAATGTATTGCAACATCCCAATGGAAATTGGTAGATAACTTAGAAATATTGATCTATAAAAATTCCACTTCTAAGACTGATCAAACAACATAGGATACAAAAACAAGAATAGAAATGCACTTTTCATACTGTTGAAACAATAGGGGATACATCAACAAGAATAAAAATGATAAATGCATATGTACATACCCCTATATTTCTTTGTTTATCTTTGAGGTTTCTTATATATGTATCCATGCAGTTTTTTATTATTTTACTTTATTTCTACATTAGTTATTTGCAAATATTTGTATATGTTACGAGCTAGTCCTTTCACCCTTTCTTATCGAAACAATAGGCTATACAAAAATACGAATAGAAATAATTAAGTACATATATGCATTGAATTTCCCCTTTGTGTACACATTTAAAAACACACACATATAATCATATATATATATATATATATATATATATATATATATATATATATCCATATGCACGCATGTATATATCTATTTATATTCACACTACTATATCTAAATAGATGTATATACCATAATTTTTCCTAACTATGTAACTCCTCCCCTTGAAATTTATGAAGAGAGAAAACATCCAGATTAAATTTTCCATAAATTGATTGGTTAATAAGGGTATGAATTCAAACCTATTGTTTCCTATAGGATATTTTCTACTCCAAAGTAAGGCATTACTATGGGGAATAAATTTTTTCAATTTGTAGCCTGCTCAGCCAGTTGAAATCGAGGGAAAATTCAATCTTGATTATTTTTGTCTTCGTAAATTTGAAGGGGAGGAGTTATTAATTTGAAATTGCTCCTATGTTAATGGCTATAATGCCAAAGATGCATAGAACACAAAATGAACAATAAGCAAAGGGAAAAAGTTATGCAAACCAACAACATGTTTTTAACTTCACAGCTTATTAAGATATATATGCCACAAGGGGACTCTTGGCCACCTTCAAGCACAAAATCAAAATAGGAAATGGTTTCTCATGGTGTTGGAAAATGGAAATCAAGATGGTGGGTCCAAGCAACTGCAATCTACATTATTTTCAGTGTTTTTCAATGTATTCAGTTTGAATAGGGATATTCACAGTCAAAGTGCAATCAACTTTACAAATTTCTTGTGAACATGTTGAACATATTGCACCATCAAATGCTTTGTTATTAATTGTAACTAAGGGTAAATTTTAGGTTAGCATGATAAGATCATAAACAAAATCAAACCCAAATCATATAATGGAGCACAAAGGAAGTATAACATGAAAACAAGGAAAGATCTCACCATATGTCTTCAACCTCCATGATTGACCTCCATTAAACGTTCTTTATTTGCTACAATATGATATGTGCCCTCAGATTGTATGTGAGCTATAATGACTATGCCTAGACTAAGCAAATGTTGAATGATTTTAGTGACAATGCAAGTAAAAACTAAGCTCTACATGCAATGTAAAATTCTACAAAATAACAAGGTTAGAAAAATGAAAAGTATGAAGTCAAGAGATGAGAGATGCAAGAGATGCCAAAATGAGGACAAAATTGCTATTTCATAGAAAATGCAATTTTGGATGAATGGACAAGATTGAAGATTGGCAAGTGCCCTAGAATCAATTGACAAGATTCAATATGACAACCCACAATTAGGGTTAGGGAAACATTAGGGTGAACTAAAAATAAATGGACAAGATTTGATTTGAGAAAATCAAATCAAGGGATAGGAATGTATGTGATAGGGAGATAAGATTTGGCACAAAAAAAGAGGGAGTTAGAAAATCAAATAATTTTAGAAATTACTTGATTTATGGAGGAAAATAATATTTTGAATTTAAAATTACTTTAATTGAAAATGGTGGGGTCACATGACAATAAATGATAATTTAAAATTATTTACTTGGAAAGAGGGAAATTTAAATAAATAATTTTTATTTAAATTTTGAGGGGAATTAAATGGGACAATTAAATAATTAATTTTAATTATTTAATTATGGAAGAAGTTGGTTAATAATTAACTAAATTGTGGAGAATTTATTTAGTTATGAGAAGACATCAATATTAGAGACACATTTAATTAAAATTTATTTATTTAAATAATCAAGGGGGGATAATGGATTAATTAAATAAATTTAATGATTTATTTAATTAAAGAGGACATTGGACATTATTGGCTTATTAAATAAAATAAATATGATTTATTTATTTAAATAATCAAGCAGAATAAAAGACATGAATTAATTAAATAATTTAATCATTATTTAATTAATAGTTGAATTTGAACAGAAGGACATAATCAAATATTTTAATTATGGTCAGAGGAATTACAGAGAAAATTGAGTTTGTAGGCCTAGGTCAATTTTATGTGTCTACATTTTTTTCCTCATTGTCATAATGCAGTTTATCATATTATGGAAAACAAAACAAGTCAAGGATATGCCCCAACGAAGGTATAGAGTGCCTATGCCCCATTGGGATTTTTTTTGAATTTCAGGTCGGGGTCAGAAAAATTTGGAAAGTGTCTCGATGAGTTGATTGGATTCCCAAAAAAATAATGGCATGATCGGTTTCAAAATCTGATAAAATTAAGGTAACAAAAAGCTCAGTCAAAGGTGGTCAAAAATTCCTCTAATAATAAATAGGTTGAAAATGGGTAAAATTCAATTCATTTTCACTTTCACACTTGCACATTTAGATAGCTCAGAGCGAGGAGACTGCACTCAAAGATGGTGATTCTAGTTACCGAGCATCATGGAAACATCGTTAGGACCTTCAAACGGCTATAGGGCACAGACCCTATGGTATGTACCCTATAACCACATTGTAATTTTATCGTTTTGCATAATTTTTTAGGGTTTTTATGAATGTCAACGAATGCACCATGATAAAAATACATTCACGTAAGTCACATTCACAATCGCGTTTGATGAATTTGATGTTTCACAACGTAAATGCAACCACTACACCTAGGTATACAATGTAGTACAATGCATTCACTGAAAATAGTGACGCATTCATGGTTTCACAGTGCAAATGACAATCATTGCGACACATTCACAATATTGTGATGCAAGCACGAAGCCTAGTGACACACTCATTTGACAATGATGCATTTGATTTCCATGTGACACAATCAAATGAAAAATTCACATTTGCGAGTCAAAATGACACAAGCATCATAATGCGATGTAATCAATGTATGAAATGACACAAACACAAAACTATGACACTAATGATTTCAATGCGATGCATTTGACTTTGACCAATTTCGACTAGAGTTTACTTAGTTTTAGGCCGACTTTTTGTACATGTTTAGTTAGATAGATGGTTATTATGATATTTAATAATGTACTAATGCTCGTTTCTACATGTGTAGAAACGAAAACCATTGATCTACACGCATGATTCTAGGCCATCGACTTACGCCTTCTAGGATCAGTTGTCAAATCCAGGAGTAGAAATGATTGATGCGACCTGGATTATACTATGTTGCCTATATTCCCATTATTCGGGCTAATAGGGGCTACTGACAATACTCTATGAGAGATGGAACTCAAAGACCTGCTCCTTCAACTTGACGACAAGAGAGGCCACCATTACTTTGGAGGACATGTATCAGATCCTTCATATTTCGATTAGAGGAGAGTAGGTGGTTTATGATCCACACCATGGTGTATAGGCTTTGATGAAGATGTACAAGGTAAATGATGGTGTGGGCCTTAGTGTTGATGGTTATGATATTCAGTGGGAGTATCTAGCAGGGCACTACCTACAGTGGGATTCCATGTTGTGTACCCTGATTGCAGGGATCCTGATTCTACATCATCGGGGACATGGGTTCTCAATTGGATGGGGAGATGTTCTGGTACGGATGGGGTGGGATAGGATAGTTTTTTCCTGGGGGCCATGCCTATTGGCTATGCTTTATAATCAGCTACATGAGGTAGTCTATAGGGATGGGAGAAGCATTAGTTGTGGCATGACCTTGCTTATGATTTGGTCTTGGGAGTATATTTCTATCTTTGGCCACCTATTCAAAGGCCACAACTTGTAGAGGGTATGCCATATGTGTATTTATATGCAGGTGCCCTTCAATAGACCAAAGTAGGTGATACAAGATACTGGAGGCACAGGATTGACATGATGATTGTGTTTGTTTCGACACCATACAATGATTGTGTACAATGGGCTGGAGAGGCTGGTCATTTATAATTTTGTAGACAGTTCAGGTATCTAATTGGTTGTATTATGCAATCAAAACTGATCATTAAGATGTGAATTCCCCAGCGAGTACTCCATTAGTTCGGGGAGCAGCATGGCATATCCAGGGGGACCGCAGTGTATGCACGATCATCACGAGAGCCTACATGGGGTCAAGCTATATCAATGTCATTTTCAAAGCAGCAGATAGATGGATTGGTGGTGCAAACATGGGGTTGGAGTGGGGGTCTTGCAGATGTAGGGATGACTATAGACTTTGAATTGTGGTGGTAAACACACATATAGATTCCCTTAATAGATCTTGATGGGCTAACACCTATGGATTTTAGATCAGTGATACGACAGGTTTAGTGAGGAGGCTAGAGAGGTAGAGATAGAGGTAGGGATGGACGCTGGGGAGATGGGGGTAGAGGAGGTGGAGATGGGGGAGGAGATGACAAAGGAGATGGTGGGGGTGGTGGTAGGAGGATGAGAGGAGGGGATGGAGGGAGCCATGGCAGGAGAGTGAGATAGTGGGTGGAGAGAGCAGACTTAGATGCTATCCTAGAGGTGGTAGAGGAGGAGGACAAATATGAGGAGGATGCTAGGTGAGAGGGTGAGTAGGTACAGGAGGAGGACATGTAGTAGGAGGCTCGAGTAGAGTTGGAGGTAGGTGTGATGTAGGTAGAGGTGGAGGAGGTACAACCAGATGCAGAGGTAGTTGATGTTGGGGTAGGAGAGGAGGATACGGGTGATGATGAGGAGGAGCCAAAGACTGATAGAGAGATAGATGAGGTAGAGAGGTGGTTGTGGGAGAGGATGATAGACAAGGATGATGAGAGTGATAGGCCTCCAATTTTTCCCCAAGATGCCACAATGGATCAAAGGTTTGTAGACCTCCAAAGTAGGTTAGATGCTGCCTTGTCTCAAAGAAAGGCCTTATTAGCAAAGCTCAAGGTTGTACGGGTGGAGAGGGACAAGGTTGTGAATAGATTGAAGGATTCAGAGAGGTGAGTGAGAGATTTTTTGGAGTTGTGTAGGATAGGTAGTGCCAGTAGGACTTACACTAGTGCAAGTGGGTCTACATCATCAGGGTAGTCATCTGGGCATAGGTCACATCAAAGCCATAAGAATTCATCTGGACATAGGTCTAGTCATAGCCAACATAGTTAGCATACCCATAATAGTTAGCATAGCCAGCATATCGAGTATAGCCAGCCTCCTCAAGTAATTGATCCATCAGCCTCTCAAAATTAGGTCACTTCACCACTACAGGTTACAGTTGAGCTGATGAGTTAGCATCAGTCACATCATTCTTCACCTCCACAGGATAGAGAGGGCAAAACCTAGGGCTTATATTTTGTTACTTTATTGTTATGAGACATTTGATATATTGACCTTCGAGCCTATGAGCTCTATTTTTGGGATTCCTCTAGACTTTATCCAGTGACAAATTTTAATTATTTTGAGATATATATATGAGATGATTTTGATGCAGACTACATGGTTTGTTTTATGATCTTATGCATTATGATATTTTTATGTTTTATGTGATGCGATGTGATGCCTTTATGATGGTTATTTTATGATTGTATGCCATGATGGCCTTATTTTATATGCTAATGATAATGATATTTTATATGATGAGATGGATGCATTAATGTATTATGAGATGTATGATGTGACTAATGGATATCTTGCCTTATGATTATGGATGCAGTTATGTATATGTTTATGTATGTATAAATTATGGCTCATAATGTTATTATGATATCGATCGTATATGTATGCATTAGTGATAATGATTGTTATGTTATGTTAATGCAAATGGCGGTTTTATGTATGCAAGATGGATGGATGTATATGCAATGTAAATGTCGATGCTATTTTGGAGCCTGTTTTATGAAAATTTGAAGTGTGATAATAAAATGTTCATATGATCATGTATGCAACTATGTTTTTGTATGTCACAGGATATCATCAAAGGATGAGAGAAGAGAAGATGACTAGATGAAGGTGGATGTTAGTTTGGATAAATAGATGCATGTTAGTGTGGAGAAAATAATCCTACAACATTTTCCATAGTACTTTAATCATTGTTGCTCTTAATTATCATTGGACAGATTAACATATTGGCCAACAAACACTATGATATGACATAGATCAATAGTGTGTAAGGTCGAACCATCACATAGGACACAAGGATGAGCATGAATCATGCGAGGAATGCAATTTCCCCTATTCATTTTGCCATAACCAACCACAAATAGACAAGACTAGTCATGAAATGTCATTGCTTCCCTAAATCCTAAAGTCAAGATATCCTCAAGAAACTAGCCACATGACAGCCAAATAAAAGACAAGAAAAACATCGCACCACATCATTGCTCCTCTAAATCCTGAAGTCAAGAAATCCTCAAGGATCTAGCAATAGGATGATCAAAATGACAAGGACAATCATCATGATACATCATGGCTCCTTTGATGCAAAGAACTAGATCATGATGACCATCAAAAGACTGATAGTGTTCAAATGTCAAGTGTTTAAATGTAGAAATGCCAAGGTTGATGAGGTCTAGGTTGCCAAATGCCAAGTGATGTCCAATTCAGGAAGGACACATCCTGAATGATGTTGATGTCAAGAGGATTGATTCTCAAAGTTAGGAGAATCCATCAAAATATCAAATGATGATGATGATGCTTAGGAAGGACACATCCAAAAGCATGAAGAGATCACACGATTTATTCCTCAGAAGGCCACATTTGAAGAAGAACCAAGATTTTGATAGGTTGGTTTTCCTTGATAGAGTTTGATTAGATGAAAAATCTGATCACATGCTAGCACTGACATGTAAGTTCCGTTGAGATGTCGATTGAAAAGATTATTTAATATTTGATGATAGATTTATTGTTTAGGATTGATGAGGATATTCAATGTGTGTGAAGTGCAATGTCATGAACCCTAATGGACTAACCTAGTGCAGCATGAGGGGATCATCGATTGATGGCCTTGCCTACGTCATGCACTTAGAGACCTCATAGTTAAACATGACCGATGACTTTGTCTACAAGATAGAAGATTTATTCATGATTTTATTTTGACAAACCTTGAAGGATGGACCTAATGTCTCGGGGGTTCCAAGATGAACCTTACCTACGTAGCAAATTCACAGAGACAACATAGTTCGAACTATGAAAAAGACTAATTGACATAACAAACTTGAATGACATGACAAAACTGACCTTGCTTTTTTGTTTTCTTTAGGACATTTTTTTAGTTTTTCGATCTCTTTTCAAGACCCTTTTTATTAAAAAATTGGCTTTTTTTAGGACTTTTTCTGATTTTTAGGTCTTTTTTAGGACATTTTTTTATTTTTAGGTCTTTTTTAGGACTTTTTACGAATGTCAGAACCATGTGTGATACCCACTGTAGTCAAATGATAATGGTCTTTCCCCCAGACACATCGATGATTATTTGAGAGGAGCAGCATGGGAAGGGGTGTATGTGGGGAAAAAGGAAAGGATATGCAATGTGTGATGTCAACCAATGATAGCCATGGATAGAAATGACATGAATTATGGAAAATGTCATGGATGTGTCAGGATGTCGTAGTTATGCATTCTAGATTGAGGCAGATGGAATGATAGTAGATGGCAAAGCAAAGACTGACTAAACATGGCTCATGTTTGCCAAGTTTTCACCATGTTACTTATCCAAAGCACCCATTTACTTGGTTTTCACTATTGGACGAATTTATTTCTCTTTAGTATTTTTTTCATGTTTTGATTTATTTTTCTTAAAAAAAATTTTAGTATTTTACATTTTTTTTGTATTTTTAAGATTTTCAGCCAAGCTCTCTAATGTTATGTATAGAACTTGCATAGATGTAGGTTTTTGATAGGCTCTGTCAATTGTTCTTCATCTGTCATAGCTAACTGATAAGCAGCAAAAATAAATGCGACAGTGATGATGTAAGGACCTAGCCAATTGGGCTCGAACTTGCTAGGTTTCTCTCGATCAACCCAATTTCTTGGATTCAGCATGACGACCAAATCACCAATTTAAATTTTTTTGACCATTACTCTTTTGTTATAGCTCCTACAGAGATGATTTTGATATTCTTGTAAGTGATTCAATGCATTTTTTCTTCTTTCTTGGGTGATCCCACAATAGTGGTTTACAATTTTTGGCCAAACTGGACACTGAAATTATTATTTTTAACTAAATGTTCACATTCGGGCACCTATAGTAGCTAAACCGTAAGGAATTTGAAGATGATGAAAACTAGAGTCTCATAAAATTTTGTCTTTAGATTCTAAAAATAATTTTTTCAAAAGTTTTGGAATAAGATTGCACTTCTTTTTCCATCTCCCACAAAAATTGGTTTTTTTCAGAAGACAACATTTTTAAAAAGTGACGCTCACCGTATACAACATAAATTTTTGTGTATGAAGGATAAAATTCTAATTTTTTCAAATTTAGATTTGTAACTATGATATCTAGCACTTTCATTTGGTCTCATAGTTTTTTATTGAATATTTTTTCCTTAATAAAGTTTTGAAGTAAAACCAATTGCAATTCAAACATAGGCAGATTGTATACAACATAACTTTTTTTGTATGTATCGAAATTCAATTTTTTTTTTTTCAATGGATCAATGACATCAATACCCAGCATGTAAATATTTTTTTTAAAATTATTTTGATAATTTTCTATTTTTTCACATGTGCAAAACAAAGAGCTTGATTTTCAGTGAAAAACCTATGTTTAATAAAACTAAAAAAATACATACATAATAAAACCAAAACATATTAAAATTATATTTTTGGGATAGCTCATTTTGAGGACTACCATAATAATTTAAAATAAATTTTAAATGAATTCATTTGATCCCCCAAAAGTTAAATTAAAAGTGATTTTTTATCAGCATTTTGATAGGTGTAAAGGAGACTCATTTATAGGTATGGTTTAAAACTAGCGAGGTTCTATCCAACGGGGTTTGATCTAAGGTGATTTGAACAAACCCTCTTCAATTGGAATCCTTAAAATGGAAATTTTAAAGGCTTAAATCATTATATTTTCTAAAAATATGTGATTTCAGCAAAAATCAGTTCCTCTCAGAAATTGTAAACCAGCTTTGTGGGATCACCCTCTTGCAAAATTTCTAACTCATGCAAACAAGACTATCTATACTATTCATCATCGATCATTCTCTTTAAGGAGACTTAGAGAGAAGGAATTTTGACCTTGATGGGAAATTAGATTCAGATCCATAGACCAAGGAAAATAGAGTGGCTCTAGTAGGTGTGCTAATGCTGGTACAGTAGGCCCACAAGGATGGATTGAGTTGTAGATACCAATCATGGTTAGTGTCATTGATGGTCTTCTTAAGAATTCAAAGAATTATTTTATTTGATGCCTCAGCTTGACCATTGCCTTGTGGATAGTAGGGTGCGGAGAAATGGTGTTGAATATGGAAGCATTCACAAAGCTCATGAAAGTCATGATTTTTGAATGGATGATTGTTGTCTATGATGATGGACTATGAAACACCATACTTACATATGATTTAATTGAGGATAAACTTAGAAATATTCTTGCCAGTGATGTAAGTGAGGGGGATGACTTCGATCCACTGAGTGAGGTACTCAATGGTGGTGATGATGAATTTATGGCCATTAGAGGAGGATGGATGGATTTTTCCCATGAGGTTGAGTCCCCATTGTGCGAGGGGCCAAGGAGAAGTGATCATTATCATCTCTTGTGTAGGTGCATGAACTAGATAACTGTGCACCTAAATTTTTTGACATGTTCTAACAAATTGAAGAGCATCATTTTCTATTGTCAGCTAGTAATACCCAAGTGTGGTAACTTTCCTAGTTAATTTCAGGCCACTTGAATAAGATCAGCATATACCCTAATGCACCTCATGTAAATTTTTTTGGGCTTTATCAGTGTCGAGATAACAAAGAAGGGTGTTGTCAAAGCTACGGTGGTATAGGGTGTCGCTGATGATGGTGTATCGGTCAGCTTTTCTGATAAAGGATTTTTGCTGATTATTAGATAAGTTGGGTGGAAGGGTCTGGGACTTAATGTAATTATAGATGTCCTAATACCAAGGTCACCTGAGACCAACAAGCTCACAAACCATTTATGACTCTAGAACATCATATGTAGGAACCAGTAGTTGTTTCACTAAGAGCTCAAACTATGATACATTTTGAGGGATGTGCAAGAGAGATCCAATAGTTTCCATTATGTTTTCCATCTTGTTTTGTGCACTAGGGATTTGTTCAAAAGTTATCAAGCTAAAATAGGTTAGGAATCTATCCACCATTCACTTGTAGGGCAACAAATTTTCATCTTTTGTCTCATAATCATCATTCACTTGGTTGAGAACCAACTGAGAATCCCTAAAAACTAGTAGTGTCTGAATTTTCCATTTTATTGCCATTTTTAGTCTCATGACAAGTGCCTCATATTCTACAATGTTATTAGTACAAGGGAAGGAAATATGGAATGCCTTAGGAATGCATTCCCCTTGTAGTGTGATGAACAAGATACCAGCTCCTGAGCCATGACTAGTATGAGACCCATTAAAATATAGTTTCTAAGGTGATGAAGGTTATGCATGAAAGATAGACTCATTAGGAAAATTAGCTATCAATGAATGAGTGCCTTGGATAGGTGTATCTACAAGTTTATCGTCTATTACTTGTCCTTTTATTTCCTTGTGTTCAACATATTATATGTCGTATTCACTCGAAAACATGAACCATTTTGCTAACCAACCTATCAATGTTGCCTGACTTAGAAGATACTTCAATAGATCAATCTTTGCTACCAACTGTGTTTGGTGATTCAACATGTAATATCTTAGTTTTTGGGCTCCAAAGAAAACTACAAGATAGGAATGTTCCACGGATGTGTAATTGAGTTCATATTTGATCAGTGTGTGACTGATGTAGTATATGGCTCTTTCTTTTTCTTCATAGTCATTTTGTGCCAACAATGCCCCTAATGCACTGGTGGTTGCAGAGACATACAGGATCAAAGGTTTTCCTTTAATTGGAAGCATTAGGAGCGGTGGTGTCAATAACTATTCTTTGATTTCTTGGAAGGTCACTTGACATTTATTTATCCACATGAAACTATGTAGCCCAACAGTTTGCTTGAAGTTACCCCAATAACACACCTCTTCAGGTTTAAATGAACCTTATATTATTCTATCCTTTTAAATATTTTATCAAGGACCCTGAGATGATCCTTCCACATAAAATATTTTACAAAAATTTCATCCACATAATCTTTCATTAAGGTATGGATGAGATCATGTAATATTGTTGTCATGGCTCACCGGTATGTGGCACCTACATTCTTTAGGTCAAAAGGCATAACATTCCAGCAGTATGTTCTACATGGCCAAGTGAACGTTGTATTGTGCTGATCCTCGAGGGTGATCCATATTTTATTGTAGCTCGAGAAACCATCCATGAGGTAAAACATCTCGTATCCCACGATAAGATAAACAATGATGTCTAGTTCGGTAATGGGAAATCATCTTTTGGGCAGGCCTTTTTTAAATTGCTGAAGTCTATATAAATTTGGATCTATCCATTTGGCTTGGTGATGGGGACAAGGTTGGAAATCTAGTCATCATAGTCTATTGATCTTATAAATCTGACATCCAGTAACTTCTTTAGTTCAGCCTTCATAAGTAGTGCAATTTGTGGATGCATCATTCGTAATTTCTATTTGACTGGTTTGATACCTAGAATTAAAGGGAGATGGTTCAATACTAACTCTGGATCCAAACTTGGTATGTCAACATATGACCATGTGAAGTTAACTACTCTTTTTGAGAAGAAATGGTTGAATTCAATTTTTTCTTCTTTTGTCAATGTTGTGGCAAAGAGAACTATTTTGGGATTCTCTAGTGTAGCTATGTTAATTTCTATTGTGTCTTCAAAAAGCATTGCCTATTTTTCCTGTGTCATTGGAATAAATTCCAATCCTCCATCCTTACATGCCTTAGAGAGGTTTCCACCTTCAGATACATCCTTTATTTTTACTATTGTATTTTCAGAAAGTGCCTTGCGGTTTTCACCTAAAGACATTTGTTTTCATTTTATTTTTTATATTTTGTGGCTGGAGGATTGGATAGTCTCCCCAAATTATCCTGCACAATCTAGATCAATAAAAAATACCACCTTTTGATCACCACTTGGTATGCCCTCATGGAGTTCCATGAATTCTACAATGGCTTCATCATTCTAAAAGATATCCATAGCGGGCGAGCCTTGTTGGTCCCAGTCAATGAGTTGTTGATAGATAAGAGAAATACCATCATGAATGTTGGTAAAGGATATGGAGGATGCATAAAGAATGCAAATAGAAGCCTCAAGTCTGAGGGGATAATTGTCTTCATCAATTTCCCAATCAAATTCGATCCAAGGACCATTGTCAGATTCAGATGAGTTATATTCATTGTCATAATATGGGACAAATTGATTTGAATCTCAATCAACGGATGGTAGTTCAGAGACATGTATAGTAGGCTCAGGCATGTCAGGCTCATGAGTGGGCTCAAGGATGGGGTGGGACATTTCAGATGTTGTTGGTGATAGTTTATGCTCATTTGGGTCCCAAGGAATGCTTACCCATTCTTTATGTTTAGAATGGTGATCTATAGGATCAATGTTGTACATTTTTCTAAATATTTTCTTAAAAGGGAGTTGGCTAGGTTATAGAAATAGTTCATCAATATCATAATCACTCAGGGTTCTATCAAAGCCTCATTCCCATTCATGAGAGTCATTTTTGATATGGGAGTCCTCACTTGTCTCAACACTTTCAAGAGTCGTTACGTCCTCACTTGAAAGTATATAGATACATCGATCATCAGTTTTGAGTTGTTCAAACCCTAGACCTAAATACTTTCGTCTCGTAGAAGGAATCATAGGCTCTCTCATTTCATTGTTGTTTGTTCCAAGTCCACTAGTTCCATCAAAACCATGAGCTTTGCATATATTGTAGCCTTTTCCATAGATATGTATTGGTAATGGGGGTAATTTCGTTGGGTCCTTTTAGATCCAAGTTGATAGGTATAAAATTTCCTCATCACTCATATCACCTAGTAGTGTGAATACCATCTTTGGAGGAACCTTGAAATTATTTCTAGGCTCTACTGTGCAACAAGGTCAACCATAGACTTTAGGTGGCTTAGGTATTGTTCTAATGTAGTAAGCTATATTCAATTTGAATTCTCCACAACCAACATCCTGGATCTTAAAGTCATTACTTAGTATGGAGGTCGAGGAGGATGGTGTGGCAGATGTCAACAGAGTGGATATGGATGACTTGGTTAGTGTCGATGGGTCAATGTATTTATAGGAAGTAGATGTTGAAGCCTCTCAATTGATAGGAACTTGGTACTCAGCAATAGCTCCCAAGTTGGTACAATATTGAAAAGGATCAGGATCTCCCGGTATAGTAATTTTATTGTCATCGAAGGGGAACTTCAGAAATTGGTGGTAGGTGGAGGGAATGGCCTTAAAGGCATCAATCCATGGGTGACCAAGTAAGATATTTTAATGTATATTGCAATCCAAGACTTGGCATGTTGTGTCTATGATAATCGGTCTCACATGAATTGGAAGTGTGATGACGCCTTTACAAGAGTGTTCTTCATCATCATACGCTTTTATCACAATAATCTTGGTATCATCCACACAAGCATCAAAGAAGACAAGAGATTTTACCAATTTTAAAGAGAAGATATTCAATCTTTCTCTGCCATCTACTAGGACTCGTCTAACCTTATTCTTATGGATAAAAACCTCGATATGCAAGGAATCATTATGAGATGGTTTGGGTGACGAATAGTCAAGATCCAAAAATGTAATGTGATGAGGCAAAGTTAAATATACAACCATAGTTTCAAAATGGTTGACACCAATATTATTTGGGATGGAGGACTTTGCAAGACTTTACCCAAGATGACCTTATGTGTGGGTGAAATGTGGAGCAATTCAAGGATGCAGATTTGAGTCGATGTTTTGTTCAATTGCTCGATAAGGTTAAATTTTGGGTCAGGTTTTGGCTACTTGATAGATGGACCAGGTATGGTAATCTTGGGCTGATGAGTAGAGGGGCTTGGGATGGTGACCTTGCCTTTGCATGTAGTGACATTACATTTTAGGGCCTTTTTAATAGTAATGGTATTGACACATTTGTCTTCATCAACTACTCAAAGGTTATTAATAATAGTACCATCAAAATAAATGAAGGAAACATGGACGTAACTAGCTTGATTTTTATTATCCTTTGGGTTGGATGATGAGGGGTTACCCAAACCATGTTCTTGTAGTTTGTTCTTATGAATTGTATGATTTGAATTAGATGCAAATCGTTTACCACCAAGCTCAATGGTGCAGTCTTCAATAAGATCTTGGACAAGATTTCTTATGGTGACAAGAGGAAGTTTTATGCCCTTTGAAATTATGGTAATCACAAAATGTGTTATCATCCCACCATGATGGCTTGAATTGACCAAGGTCATATGGTTTAGGTTATTCTAATGTGACGATGCCATTTTGGATAATTTTCTTTAAGATAACTTTGATGGGTTCACCAAAGGTGGTGTATGTACATTTTTTAAATTGTCATGTTTGACGTGGTTTCCTTTGATTTGACTGAGTAGGATTGTTTTGAATGGAATTAGCAGGTGGTTTCGATGTGGTCATAGGTGCATTTTGAGTTTGATCTCCTTCAATTGTGAGCACAGGACCTGTTGCATTAACTATTTTTGCATCGACCACATTGTCATTGGTGATGTGTTTATTTTTAACCCAATAAATTTGTTTTGTTCATTGGAAGCAGTTGGGTTGGTGTTTTTGGTAGTGTTGATGTTTTTTCCACCATACTTCAGTTCACCTTTGGCAATCAAGGCATTTTTAAGTTGAACACCCTTTTCGACAAGGTCAATAAAGGTGGTACAACAATGGACTTGTAAGCCATATCTTAGCGGTCGTAGGATATTTTTTGTACAAACATGGTGACTTTCTCCTTTTCACATATCTCCATAGGACATCGGCTTGCTAGGGTTCTCCATCTTTGGAAGAATGGGATAAAAGTCTCACCTGTTTCCTCTTGAGTGATTCTGCATAATGAGGCAATGCCAATGTCCATATCAATATTATAGGCATAATTTTCAACAAACTTGTTGGCCAATTCATCCCATGATTTGATTCCTTTAGGTAATTGTGTGAGCCACTCCAGTGCATTCCCTATGAGACTCCTAGAGAAGAGTCTCATTAAATAAGTGTGTTCATAAGAAATTTCCATGTAATAGGTAGTGAATTCTTAGATGTGTTCAGTGGGGTTTCTCTTTCCTTTGTATTTAGGGAAATGCGGCACCACACATCCTAGAGGAAATGGTGGCATGTAAAATTTTGTGTCAAAGGATATTGACATAAGTCATATGACATGTACAACATTTTATTGGACATTTGCAAGGTTTCCACTTGTTTTTGAAGGGAAACAAATTTGACTGTGAGTGCCTCCACAATTGGGTTGTTTGTATCATAACACATGTTGGTGATAGGGATGGCTTGGTTTCCCCCTTGTTGTGATGATGTGTTATGATTTGGAATGTGTTGTTTATGAGAAAATTGGGTATGTCGATTTAACATTTGTTGGAGATGAATGTTTTGATTGGGTATTTGTTGATGTGTATGGACTTGTGATGCATATGTGGGTTCCCGTTGTGTTGGATTGTACTTGAAGAATGTTTTGTCCTTGAGCATGTTGGTGACCAAATGGAGTCATATGCTGGGTGCCTTGATCTCCTTTTCCAAATAGATAGGTATGGCCTTGTGTAATGCTGGTATTGATTTGTGATGAATTAGGCACATTTGATTGAGATCTTGGAATGACAACTCTTTGTTTGATATTCTTGAAGGGGTTTTATGATTTTGTTGCAATTTTATTAGTAGAGGAACCCAATAAAAGGTTGTTTTATGTCTCCATAGAGTTAGATGAGCCTCCAAAGAGGTTTGATGTGTAGGTGCCCATTATATTAGATAAAGTCCCAAATATGGATCCGGTAGTTTGTGAGGAAATTGTGGACATTTGTTAAGGGTTGGAATATGATGTAGTGTTTGTTAGGGTTGATGATCCCCCAATATACATTGTGTTGACCATATTGGATGTATTGGGTGCAATATGGGTGGTGGTATCACCAAGGGAGGTAGCATTAATGGTGTTGATGATATTTTGTGTGGTAGCTCCCATGGAAGTATCGTTTGCATCATGTGATTGGCTTGTTTGATTGGTAGGATCAAGAGATTATACTCTTATGTTGTTGATGTCAAATCCTTTTAGTAACCTAGCCCCTTTGTCAAGGAGCATGGCTAGGTATCTATCTGAATATTTCAAGACTAACTCTTCCAGAAGGGAGGCTACTTCAAGAATTTATACAGTAGCTTGTATGTCTTCCTCAAAGACTTGTCCATTTTCATCTTTGCGGGTGAATTGTTCAAAAGGATTGGGCATCAAGAGGATGGGATGGTTATTTCACTGAATGGATTTATAAATGAATTCCCCAGGATGTTGGTATTTGCATTCATGTCATTGCAAAAATTGTAATAATTGTTGCCTTGTCCAAAAGGATCCATTCTTCTTGTTTGTCGTAGTCTTTTTTCAACCATAAAAGTTTTTCTCAAAAGAGGGAGGATGGAGAATGACCAAATGCAAATGGTATGAGACTATGTTTTTGGATTTTTGAGGAATTCTATGAAATGTTGGGGAATGGTATATGTAAATGAGGCTAAGATGAGGATTCTAAAGGTATGTAAATGTAAAGGATCATAAGATGTACTCAATATTGGTAAACTTAAGGAGAGGCACTTTTAACCATACAAAGTTTAGGCAATGTCCCAATTTCGGAATGTCAAGGGACTTGTTTAAAAGGACTAAATGACAAAGACAACAAAGTGAGGTTTCCACACTAGACTATTGAGTTGGAAATGGCACACAAAAGGACAATGACTAAAGGAAATTTTTTGATCAAGTCCAATGATAACCTACTCTTGAAGGAAAAAGTTTGAAAAAGGAGGGAAAGTATTCCTATACTAAAATCTGCAAAATGGGGACCTAAAGTGATGGTCAAACTTAAGGATGCAATTAAGGAAGTGCAATTGTAAACCTATGGAAAACTAAAAATGCAACCTAAAAATGCAAGGATGGGGGAACTTCAACAATCCTTGGTCTAGTTGTGGATAGAGAATATAGAAAAAGATTTCTGGAATTTGTTTGGAAATGTTAAGCGTTAGATTTCTGACATTGAATGTTTTCATTTTAGGCCACAAGAAATTGTGTCATTGTAGGGTTAAAATGTGTTGCAAAGTAGAAAATGCATCCTAAAATAAGAAAATACAACATTTCAAAAAGAAAATGTGGTGTAACAAAGCAATTGTGGTTCTCAAGATATCAAATACAATTCAAAATAGGCAGGTGCAACATTTGGGATAGCAAATGAAGTGCAAGAGAGCAATTGCGGTTTAGTAATTACCAAGTGTGGTCCAGGATGGAAAATGTGCTGTAGTTTTAACAAACATGTTGCAGAGTCCAGTTTGTTGGAAATTTTTTGACAGATTGTGAAGATTGTTTCAAGTTTGAAGTCTTGTTATAGATCTCAAAAGGATGTTTATTTTTTTATTTAGTCTGAAAAACACTTGGAAAACACATTTTTTTAGGAATTGGTAAAAACAAGCATAGAGAAGATAAGTAAAACCCTATGGTTTGAAGGACTATATTCTTTTGGATTCCATGTGGATTTTACTTCAACCACACTTATTTTTAGCAGATGAATTTAGAAGCTTGGCCACACGGGCTCCCCCTTACATTGCACTCGCTTCTCAGGTCAACCAAGCTTCCAACCCCCATGAAAATCCCATGGCAGGCTGATCATCTCTCCTAAGAACTATGAGAATGTGGATGCCTTGGCAGTGACCATTGCTACACCAAAGAATATATAAAGGTTTTTTGTCACACTATAACAATCGTTTTAATGTGGGCATTTCATTCATGGGGGACCATCCATGCAGCAAGAGACCATTTCTATCCATCTTTTCAGAATAGTCCTTGTGATACTTGAAATTTCCTCAAGTACCCACACTTATATACTAGTTGGAAGTCACTTGGATTTAGCGTGTTACTGGTTAAATCTTTCCCTGGGGTGATTACTTTTTCCCACCAATCAGGCCCTCTAAAGATAAATAACAGAAAGTAAGTACATCCGTAGTTCAATCAATCTTTGTTTTCATAAACAAAGAGAGAGCACACATAATGTACTTAGCTCACACTAGTAAGATTTGTTCATTTTAAACCCAAAATAAAATATGGGCTGATAAAGTAACAATCTCTTTAGTTTTGTTATTTCTCAAGATCGTACAAAGCACAAGAGAATTGCATACACACTTAGGAAATTGTCACCAAACAACAAGACACACAAAACACTTGTTTATTTTAAATCCGATTGTGTGTGAGACAACCACATGTTTACCAATGCTATGAGAAAATATAAATTCATTTTATTCCAATGAGTTGTAATGCATGATTGCATTCTTTTTAAGCCCATGAATGTGCATGCATGTTCATTTTAACTCATGAAGTGCAATGCATGATTGTAGAGTTGTTTGTTTGTTTCATTAAGATTGTTAAATAAAAAGGAACACAAACAACAAGGGTTAGACTCTATCTTGCCACATGTTGTAACAAACAGATTAGTAATCAAAAAACCCTTAACCTATAATGCAAAAAAAATGAAATCTAGGAAATATAAGAAAAGATGAAAGAAAATTTTACCCAAGCAAATGTGTTGCAATAGATAAAATGCATCTCAGAATCGAATGTTGGAAGCGTAAGAGAAAAATGTGTTGCTGTGTAAAGAAAATGTGGCTCAAAAATTAGATGCATCTCTCGGGATTGCAGATGCGGCTCATTAGATCAGATGTGTAATTTGGAGTTAGAAAATCAAATAATTTTAGAAATTACTTGATTTATGGAGGAAAATACTATTTTGAATTTAAAATTACTTTAATTCAAAATGGTGGGATCATGTGACAATAAATAATAATTTAAAATTATTTACTTGGAAAGAGGGAAATTTAAATAAATGATTTTTATTTAAATTTGGAGGGGAATTAAATGGGACAATTAAATAATCAATTTTAATTATTTAATTATGGAAGAAGTGGGTTAATAATTAAATAAATTGTGGGGGATTTATTTATTTATGAGAAGACATGAGTGTTAGAGACACATTTAAATAAAATTTATTTATTTAAATAATCAAGGGGGAATAATGGATTAATTAAATGAATTTAATGATTTATTTAATTAAAGAGGACATTGGACAGTAGTGGCATATTAAATAAAATAAATATGATTTATTTATTTAAATAGTCAAGAAGAATAAAAGACATGAATTAATTAAATAATTTAATCATTATTTAATTAAGAGTTGAATTTGAATAGAAGGACATAATCAAATGTTTTAATTATGGTTAGAGGAATTACATAGAAAATTGATTTCATAGGCCTAGGTCAATTTTATGTGTCTACATTAACATCTCAGTGCTATATCATTTAATTTTATGGTTTTATTGTAGCAATTTTCTCATAAGCTAAATACTATGCATATGTTATTTTTAACTATTTTTAAATGCAGGTCTACCTAAATAAAAATAAAGATAGCATACACAACTATCTAGATATACATGTACATGTATATAAATTATTTGATGCAAGAGCTTCCTTAGTTCTTAGCAATCTTGCATCAACCAAACATATTTTGATTTAGTTTTGTTCTTGTTCTGTTCTTGTTTTCGTTCAAGTTGGGAGAACCGGTATTTCTTCATATTTGCTCACTAGATCTCACGTACCTATAGATTCATTGTGGACATGCACAATTACCTTACTCCAAGTATTCAGCTTGATTGGATCTTTTTTTGGAAAGTTATCACTTCCGGATTGAGTGATAGTTTTTGGCCCTAGACTTTGAATAACTTCACAACCTAACAACTAGTTGGATCGATCACAAATTTTTCCTATGACTTGCAGATCCTTACGATGTGTTTAGATTTTTTCAATGGAGTGTTCCCAACCTTACACATAAGTCCACACTTCATCATGCACATCTATCATGGAAGAATCTATGATTTTAGGCTGACCTATTCTTGCACACATTACATTCTTCTTCATCAAAGATTGTAATGATTTTTGGTCGACGCAGATGCTTCTAGACTCGCGGATATGATATAAATATTATAATGAATTATTATATTGACAACGAATAACAATTAAGTAGAACAGGATGTATATAGAGTTTGATATGTAGGATTTTTTCTCGCATGTATGAGAACTGTATTTTGAGTATATTGTAATGAAGTCTGTGAGAAAAATCTATATACCCGGATGTGGCCGACTATATGTAATTGAATTTCTTGATAATAAGAATGTGTTAATATACATTTTCCTCTAGATTTTGTGTTTATTTTGTTGTGTTACTCTAGTTGTAGGGACTGAATTGTTCTCTTTGAGGACCCTCCTACCGTGATAGCCATCAAATTGGTACTAGAGTGAGATTTGTTCCTTGCAAGATCATTAGAGTTTGCACAGTCTTGTTGAAGATTTTTTGTTGAATGGAAGATTGAGGATCCGACCTACAGTTGTAGAAGACTCGTGTCAGGATGGCGGGAAGAAATGTAGACCCTACTGTAATGGAGATGTTGAGAGGAATTTTTGCTCAATTGGAAGCAGTTGAAACAACCCAGAGAAGAGGTCGACCAATTGATCATGTGAGTGATGAAGAAGTAGAATTATAGGAAGAAGTGGCAAGAGAAGAGAAACCTAGCCTTGATCAAGGAGAATAAAGGCTCATAAGAACCCTAATTGGAGTAAACACTAAGCCACATTTTAATCCACCGGATTATAATGCTATGTTGGATTTAGATAAATTTCTAGATTGGATAACAGAGATGGAAAATTAATTTGATTTTGAAGGTACCCTAGAGGATAAGAAGGTGAAATTCGCTTGTACGAAGTTGAGAGGACATGCATCCCTTTGGTGGGAAAATTTGCAGACAAATAAACAAAGAAAAGTAAAGGAGAAGATAAGATCATGGGATAAAATGGTGAATAAGCTAAAGACAAAGTTAATGCCTATTGACTATCATATTAGCTTTCTCAAGAACTTGCATAATATGAAATAGAAGGAATCAAGTGTGAAGGATTATATTGAGGAGTTCTATAACTTGAACATCATATATGTACATTCAAAGGATGAAATTGAGCAAGTAGCTAGATATGTAATTGGTTTGAGGTCATCTATACAAGATGAGATTAGTTTGATTAATTTATTGAGTGTGGAAGAAGCATATCAATGTGCCATAAAATTAGAAGAGAAGATAAGCAAAAGACATGAGCAAAGATAGAGAGGAAGAGGTGGAAGATTTCAGAGAGGAAGATTTTCTATTGGAGGAGGAAGAGGATATTTTTCAGATCAGAACAAAGATAAGGAGGTCAGTAAGAATGAGAATTCATACTGAAGAGATGATGGAAAATCTTAAAAAATAAGAGGATATGGTAGTTGTAGAAATGAAGGATATAGAAAAGATGATAGAGGACATGAGAAAAGAGTATTTAGGGGAACTTGTTTCAAATGTGTTGGAGAAGGACACGGAGCCTTTGAATACAAATAGGGAGAGAAAAGAAAAAATAATGAGAACAATAGAAGGACAAAATTTATTGAGGAGAATCATGTTGGATCACCTAATCAACCAGAAGGAGAAGTGTTGGTAAATAGGAGAGTATTGTGTCAAAGTGAATTAGAGAAGGAACCATTGCAAAGAAAAAAATTGTTTAGGACCAAAAGCAAGGTAGCTGATAAATGTTGTAAAGTAATCATTGATAGTGGAAGTTAAGAGAACCTAACTTCTAAAGAAATGTTGACCAAGTTAAGGTTATAAATATTGAAACACCTGAAGCCCTATCAGATAGCCTGGATTCAAGATGAGCATAATATATTGGTAAGTGGACAATGTTTGGTGAAATTGAAGATAGGAAAATACCATGATGAAGTTTTGTGTGATATCATGCCTATGGATGTATGCCATATTTTGTTGGGAAGACCTTGGTAGTATGATAGATAGACTATTCATGATGGAAAGAAGAACATCTACACTATTGTTGCTAATGGGATGAAACAAATTTTGTTACCCTTGGAGGATGTTTCTAAAGTTGGTCTTTGCATGAATGCTAGAATTTATTTGGTTGATGGAAGTATATTTTTGGAGAGATTAAGACATGAGAACATGTGCTATGCCTTGGTTCCTAAGAAGGTTAAAGACTTGAAGCATGTAGAGGGAAAACCTGAAGACATAAAGGATTTATTGGAAAAATATGAAGCTATCATTTTAGATAATGTACCTGATGGATTTCCACCTATAAGGAGTATTAGTCATTGCATGGATCTGATTCCTAGAGCTAGTTTACCTAATAAGGCAGCACACCAGATGACACTAGAAGAGAATGAATAATTGAATAGACAAGTGCAATAATTGTCTAGGAAAGGTTTGATCAGAGAAAGCTTGAGCCCTTGTGTAGTACCTATAGTGCTAGCGCCTAAGAAGGATGGAGAATGGTGGATGTGTATAGACTCTAGAGCCATAAACAGGATCACATTGAAGTATAGATTTCCTTTATCATGGATGGATGACATTATGGATTGTTTGAGTGGAGATAAATACTTTACAAAGATAGATTTGAGGAGTGGATACCATCATATCAGAATCAAAGAAGGAGATGAGTGGAAAAAAAATTTCAAGACAAATGAAGGATTGTATGAGTGGTTGGTGTTGCCTTTTGGACTGACAAATGCATAGAGTACTTTCATGAGTTTGATGAATGAGGTATTGAAGAAATTCTTGGGTAAGTCTGTGATTGTTTATTTGGATTAAATATTGATTTTCAATAAGACTAGAGAAGAAAATTTGTGGCACATAAGACAATTTTTATAGAGGTTGAGGGAAGAGAAGTTGTTGATAAACATTAAGAAGTGTAGTTTCATGAAGGAAGAGTTGGTATATCTAGGATTTGTGATATCTGTAGATGGATTGAAGATGGATCCTCAGAAGGTAAGAGAAAATTTAGAATGGCCTACACCTAAAGGTAAGATCATTTCATGGATTGGCTAGTTTTTATTGAAAGTTCATTAGGAATTTCAGTTCTACTTGTAGCCCTATGATAAAGACAATGAGAGGAGATAGAAAGGGTTTTATATGGACATCTAGAGTGGACAGAAGTTTTGAGTTACTAAAATAGAAGGTGACTGAGCATCCTGTGTTGGCTTTACCATAATTTAGTAAGGTATTTCAGGTAGACTGTCATGCAAGTGGAAATGCAATTGGAGCAGTGTTAAGTCAAGAAGGGAGACTAGTATATTATTTCAATGAGAATTTTAGTGATGCAAGAAAAAGATATTCAATGTATGATGAAGATTTTTATGCCATAGTTCAAGCTTTGAATAAGTGGAGACATTACTTGTTATCTAAGCAGTTTGTGTTGTATACAAATCATCAGGCTTTGGAATATTTGAATAGTCAAGGTAAGTTAGATTAGAAACACATCAGATGCGTAGAATCTTTGTAGAGTTATACTTTTGTTTTGAAAAATAGGAGTGGAAAATCAAATAAATTTATTGATTCTTTGAGTAGGAGAAGGAACTTATTGACACAAATGCAAGTGGAGGTATTAGGCTTTAAAGAATTGAAGAACTTGTATGAGGAAGACCCAAATTTTGTAGAACCTTGGAGAGCATGTAAATAACTAGTTTTGGAGGATAGAAGTGAATGGCTAGATTATTTCATTGAGGAGGATATTTTGTTCAGATGAAATCAGTTGTGTATACCCCAAAGTTCAATGACGGATAACTTGGTGAATGAGAAACATAGTGGATGATTGGTAGGATACTTTGGAATTTATAAAATAGTAGCGTTGGTAAGTGAGAATTACTTTTGGCCACAGGTTCATAAGGATGTCAAGAGATTTTTGCAGAGTTGTAAATTTTTTCAAGTTGAAAAAGGGGGTAGTTATAATGTTGGATTCTATAAACCTTTGACAGTACTAGAAAGACCTTGGGAGGATATGAGTATAGATTTCATACTTGATTTTCTTAAGACACGGAGAGGTAATGATTATATATTTGTGGTGGTAGAATTTTTTTCCAAAATGACACATTTCATACCTTGTAAGAAAACAACAAATGTAGTACATGTAGCGAACATGTTTTTCAAAGAAAAGGTCAAATTGCATGGATTACCTAGTAGTATTATTTCAGATAGAGATACAAAATTTGTTTGTTACTTTTGGAGGACACTTTGGAAGAAGTTGAAGATAGATTTGAAGTTTAGTTCTCACCCATAGATTGATGTAAAGATAGAGATAGCGAAAAATATTTTGGGAAATTTGTTGAGATGTTTGGTTGGAGAGAAAATCAGAAGTTGGGATTTAGCCCTTTCACAAGCAGAGTTCACCTACAATAATTCAATAAACATAAGTGCAAGGAAGAAACCTTTTGAGATTTTTACTAGAGTTCATCCTAGAGGTATATCAGAACTAAGAGACATCAGTAGAGAAGATAAAAGGAGTGCACAAGTAGAGGAATTTGTAGAAAATATGAAGATAGTGCATACTCAAGTGAAGCACCATTTAGAAAACATGAACTGAAAGTATAAGGAGAAAGCAGATGAAAAGAGGACACATAAGGAGTTCAAAGTTGGAGATGAAGTAATGGTATATATGAGGAAGGAAATATTTTCAGTTGGAACATATAGTAAACTGAAGATGAGGAAGTTTGGACCTTATAGTATTTTGAAGAAGTTTGAGTTAGGAAATTCATATGAAGTGGAGTTACCAGATAACATTGGTATATCACCTATATTCAACATTGCAGATCTCTATCAGTACCATGAAGTGGGATTTAGTGAAGACAGTAAAGCAAAGCTGGAAGAACAACTTCCTAAACAACAATCAAATGAGATGAAAGAGATTTTGGATGTTAGAGATGGGAGAAATAATTGTGGAAGACAATATAAAGAGTATTTGGTGAAGTGGAAAGGTAGACCAGTGGAGGATTCTTCTTGGATTTATGAGGCTGAGGTAGACCATATTAGTTTTCCTTTGGCCCCCCAAAAGTGATGGACTCACTTTTCATTAACCCCAGATGTCTGATGTAGGAGCATCCTTGGTTCTTGGCAATCTTGCATCAACCAAAAATATTTTCATTTAGTTTTGTTCTTGTTTTGTTCTTGTTCTTGTTCAAGTTGGGAGACCCAGTATTTCTTCATATTTTCTCACCAAATCTTGTGTACATATATATTCATCATAGAAATTCTCAATTACCTTACTCCAAGTTTTCAACTCGATTGGATCTTTTCCCAGAAACTTATCACTTTCAGATTGAGTGACAATTTTTTGTTGTGGCTCTGAAATAACTTCAAAACCTAACAGCTAGTTGGATCGATTGCAGATCTTTTGCATGACTTGCGGATCCTCATGGTGTGTTTAGATTTTTTCTATGGAGTGTTCCTAACCTTACACTTAGTTCCACACTTCATCATGCACATCTATCATGGAAAAATTTTAGATTTGAGGTTGACCTATTCTTGCACACATTACATTTTTCTTCATCAGAGATTGCAAGAATCTTTGGCCGATGCAGATGTTTCTAGACTTGTGAATATGACATAAATCTTGTAATGAATCATTAGATTGGCAGTGAATAACAATGAAGTAGAATAGGATGTAGAGTTTGATATGTAGGATTTTTGCTCGCATGTATGAGCACTATATTTTGAGTATATTGTAATAAGGTCTATGAGATGAATATGTACACCCAGATGTGGCTAACTATATGTAATTGAATTTCTTGATAATAAGAATGTGTTAATCTGCATTTGCCTCCTGATTTTGTGTTGCTTATGTTGTGTTACTCTAGCTACATGGCTTGAATTGTTCTCTTTGAGGACCCTCCTACCATGAATACCATCATTGTTGCATTCTCAAATGAGCCATAGTGGTTTTGGTCTAGATATATTTATATATATTTTTTAAAATATGAAATAGGGAATTCAATACATATATACACATAAATTTGAGCTACATTTCCTAGCACTAAATATTATAAACAAATAGAGTAATTGTAAAAGAGCTATTATACAACAAATCCTATTTTATTTAGGCCATAAAAATAATTATATGATGCAAAAATTTGTGCAAAATGTGTTTAATGCCATAGACTTAATTGAAAATTTTAGCTACATTGCATGGCATTAAATATTATAGATAAATCATTTATTTGAAATACCCATGTTAAATGACTTGTAGCAAATAATTTTTATTCTAACACCTCTTATACAATTCTCTACTCGTCTTCAAAATTTAAAAAAAACAAAGAACATAGCTCTAATCTTGTATCAATATGCACTTTATGATATTCTTTTTTCCCTGATCTACTTGAAGCTTGCTGAAATAAACTGCTCAGATCTATTTATGTAAGGGGTGGAGCTTGCTAATTACGTGGGATGGCAGTGTCTTATATCAATATGTTTCATTATATTCTTTGTTCCTCATCTCTTTCAACTTAGCTACAACAAACTATTCTTTATGATATTCTTTTTTTCAGTTCCCCATAACAAACCACTCATTATTGTAGTTTACCTCTTTTGTTCTCCATATTTTAAACTTCTATTTAATGTGAGTTTTAGAAAATTTGTCATTTTCCTATGATTCTTAAGTGTTTTCCTAATAGCTCTTTTCCAACTTCACTTGTTTTCGTGTACCAATATGTTTCATGATATTCTTTTTTTCTGAAATTAAAAATATAAAGTTGAACAAAGAAAAGAGCTACTAGAATAACACTTAAAATCCACCAAACTATTTTTTTTCTCCACGCTTCTACAAATATCTTTTGAACTTTCCAAATAAATTATTTAAACCTAGTTCTTTATGAGGATACCTATTTTATTTAGGATATGACAACAATTATATGATGCAACAATCTGTGGAAATGTGTATAATGCAACAAGCTTAATTGTTTATTCGAGCTACATTGATTCACATTAAATATTATAGACAAATCGTTTATGCAAAATACCCATGTAAGATGACTTGTACTAAATAATTTTTTTTCTAGAATCTCTTATATAATTTATCTATTTGTCTTCAATATTTATTAACAAAGAACATAGCTCGAATCTTGTATCAATATGTTTCATGATATTAGTTTTTTCCTGGCCTTCTTGAAGCTCCCTGGAACAAATTGCCTAATTCTAGTTATGTAAGGGGTGGAGCTTGCTAAATATGTGGGATGGAAGTGTCTTATATCAGCGTGTTTCATTATATTCTTTCTTCCTTATCTGTTTCAACTTCCCCACAACAAACTATTCTTCATGATATTATTTTTTTCAATTCCTAATAACAAAATATTCATTATCATAGTTTGCCTCTTCTATTCTTCATATTTTAAGGTTATATTTAATGTGGGTTTTAGAACATCTATCATTTCCCTGTGATTCTTAAGTGTTTTTCTAATAGCTCTTTTCCAATTTCACTTTTTGTCTTGTACCAATGTGTTTTGTAAAATTCCTTTTTTCTCAACTGTTTGAACTTCCCTATAACAAATTGTTCTTCATGATATTCATTTTTCCAATTCCCCATACCAAGTTGTACATTATTGTAGTTTTCCAATTCTATTCTCCATAATTTAAATTTCTATTTAATGTGGGTATTCGAACATTTTCCATTCTCCTGTGATTGTTAAGCGTTTTTCTAATAGGTCTTTTCCAATTTCCCTTGATAAAAACAAATTAGATATGGACATCTATGTATGTGAAATTACTTACAAATAATATTTAAACTAAAGAGCCTAGTTAAAGTCAAATGCATGTATAGATTTGAGTTTGCAGCATATTCCAGCTTACCTAAAATTCTATCACTATCTAGACAAGGTGTAACAAAAAATTCTATGTAATAGTTGGCTTCTCAATTCAAAATTTAAGCTACATAATTTTTCACTGAATATTATAGAAAAAATAGGGAAACTCTAAAACAACTATTAGAAAAACACTTAAGAATCACATGTAAATCATACAACACAAGCAGTCTATGTAAGAGTTGGATTGTCAATTCAAAATTTTAGCTACATTCTTTGGCACCAAACCCACATTAAATAGAACTTGTAAAGATGATGAGTAGAAATAACCTATACAAAATACCTATAATCCCACATACTTAATCGATTAAATTTGAGCTACTTTACCTGGCACTAAATATTCTAGAAAAATAGACAAATTGTAAAATAGCTATTACACAATAAATCCTATTCACGACTCTCTTGACAAAAATCCCATCGAAAAATTCAAACAAATAAACTGAATAGATAAAATAGATAGTAGAAAGAATAACATTTAACACACACCAAACTAATTTTATCTCCAACATGTTTCTACTTTCATACTAACCCTCTGCATATATATATATATATATATATATATATATATATATATATATATGAAATCACTCCTATGTTAATCTGCAATTGATCCTATGTTAATGGGTGTAATGGTAAAGATGCATAGAGATAACTAAAACAATAAATGGAGGGCAATAAAATTACTAACCCTAACTATATTTTTTGACAAAAGAAACAAGATTTAACTATAATTGCTCCTATGGTAATGGGTATAAGGCCAAAGATGCATAGAGATAACTACAAACAATAAATGAGTTACAAAAAAATTACTAACCCTAACCATAGTTTTTTTATGAAAGAAAGAAGATTTAGCTGTAATTTCAACATCCATACAAAACCATAACACCAAACACCTATGTAAAATGACTTACAGATTCCAAACAACAATAGTTTTAACATAAACAATAAATAAATCATTTGTGCAAAACACCCATGTAAAATGACATATAGATTGCAGAGAACAACAGTTTTTAAACCCTCCAATATTCTATAAAAAGAGAGCTGAAGCCATTGATTTTTACAATAGCCTCCTATCAAATGAACCACAAAACCGAAGCCGACAAGTTTAAGAATAGTTTTCTTTCAAACAAACACCACAATGGCTCTTTTGACAATGCAACTTAATCAATATATTTTTTGGCACATTTCAAACTATACTTTTCCAAACCACAAAATCCATGTAAAATGACTTATAGATTCTAGAGAACAACAGTTTTAACATAAATAATAAATAAACCAGTTATGCAAAAAACACATGTAAAATGACTTATAGATTGCAGAGAACAATAGTTTTAAAACCCTCCAATATACTATGAAATTGAACATAGAGCCAAAGGCAATGATTGTTCACATTACAACTTAATCAAAGTATACTTTCCAACACTACAACACTCAATATTGCATTTACTTTGTCTGCCCATATTTACTTTGTCTGCCCCCATCATACAACAATGGCATAATGCATTAACATTCCCATGAGAAAACACTTGCCATTTAGCTTTTGTGTATCAAGGACACCAACTTCACCACCACCAACCCACGTAATTACCAAGCTCCATGTCACCACAAAAAAAATCAGTCAAATCACTGTAGGCTGGGACATCTCCAATACCGACAAATCAAATTCATAGCTTGGTTGACAAAAATTTCAGCAAAAACTTCAAACAAAATAGCCCATCGGCTAATTAGAAAGTGGGTGTTCTCTATGTCCTAAACCATATGAAAGCACTCTCGTCCCCCATTTTTTGTTGTTTCATTTTGGTGAACCTACATTTAGAGCATCATAATTCTGATTTGAAGTGCATCATAATCCTAGATCTTGCTTACATTAACATTGCATTAGGATTTGTACTAGTTAATTGAGATTCTAGGGTGTCTAATTTTGCATTAGTGAAATTTAATATAGCTTGCATTTTTGCATCCTAAATCAGTGAATATCATATAAAATTTGCATTTGCACCTAGTTTATAGATGAATACAACATAAAAAGCATAAAAAGCAATTGAAAATTTCTAAAAAAATTGGAAAAAACCCTCATTTGGACTCATTCGCCACCTTGGGAGAATCGGTCCAAATGTAGATTCTACACTACATTTTACAGAGTTAAATTCCCTATGTCTAAGCTTTTTATTATTTTTAAAACCTTTCTATTTTAGTTTGCATACTTTTTGTTACATTCAAATAATTAGAAGTAGCATAGTTTACATTGCAATTGTGGATAGAATTAGATTCTTGCACTCTTCATTTTCAGTATTAGTTCATAGTTCAATGAGATTTGATTACATTTGGCATACATTAGAAAACAAAAACAAAAACAAGATCAAACACCTAAACCGCTTGGAGAAAGTATAGTTATTTTACTATGTCAAATCTCTTTTTCCAAGCTAACCTAACCCTCAAGTCTTTTAGTAGTGATGAATTTGACATGTTAGATGAATCCCTTGAGGATTTCATCTCACAAAGTTCATCCACTACAGATTTTTATGAAAAAAAAAAAACAAGAGACATTAATTTGATTCAACCTCAAAATATCCTTTACCCACCTTCACAAAAGTCTCAAACTCAAAAAAAATCTATTTACACTCTTGAACCACCTAAGAATAATTTTTTGCACCAATCAAGTAATAATACCATTGCTCATACATATAACACTTGAAACAATTTGCAACCAAAACAACTAGCTAGAACACCTTTACCTTTGCCTAATCCTATCTTGCCTAGTGCTCCTTGTTTTCCTTCACATAGTGGGGAGGAGTATGATCTTGTTGAACAACTTAAGAATACTCCTGCAAAGATATCCCTATGGGACCTAATTTGGAACTCACCTAATTATTACACCATGCTTCAAACAACCTTACAAAAATTTGTGATCCCTCCTAATACAATTGTAAACAATGTGGCAACTCTAATCAAATGAATGAATATAGTTAATGTAGGCATTACCTTTCATAAAAATGAGCTCCCTCCCTTGGAAATGATAAAGAGACATGATTCCTTCATGATAATAACCAAATTCAATAGAATAGGAATAAAAAGAAGCCTTGTTGATAATGGCTCAGCCCTTAATGTGTGTAGTGTGAACCTTTTAGATAGATTGGGTGTGATTACATCACCTATTACTTCACCTATTAATTCAACTTGACTCTTTATCAATTCAAGGATTTGACAATGTAGGAAACTAGGTGATGGGTGTGATTACTTCACCTATTACATTCATAAAGGCTACCTTACAAACTTTTATTCATGTTATGCCTCATAACCTTTCATACAATGTTCTTTTAGGAAGACCTTGGATTCATTATATGCATGTGGTGCCTTTGACTCTTCATCATATCATGAAATATTCCTATAACAACAAGGTATACCAAGTTGAAATAGACCCCAAGCCTAAAAGTTTCTTACAATTTGAAAATAGAAGAACAAGTCCTCTAAGCACATTAATTCCAGCATCAAACATAGAACCTAGGAAAGAGGAAAAAAAAGAGATGGAAAAAGTAACCAATTCATCTTGTAGGACGTAGTTCCTAACATTGTGGTATTGCAGATAGCTATATTGGGGGCTTAATTCTCTTGTATGAGTATCCTTTTATGAAATAAAATGTACTATTCATAGTCCTTTAGCTTGCATATGCACGTAGAGTCATATGGGTGCTAAAGTGAGGGCTAAATGTGGCAACAAGAATTGTAGTCCCTTCTTGGAGATAGTACAATTCCTTACCTAATATGGACCTATTTTGGTATCCTTGCATTAATTACATTTGAATAATTATTAATAGGCCCCTAAGACCCATTATTTAAGATCTCAAGGCTTATTCCAACTAGAAACCAAACAAAACCATCTAAAACATGATTTTTTTTAAAAACCCACCTCAAAAATCTAGGGTGGGACTCATTCACCACCTTGGGTGAATGTGTCCCCCTAGGTGGGACCCATTTGCCACAAGTGGAGAATGAGTCCCATTTGGGGGTTTTTAGGGTTTGAGAAGGAAAATCACCTTTTTAATTAAATATTTTGGTGATGTCGGCCTTTCAGATCTGAATAATGATAAATTAGGTGTTAATGCCTATATAAGCAAGCATCTAAGTCATTATTTCATGTAATCAATATAAGCCAACATTTTCAAGAGAAATTCCAAAATCCAAGCATTAAAATTCTTCAATGATTCTCTCACAAGAGAATTCAAGTTTCAAAGGCAAGCAAAGTTGAATTCTTGGAGCAGCATTAAAGTACTTTTTTTGTAGGTCTTCAAGCTCACTTTCATTCAAGATCTAACATTTTCAAGGGTTGATCATGGTTACCTATGGTGAATCATGTTGGATTCTAGGTTGGGGAGATGCAACTAGCAATCAAGCCAAGCATAATGACTTGTTTCCTAAGTTATTCCATGCTCCATTACGACTCTACATTCTGTCCAAGGAAGGTACAAGCATTATTGAGTCTCATTTGGGTGATTAGAGATCTCTCAAAGTGAGGCATTCATTTTCACATTTCATTAATGCATCTCATTCTTAAAAATTAGAATAGGGTTGCATTATGTTTCAAATTTCTTAGTCTTAGACACACTTAAGGCTAGGGTTTATGTTCACATTTACATTCAAATTCCCTGGTTTCTATCAAGGTTTAATTACGAAACTAAGGGTTTCACCGAGGAAATCCCTCCATAAGCAAACCAAGTCTATATTATGTTTTGTAGATTTGGATCCAAAAATCAATTTGGGAGAAAAGAGTAGGTGTTGAAGTGTAGATATGAACTTTTAATTCCCAAAAAATTATAATGGGACTAATTCGCTAGAAGTGGTGAATGAGTCCCACTACAGTTATTTTTCACATTTTTTATAGATTCAAATACTCTTTTTCTAGAAATGTATGTTCTTGTGTAGAAACCCTAATCTGGGACTAATTTATCTAGACTAGTGTATGAGTCCTAGTAGGTCAAAATTTTAGGATTTTCAACATTTCAGAGCTCATTCAAATCTTCTTCTGATTGCCAGGTGCGCACATTTCATCATGTAGCTTTTTATTCTATTTTATTTACATTTCTAGGTCATTAGTGAAAGATTGCATTGAATTAGGGTTCAGCATTTAAAATTTCATTGCATTTGTCTCTCCAAGCCCTATCTTGGTGGTGAACCCATCATTAGTTTATAATCAGCCCCAAGGACAACCCTATTACAATATCTCTTTCTCCTTTGCATTGAGATCTCTAGTGTTATCCTTCAATGAAATAATTGGAAAGTGGGTGTGCTCTATGTCTTAAGGCATATGAAAGCACCACCCTCTCTCATTTTCCATTGTTGTAAGTTGCAACATTATATTTTGTTCATTCATCATTCTCCATTCCTATTTCATTTCATTTCAAGGTTTAATTACCAAAATGGGGTTAGACCAAGGCAAACCCCTTTCAATTAATAAAACAACACATTTCCCTCTCTTTAGTGTGTTATTTGTAGGTTTATATTGAAGATACATTGAAGAGAAAGTTTGGAGAAAGTTTTCAAAGTGTTCAAAGTGTTGAAAGTTGTCACCTTACATTGGAGATACTTGGAAGACTTCTATTGGTTGCAAATCGATGTTTCGCATCTAGAAGTCAACTAGGAAGCGCAAAGTAGACCTTTTAGACCAGATTTAGACTTTAAAGTTATAGAAAACCCTAATTGGACTTATTTTTGAGTTCTAGCGTATAAGTCTCAGTTTAGATCAATTTCTAGTTTTATAGATATTCAGATACCTATATGCTAGATTCTTATTCCTGTATAGAAACCCTGAGCTAGGACTGCTTCTCCCAGCTTGGTGTATGAGCCACAATCAGAATTAAAGTCAAAATTTCCAACATTTCAAAGCCTCATTAAGTCCTCTTTAGGTTTCCAATTGCACACATTCCACTCTACAAATTTTGTTTTTTTTTACATGCTTTTACAGGCTATTTAGTGAAAGATTGCATCATATTAGGGTTAAGAATTACATCTTGCATTATATTTGTCTTTCCAAGTCTAAATTTTGTGGTGAACCCCTTATTAGTTTACAATTATCCCCTAGGACAACCCTATTCCAAGATCTCTTTCTCCTCTACATTGAGATCTCTTGGGTTTGTTCTTGAATGAGAGAGTAAGAAAGATTGTTGGTTTCTATTTCCCAAGCATACAGTCACACACCTAAAATTCCCCCTTACATTAATATTGTAAAAAATTTGAAGTCAAATAAGTATAATAGATAAACTTATAGAATATTTTGTTCTAAGAATAAAAAATATGTCCCATATACCATGGGTTTTACACATGGTTGCCAAAATGGTACCTAAGCCTCATAATAAAAAGTGAAAGAAAAACATAGAAAAATAGATTTTATGTAAAATATTAGGTGGAATCCTCACATCACATTAGGGGAGGTGTAAAAATACACTATCCATTGGAGTTCAATCATAGGATCTAGGTTGTTTAAATTCTTTAAGAAATGACTTGCCATGCTTGTCGACATTGTAACGAAAGTAAGGTAGAGAAAAAACTTCCTACAATAATCTTGAGAGGAGGATAGTGCAAAAATTTATAGATATTTTATAGTTATACAAACTTAAACAAAAATAAATATAAATATCATGCATACCAAAACATAGTGATTCATGTGGGAAAAACCCTTTCAAGAGAAAAACCCCACTCCAAAAGGTTCCCAATATATTATTCAAGAATTTAAAATATTAAAATATAATTGAAAAGAAAGCTTCTCATAGGAGTATCACCAACCAAGGATCAAGAAGCAATATGCCTCCTATCAAACCCTCAAAATACATCATAAATAAACAGTCGTAATACATCACCCTCATAATATAGGGTTTCCTTCTAGGGTAAGTAAAGCCAACAAAATATCAACCATAAGATTGAGACCTAATGATGAATGGTCTAAATTTATAATTTTAAAATATAAATTAAATTTTTCTTTCAAGGGTGCTTCCCATGAGCCCCCACCAATTCATGCGATCCCCAAACCCCCCACTGGAGTGGATGGGCACCCCTAGACCCTTGTGGGGGGACCTCTTGCACCCCCCGTCACTAGCATATCAATAGTACCTTATGTACTTGCAAGGTTGTGGAGAATTTTTCCAAAAATAATCCACCTGTGGAACACCTTGCAAGAGCAACAAGAGGTTGTATAAATACCATCTCTTAATTGCTAGGGGCCAAAAGTCCCAAAGACTCTGAACACCAACTAAAATTTTCTATTGTCATAGGCTTAGTTAAAAAATCATCAACATTCATCAAAGTCTCTACCTTAACTTGCCTCACCCTACCATCTTTCACTATATCTCTAATAAAATGATATTGTACATCAATGTGCTTTGTCTTGGCATGAAATGTGGGGTTCTTAGATAGGTATATCACACTTTTTTTGGCACAATTAATTGTCACCACACCTTGTTTTATTAAAATATTTGAACATAGTCTCTTAAGCCGGATGGCTCTTTTAGAAGCATGAGTAGCTGCCATATACTCAACTTTAGTAGTGGACAAAGAATCCATAGCCTATCACTTACTGTGTCTCCAAAAATTGTAGCCTTGACACTTTTTCACTCATTTGGGCCTATTCCCTTGGATTTTGGCCTTGTTTTTCTTTGATTTGATGTTGTAATGTGGCCAACACATTCAAATTAGGCCTTGAACACTTGCAAATCAATAAAAACCTAATGGTGTTATACAAAGGTGTTGTGAAGTGTTGTAACTCATCTTCCAACTTTTCTATGACCCTTTCAACACAATTCACCTAGACAACATCATTTTACCCCTTTCCAAGCCTTGTGCCAAAGTGTTGTAAGGTGTTGTAATACATTTTCACACTTTCCTAGACTTGTCATCAACAAATTGACCCTTCCTTATGATAAATTTGTCCCTTAATGTAATTTTAGGTCTGAATGAAGTGTGTTTTTGGAGAAAAACTCATTAGACATCATTAAACACCACTTAATTCCCCGACCACCACTTGAATTTGTCCAAGTGGACTAGGTCGCCACCTTGGGCGACCTAGTCCCTTTCAGCATAAAATTTAAAATTAAAACAAAATTCTAACGGAAAGTTACCTCCAACACCCTAAGGTTGGCCTATCATGTGTTATTTTCGAGAAATTAGGGCATGACATGTATAAATAATGGTTTTCATCCTCTTTTCACGCCCCCTTAAAATTATTCTTCATCTTCACAAGCACTCAAGAACTTAATCTTTTCAACCAAGTAGCAAGCATTCAAGCACTAAGCACTTCAAGCAACCTCCATTGGAGTTGGTTATTGCATGTTTTTAGACATCTTCAACAAGGGTTTGGTGAATTTTTTCATTTTCTTGTCATTCAATCATCTTTCCCTTTCATTTCTATTTCATTTGGGTTTGATTACAATCATGGGGTTTGACTAAGGCAGCCCCTATTCTCCAACCCTAACCTTTTCCTTCTCTTTGCATGTGTTCCTTGCAGGTTTGTATGTAGATTAGTTAAGGAGAAAAGTGTTAAAAAGGTGTCATCTTTTAATCTACATCAACCCACATCAAAAAAACCCTAGAAGGAGCTAAAAGACAACTTTCAGGTCATTTTCTAAAGATTCGGACATGGGTCTTTATCAAAAACTAAAGTACAAGTGGGAACCTCTAGATTTCAACCTCGAAACTCCTACAAGCACCAGGAGGATTAGGTTTCCATCATTGGTGACCTTGTCCTTGTACTAGGCCTAAAAAGAGGTTTTTGTGTTTCTAGACATCCTTTTACTAGAAACCCATTTTGGCAAACTTTCTCGAGAAGAGGACTAGATCATCCATTCTATCATAAGTATCCCAGTGAGCATTTCTAGTAGGTTCCAGAAGATTCTAGAACTCCTCTTCTTCCACTCTCAACTCCCAAGTGCACCATTTCTATCTCTTCCAGTTTATTTCCAATTTGCATGCATTTAGGTCATTTAGTTTAGTTTTCATATAGTTCACATTTGCATTTAGTTTGTTTCATTATATTATAGAATTCAGAAACATCCTACCACACACAACACGACCCATATCTTTGAATGAACTCACCAAAATCATATCATTAATTGGAAAGAGAGTCATTCTTCCATCCAAGTTGCTAGGTGAAAAACCACAGTGGCCTAATCGGGGAATCCTCTTTCCCTTCATTACCATATCTTTTTGGCAGTTCCTTTTGGTGAACCCATCCTTAAAACACTTCTTTTCACTTCTAATTTTTTATTTCATCCTAGGGAAAATATTGCATTGCATTAGGGTTTTGCATTGTTTGCATTCTAGGGCTTTAAAATGTGCTTTAGTGAAAATTTCATGCTAGCTTTCATTTTGCATTGTATTTTCATTGAAAAGTACAAAAAAAAAATCTGCATTTTCATTCCCTACTTGCACTGGAAAAACATAAAACTCATTCAAACTTTTAAACATTGTAAAAAAAACCCATTGTTGGGACTAAGTCACCACACTGGGTGACATAGTCCTCTTTCATATTTTGCATAGTATTTTCTATCATTTTTAGAGAATTGTTTGCATTTCTATTTTCTGCACTTTCATTTGTATTTTTGTTTCGAGATTTTATCTTTTATTTAATTTCTTGCAATTAGTTTTCTTTCACTATGGCTATGTCTTTCAAAACGTTTTGGATGTCCTTCAAATCCATGGTAGACATGTCAAGTTGTGCCTTTGGCACTGATTTGAATGAACTTGAACCCACCCCTGCTAAATCAACTCGAAATGCATGTCATCCTCATGAAGTTGGCATCATTAGGGATGATGATGCTAGCATGAATCAGTTCCTCAATGAATGCCTTGACATCTTGAAGAAAATTATTATTTCTACCCATCCATAAAACAGCTTGAGCTTCCCAAAATGTCACCCCTAGAGACATTTGGATATCTCCAACCTAAAAAACATAATGAACCTAAGTTCCATGTACAAGGTGAACCCATTTCATCTAAACTTGTCACTACTCGACCATTTTACAATAACCAAGTCACCCATCCTCCAATTAATCTTCAACAAACCTATGGAAAAGGGTTTACCATTCTAAGGAAGCAGGGTGGTGACACTACAAAAAAAAAATGAAATCCACAGATTTTATGAACAATTATCCCCTAATTAACATACAACAGTAATAGGCTATCAAGATCCTCCTCATGACCGTAGGCCTCCTAGATAATTTCTCAGGCTTCATGATGATGGCATGGCGATCTTTGATTTCCCTCCTGATTTGGATGTTCTCCTTCCTAAAGAATGCTCACCACCTCCTAACAAGAACAAAGACAATCCTAAGATAATCTCAGACCCTCCTTTCCTAGTCTCAACTTTCAAAGTTGGAGAATCTAGCAGACACAAGAGGCCATACAAATTACAGAAACTCAAACTTCCTCTTCATCCACCTCTTGAATGTGAGGAAATTACAAATACTCCTAAACAAAAGGCTCATTATATTTCCTCCCTGTAATTGGTTGGTGATTTATCCTAAAGATGCTAATGTACCACATTGTTCTTAGCATCGTGTTCTTATCCATAGAAGTGATGAATGTCATCATTTGCGAGAGATGCTGAGTAAGTATAAATTTGATGGTGATAATTGCTACCCCCTCAAACCATAAACTAATCCCATACACATTACCATGTAATAGTTGTAGAAAATTCCCTTATCTCTATTACATGATCTTTCCCACCAACCATATCAACTCATTCTTCATCTTGCACTTAGTGGGGACAAGTAGTTGTTAGCCTATTCCTAGTAATTCATGTGTCCTTGTCCCTTAGCTTCATTTTTCATCTCCCACTTATACCCACTGTGATTGGGAGGCATATGACTTGCTTAACGGTTGACTTACACTTTCCTTACTAGCATTATTTTTTTTTTTGTGTGACATGTTTTACCCATACTTTTATGTTTGATGCCCTCTCTCTTTGTGACATTATTCTATGTGTACCTTAATTCTTCTATATTTTTTGCATTATTTTTTCTTCTCTCTTTTTATTTTTCCTTGCATTTGTGGATGATGCAAGGCATTGAGACTATAAAGTCTCCTTCATGTTGACCCAAATGGACTCTTTTACTTTTCTTTTGTTCATTTTTCCTTCCATTTGGGGATGATGCAAGGAATTGAGACCGCAATTTCCACTTCATGTTGACCCAAATGGACTCTTTTCCTTTTCCTTTGTTCTTTTTACCTTCCATTTAAGGATGATGCAAGGCATTGAGACCACAATGTCTCCTTCATGTTGACTCAAAAAGGCTCTTTTTTCTGTCTTTTCCTTTTTCTTTTTTTTTTCCTTTTGGGGATGATGCAAAGCATTGAGACACCCAATGCCTCTTCCATGTTGACCTAAAATGACTCCTTTTCATTTTTATTTTCTCTCTTTGTGTCCTTCATCTAGTTCTATTTATTTGGGGAGATCATGATAGTTCCAAGCTCTCTACACAAATCTTGCAGCAATGAGCATATTGTCCCTAAATCCATAGATCCCTCATGTGTTTGTGGTTTATCATGTTGGGGGCACCCCTTCTTCTCTTTTATTTTTCCTTCTCTTTTACATGATGAAACCTCCCTCAAAAACATATGACTTGGCATAGGGCTTTCCATGTTTTCTCTCATGTTCTTTTCTTTCTACTTTTTGCATTTTTCCTTTCTCAACTTTAAATTAATTTCTCACAAAATGGTGTGTAGCGATTCCTTTAAAGTTGTGGCATACATTGGAATTATTTATGTTTTCATTCTCTTTTCTTTGTTGTTGATTCCCAAAATAGCCTTATTACTTCATACGATGTGTTTCTCACTTTGTGGATGACATTAGGTGTAATGTCCTTCATAAGTGCAACTTATCTTAGCCTATTACTGTGGATGCTAAATCTGCAAAACGTTAGCCTTTGAAAAACGTTTTCATGCAGGTCAAACAAAACATAACAAATCAAGCATCCTTATGAAATATTGCATCATGCTAGATATGCTAAATGAGACATTAAAAAAACAAGAAAAGTTGAAGAAATCATATAAAAAAATGAATTATACCTATCTCATAGTGGAAGTGGTGCACCTTTGATGTGAAAAGGATGCCCTATCCCACCTCGTTGACAAGCTTCAAATGATAATAATGCAAAATGCAAGTGATGGAGATGAAAATGTAAGATGAACTCAAAATGCCTATAGTGCAAATATTTAGGCTGTAGATGGATTTGGAGTAGAAGTTCCTTGTATTTATAGGTTGAAGGTTTGAAATATGGAGATATGGGAGGAATGAGGTACTAAACATGAGCCAATGGAAAGGTGTCACTTGTTTACATGATAGTGGAGGAGGAATGGGCACATTTTGGAGAATGTGCAAGTGTTTGAGGATTTGAGAGGTGTAAAAGATATTAATGGCTTTGTAAGAGTCATTAAATGAATGTGGTTGAGACATTTTGGAGGGAAATGGGTTAGAAAAAATAGTCAAATAAGTGGAGTAAATGGAGGAATATTCCTTGGGAATATGCCTTGTGAGGGAAAATAGGAGTAAATAGATAATAAAAAAAATGAATTTCATGTGCAAGTGGGTGGGTTAGTCAAGGGTTTAGGTTTGACCCAAGTTGAGTTAAAACCTAGAGGATGATTAATTAGGATTAGAGGTTAATTGATTTAGATTAATTAACTTGGAGGAGTTTTAGGGATTTGATATTTGATTTATTAAATTAGATGAGAAGAACTTTAGGAATCTAATTAAATAAAATTATTTATTTAATCAAGTATGATGAATATCGGTGAATCAATCAAATAAATTAAGTTTTATTTGATTAAAAGAGGAATTTGATGTTAATTAGAGTGGGTTTATATGCCTTATGTTAGTTGATTATTTTGAGTGTCTAAATTTTTCCCCTCTTTGAAGCAATCTACATTATGCATTGGTTCAAATAATGATGATGCCACAATCAAAATTTAATTTATTTATTTATTTCAGATGCCCTAGCGGAAAGAAGTACGTTGGCACATTTCCCCCTCGAGAGATTGAGTGCAAAGTTCAATATGAGGGTTGATCTCATGACAAAGAGGTTTAATATGGATGTATGGATGGTTATGTTAATGGATCTATATGATAATGATGATACAAATGGGATGGGTTAAGATGCTTAGAATAACAAATCTATATTATCCTAAAAAACTCAAATAATGATGCAATGCATGTGAGATGGATGATGTTGTCCTATGATGATATGTATGATTATGCAGGATGTTTATGATTAGTGGATACGGGATGGTGAATGACATGATATTGTGTTAGCGTGAAAGAGGATACAAGAATGAGAGGGATGAACCCTTTAATCCGAGAAGATGTAGAAGTCCAACAAGTCTATGAGTCATAGAGACTTTATTAGAGATAATGATGAGAGATTTATGATGTTTCGCTTATCATGGATTGGGGATGTAAAGAGAATAAATTTCCTTATGTTCAAGATAACACACATAGATATGATATATTAAGGTACAGATAACCAGGATGATATTGTATCTAGTGATGTGGACTTTGACTCGATAAATAGATAGGAGTATTATTGTTCACACCTGACATACAAAAACCTTACTAGGATGTACTTCAAAAGCTTCAAATATCTCAGACCAAAGCACTGAAACATGTAACCTATCAATGCAATAGTCGACAAGATGTCCAAAACGCCTTCCATCCATACCTAATAAAGAAATTATTCACCAAGGTTATATTACAATAATATCCAACAAGTACAATAGAAAAAATATAAAGATCAATGCCCCATTCCTTTCTCTCTAAATCATTTGATTAGACATCATCCAGAGGTCACTAGAATGTGCACAATAAGTGTTGGCAAAACAAGGATAGACAACTAAGATGGGGGGGGTGAATTAGTTGTTACCAAAATCAAACTTAAACAACATTAATCAACCTTAAATCTCAGATCTAATAATTAACAATGCAAGAATAAATTAATAACACATCAGAGACACATAACACCAAGTTTTTATACGTGGAAACCCTGTTAGGGGAAAAACCAATGGATGTTAGTCCACAAGATTATACCCTGTTAGAAGTATAATGAAGAATGAAAAAGGAATGCACTTGCATTTAGGTGCACTACCTAGATCACACTGATCAAAGGGAAGGCTCACTACCTTCCATAAAATGATTAGACTAAATCCATCTAATGAAGTTCAACTAATAAAATAGCTTCTACAAAAGCCTGATTAAAATTCCAGTTAGGTGCACAAAAAAATTTGCACACTCTGCCCAAACTTCTTCACACTTTGATCTTCCCTTGAATGATTTGAAGTTTATTATCACATGTACAACTCTTTCACACACTGAGAATTTCCTCTAAATGAGGAAAAAAAACACTTATATATATTTGTTACATGGATTTACATTTGCTATTCAGTCGACCTCAAATAAAGAATAAACTACAACTGTCGGCCTCAATACATGAATAAATTTAAACGCGCACCAACACAAGTTAGTCACAACATAGTGAGGACCCAAAAAAACACCTTCAAACACATGAAACAATAAAATATTAATCTTCATGGATCCGCAACATGCTAACATTATCATGTCGACCAAGAACATGAAAAATCGGGCACACATCAGAAAAATCTTTGATCACGAACACTCTAATCAATGCAGACATACAACAAGGATAGAGTATGATCTATACTCATCCATGAACATCACATGTACATGTTGTGAACCCCTAAACCTGAAAATGCGCAAGAGAAACAAAATACATTAGTTGTTAGATCATATGCATGCAAACAAGTATGAGAGATTCCCCATAAAATCCATCTATTCAAAATAAACTAGGAAAATGAAGAACACAATAAACTTGAAACAAAAGAGATTCAATCCTAATTAAGCTAATAGCATGATGATCTTATGGGAGAATTGGTGCCAATGAAGTGTTGCAATTGGCCCTTTCCCAATTCCTAAGTAGCAATGGTATGTGATTGAGAAATGGTCAAATCTCCAAAAAGATTTGAGCATAACCTTGTTGCAAATCTTGAAGATTATGAATGATTGAGTGAAATGGGAAAAATTTTTTCTCAATATGAAGAGAGTAACTTTGCATGAAGATTGTGGATGAGAAATGAGGACAGAAGTCTCCAATTTATAACTTTCAATTTGGAAGAGAAAGCAAGGTTTAAGTAATGTGGGGACAAAGGATAATCCAATGGAATTGTGCCACTTGTCCACATGTGGTTGGAGGAGGAATGAGCACATTTTGGATAATGTGCATGATAAATGCATAAATTTGAATTTGAAATTATGAGATGACTTGTTGAAGAGGGAAGGGAAATGAAGTTAATGTCACTTGGCTCAAGGTCAAGGACATGTAAGAGGCATTGAATGCCTTGTTGGAAGGACCAAGTCCACTTGGTCTTTTTGAATTCAAATGAGGGAATATTCCCTTTTGATGCCTTGTGAGGGAAAATAGATGAATTAATAAATCAAAGTAATTGATTTATTGTGCAAGTTGCATTCTCTAGAGAATTTTAATGAAAGGGGTTAAATTAATAATGGTTTTGATTAACTTAATGAAGAATTAGATGATGTGACAATTTAGACTTAGATTTATGAATTGATTTTAGTCAAGAATTGAGAGGAAATGATTTATTAAATAAATGATTTTATTTATTTAATCAAGAAGGAACATGTTAGATTAAATAAAATAAGGTTTAATTTATTTAATTTAATAAGAGGACTTTAAAGATTTCAATCAAATAAATTTATTTATTTAATTAAATAGGGATGTAAGGTTAATTAAATTAAATTGATTAATTTAATCGCCGAAAGGGGAAGATGTAATCCAATAAATAATGATTTATTAAATTAAGAGATAGAATGTGATGAAATACATGAGAATATGTTTCAAGAGGAAATGTTATCAGTAAATCGGGATCAGGTGTGCAAAAATGAACTTGTACATTTTCTATGTCTACATTTTGCCCCTCTTTGAAGTAATGTACTTGTTGCATTGATTCAAAGAATAACTGTTGTGATCAAGGGTCCAAGATTTTTCTTGAATTTTTTCAGATGTCCCACTGCTGCCCCAGTGGAAGGATATTGCTGGATACTGCCCCCTCGAGAGATCGGACTAAAAATTTGACTTTTTTGGATGATCTCACAATAAAAAAGAGAAGGTGCCCGATAGGCCAGAAATGCCCCTAGAATGCCAGAAAAATGCATTAAAATGCCATAAGGGATGCAGAATGACTCTCGGTTGGATGAAAATGGGTTAGGGGGACCAAAACCCTTACTAGAAGGTCAAATTAGGTCAAAAACCATAATTTTTAGGCTTAAATACACCTCGAGAGGTCACTTTCAATACATTTGCACTCTTAACCTTGAAAAATTTGACACTTGAGCTTTGAGTCTTAGAGAAAATGGCAAAACAATAGCTTCCTCTGCACATGTCAGAGAGGGTATGAGTATATTAGTGACTAATCGCCGTAGGACCTGCGGTATGTACCCCTATCTGACCTTTATTTTTCTCATTCTTGCGCATTAATTAGGTTTAAATTCTGCTTGAGGTGGCACGGCATGATATAGCGCCACAAAAAATTTACAAACAGGTCGATGCAGTCCTATATAGGACTGTGTACGCATAGAGCGCCGCATGGCATAGTTTGCCATTTAGGGATTTTTGGTTAGTAAACACGGCCGCTCGCTCAAACATCACCACGTGGGCTAGTTTGTCCAATTTTTCTATCTAAGTCCGCCATGCGGCGTAGTTTGGAAAATTTAGCTATCTAAGTCCCCTGCATGGTGCAATTTGGAACATTACAAACTGCGTCACTTTTGAGAACAGCGCTGCTTTTGCTGTTTCAAAAGTGAAATGAGATACAGATAGGAAATGTTCTTTAGTAAAACTGATGTGGCTTCTTTCCTTGCAGGAGAGGTATGAGGTCATTCATTTGAGGGAGCACCAGCTGCCAATGCTTGAGAGATTACAGGATATGCACATATTCCTTCAGGAGCAGCTTGGGATGCTTGGCCTATGGTTCGTTGCCTATGCTCCTCCTGTTCAAGTGCATCTGGGTATGATTCATGCCTTGGCCGAGTGATGGCATAGCGAGATGTTGTCTTTTCACCCTCCTACTGGCGAGTCCACCATTACTCTTGAGGATGTCTGGCACATCCTATGACTACTGATTCATGGAGAGTGAGTGATTTATAATTTGCAGGAGGGTAGGGATGCCTGCTTCAGCATCATGGGTGTGGACGAGCTCATGCTCTATGATGGTCAGATAGATTTGGAGAGGTACTGAGATATGGCCCCTACTTATAGCCTAATTGTGGCCACCATTATTTTTGGCCTTGTAGCTCCTGATTGGCATGGCTGATATTTCAATCTGGGTTGGGGACTAGCATGGCAATAGATGTGCACTCGTCGAGTGTGCTTTGCCTGGGGACTAGTACTATTGGTCTCCTTGTACCGGGACTTGCACGAGTTCACCTATTTGGAGGGTCAGGCTCTTGGGGTTGGATTGACTCTTCTGCATATTTGGGCCTCGGAGTAGATCCCGGTGCTTTGCCCATTTGTGACACCGATTGTTCTAGACATTGATAACCCCATTGTGTGGCGGTATGGTGGGGTGAGGATTTGCTTCACTCACATGCATATAGATGGCATAGCCCATTGGTGGTGGGTTCTAGATGAGATGTCAATGTTTGTATGGAGGTCGTGGATGGGCATAAGTCCATGGATGGATGATGCTGAGCAACTTTTCTTTGCTCGCCAGGATAGATTCATGTAGAGCCGAGAGCACACTCTAATAAAGAGGTACCTTCTTCACAGGGTAGCCAAGCAATTGAGTGTGGTGCAGGATATACTTGATGTTCAATACATGGAACTCTTTGCCTACACAGAAAAGGAGATAGCATGGGGACCACCCATTCTAGTAGACGAGGTGGTCTCCTTGTTTTGAGAGTTGGTGGCTCGATCATGGCCATATGATTAGGGGCCAGCAGATGTACGGGTGACTCTAGCATACAGGGCATGGTTCAGTCCGCTAGTGAGATTGACATTTCCTGGGATAGTACTTCCATGTCAGAGACCTAGAGGTAGGTCAATAGGAAGAGTTTGGGGAGGTGTACCACCTCCTTAGCAGTCACCTTTGAGGGATCAAGCACATTAGGTAGCAGGATAGGATGGGCAGCCCCAGGTGCCACCACAACAGTAGCCAATGGTATAGCTTGTCATACAGCCAGTGGGTCAGCCAATGGGTTAGGCAGCGGGTCAGCCAGATCCTCATGACACATTGATTCAACAACTATAGGGCCAGGTACAGGTTTTGACAACTGAGTTAGATGAGGCCTGATAGCAGGTTGTTGCAGTTATAATGGAGAGAGACTTGGCAGGATCCGAGAGGGATCACGTGATTGGCTGACAAAGGCAGTTAGAGAGTGGCACTTCCACATCCCGAGGTCGTTTAGTTGACATTCGAGAGTACAAAGAGGCCATCAGAGAGGCTGAGTACTATCAACAGCACTACCAACAGGTAGTGCCATCAGGAAGTAGAGTGCCAGATTTCTCCTAGTAGATAGGGAGGCAGCCAACAGAGGATCATGGTGAGAGGTAGGCAGGGCAGGGTGAGGGTCACAGCCAACAGGGCTAGGCCCTTTTTTATCATAGGACAATTTGCTCCATTTTTTATATATGGGCTCTAGTATTTTGGCCTTATTGTACCATGTATTCGATGTACACTTGATCCGATTTGTACCATAACAATATTTTTTGATGATAAATACAAGATGATTCACCCTTTATGATATCAATGGTGCATATGTATGATATGCAGATGTGTAATATGCCAATGTATAATGCTATGAGATGTTTTCAATCTTATGCTTATGTGATGCAATGTATGTAGTGGATGCATTTCTTTTTGTATATTTATGTGTTTTTAATGATGTAATGTATGTTGATAGTGGTGTAATGATATGCATATGGTAATGGATGCAAATGATTATGTATGATGCAATACTTTTCTTGAGATGTTTAGAATAACAACTTTATTCCTCGTAACTTAAGATAATGATATGATGCATTTTTTTTTTGTGTTAATGATCATGTGGATGTAGGGTGTATGCATTGGAAATTTTTTTTATCATTGTTATAATACCATGTGAGTGTAGAAGAAAGATAGAAGAATTGTAGAATTAATGAGTTAGGTGATAATGATGGTGATTTGGATTGCTAGGAATTGGGCCTTTCAAAGGGTCAATTGCATTATTTTTTATAACACACATAGGTATGATCCATCAAGGTATAAAGGACTAGGATGGTGTGGTACCTAGTGTGATGGACTTTGACTCAACAATTAGATAGGAATATTCTTGTTCACACTTAACATACATACTTTATTCAGGATGTAGTTCAGGCATTCTAAACATCTCAAACCAAAACACAGAAAAGAAAGCTTTCCTATGTGGTCAACAAGATACCTAAAATATCCTCCATACAAACCAAACAAAACATGCATAACTAAGTTATTTTACACGTGTATCCCACAAGCATAGAAAATAAAAAGATAATGATAATTGCCCCATTCCTTTCTTTCTAAACCTATTTTGTTTAGGCATCATTGAGAGGTCATTGAAATGAGTGAAACAAATAAGATAAGTCTAGACAAGACCAAGATAAAGCAACCAAACAAGCTAATGTTTTTCGTACTGCTAGCCAAAACTAAACTACTGTGGGGTACCTAATGCTTATGTCCATTGAAGGAAAGCTTCATCCTAGGACATGTAGTGATCAGGGTTGTGATGGGACTGATTAGGTGATAAGCTATTGATACTCCGAGTTGACCAACTTGCTTGCTTACTGACTTAGACTTCCAAGACTTTTGACGATTAGGCGTTCACTTTGGAACCTACTAAACTTGCTTCTGATTGACTCACCAAAGGGTGATAGCGATGATTGACTTTATTATGAGTGAGATGATCATGGGTGAAAGCGAGATGAAATGGATGCACCATTTTGGGTTTTTTAGATATTTTGAGGTTGTTTTTGGTATTTTCACATTTTTCAATGTTTTTGGCATTTTTGAGGTTTATGACAAAAAGAATAACTTAAAGACCTATCCTAGGGGTCTCGAGAGCTCATCTGTAGATTAGCCTAGCCTACGTTATACATGCAGAGATCACATAGTTCGACTGCCAATAGAATCGATGATGATAAGATGGACAAACGGATTGCCATTTTATTGTTAGAAGGACTGACGTAAGATGCAGACTAGATGGGAAAACGGATTGCCAATGTGATGGACACCTAAAGGACTAACCTAAATGTCTTGGGGGATGATTAAAGATCAACCTTGCCTACGTTCAAGCTCATAGATGACATAGTTCGACAAGGTGACTCTATTTTTGATGTTTCAGATTTTTGACATGTTTTTGGGTTTTTTTGAGTGATCTGGATTTTGTGAGTGACTTTTGAGAAGATTATGAGAATATACAAGAATCTGATCCGATGTATGTGGGAATATGGCCCTAGTGTGGTGTGATAGACTAATTCGATAAAGGCAGAACAAACTGACCTTAGGAATATGCCAAGTAGTACCATGGTGGAATATGATATGGACACCAACTCAAGCTATGGTATGGTTGCGGGTGAATGGATGGATGGATGGATGAGTTGCACAGATACTAGTGGATAAAGAGTGTTTTATTTACACTTGATGCCTATTTTCTAGGTTTTCACCAAGGTACTTGTCCAAAGTGCCACCAAAGTGGTTTTCACTAGAGGACGATTTTTTTCTTTACTATTTTCAATCCGTTTTTTGATTTTTTGATTTTTTTGTTGTCACCAAGACACCTATTTGCCAGGTTTTCATCAAGGTAACCATTTTTTTTTCAGGACTTTTTTTTATTATTTTTGTATTTTGTGGTTCCATACCTTGCAAATTTTTAGGCATAAAACTTTTTGAGGTGAGAGTTATTCATGGGCTCTTGTAGAGGTTTGCCTTCTTGTGTCGATAGCTGATATGACCCTGACATGTAACTTGTAGTGATGATGAAGGGCCCAAGCCAGGCTCAAACTTTATTTTTGTATCTGGATTGGGCACATTCTTTTGATTCTCTTTTAGCACAAGGTCACCAACTTGGAAGGTGTGTTGCCTAATCTTCTTGTTGTAGCTCCATTTCAGGCAATTTTGGTAGACCTGTAGATGATTTAGGGTGTCCATGCACCAATCATCTAATAAATCTAGCTTATTCAATCTTGTAACCCTGTATTCATCATCTATGATGAGGTTTTGCAAAGATATTCTCAAGGATGGGAGCTTGATCTCAATAGGGAGGATGGCTTCTGATCCGTAGATCAGGGAGAATGGGGTGGCGCCTGTTGGCATGCAGATGCTAGTGTGGTAGGCCCACAAGGAGGGATTTAGCTACAGATGCCAATCACGACCAGAGTCATTGACTATTTTCTTGAGGATTTTCAAAGTGGTTTTATTTGTAGTTTCTGCATGGCCATTGCCTTGTGGATAGCATGGAGTGGAAAAATGATGTTTGATTTTGAATTTTTCAAATAAATCACGGACATCCTGATTCTTGAAGGGTGTCTAGTTATCAGAGATAATGGATTGGGGTACACCATATCAGTAAATGAGGTAGTTCATGATGAACTTGGAATTTGCTTTCTAGTGACATAGGTCATGGGAATTGCTTTGACCCACTTTGTGAAATATTCGGTGGCGGTGATGATGAACTTATGGCCATTGGATGAGGTGGGTGAGATTTTGCCAATAAGATCGAGCCCCCACTAGGAAAAGGGCCAAGGTGTAACAATGGGATGTAGTTCTTGAGCCGACATGTGAATGAGATCTCCATGCTGTTGGCATTGTAGACACCTTCTAACAAAGTCGTGTGCCTCTCTTTCCATTTTCAGCCAATAGTATCTGGTTCTTAGCAACTTTTTAGCTAAGGTCATACCACTTGAATGCAAACCACAAGTGCCATTATGTACCTTAGTGAGAGTAGTCAAGGATTCCTCAAGTTTTAAACAACGTAACAAGTTTTTGTCAATACTTCTATGGAAGAGGGTTTCTCCTAGGATAAAAAATCATAAGGACCTTTTGATGAAGGTTCGCTTCAGGTTCGGGGTAATGTTAGCTAGGAGGATTCCTAATATCAGATAGGTGTAGATGTCATGGTACCAAAGATCACCGGGTACAATGAGTTCACATGCATATTCCGATTTTGGTACCTCGAAAGTGGGTTTGAGAAGCTGCTCTACTAGGAATTTGTGTTTCAAGATGTTGTGAGGGATATCTGGCAAGGATTTGATTCTTGCCATTACATCTGTTGCTTTTTTGTTTGCCCTCGATATTTGCTCAAAAGTGATGTCGATGAATGATTCTTTGAGGTTTTCTACCACCTTTTTGTAGGGTACAAGCTTATCATATTTAGTTTGGTATTCCACATTAACTTGGTTAATGATAAGCTGCGAGTCTCCATAAACCTTTAATGCCATGATTCACCACTGTGTTGTAATTTTGAGACCTATGATTAAAGCCTTGTACTCTGCAATGTTGTTCATATAGGGGAATGCCAACTTATAAGACCTCGGTATGTAATCTCCTTGTGGGGTAATGAAGAACACACCAGCTCATGATCCATCAATATATAGTTTCCAGTGGTTGGCTACATTGAGATTGAAAAGAGACTCATTTGGAAATTTTGATATGAGTGTGTTGTCTGTGTAGAGGGGAGCTTCTGCTAGCTGGTCCATAATAACTTGTCTTTTGATCACCTTTCACTTGACATACTCAATATCATGTTCAGATAGTATCATTACCCATTTAGCCGTTCTGCCTGTAAGCATTGCTTTTGACAATAGATATTTCAGAGGGTCTATCTTGGTGATTAGCTTAATTCGATGAGCTAGCATGTAGTGCCTGAATTTCTAGGCTGCAAATACCAATGCCAGGCAAGCCTTTTCTATTGATGTGTAATTGATCTCATGCCCTACCATTGTTCTACTGATATAGTAAATTGCCCACTCGGTTCCCTTTTCATCATGTTGGGCTAAAAGGGCACCAAGGGCGGCTGTCGTTGTTGACATGTATAGAATCAATGTTTTCCCTACAATTGGTGGCATCAACATAGGAGTTGTAAGTAGATATTCTTTGATTTTTTTCAATGCTTGCTCGTACTTGTCGTCCCATCTGAATGCTACTCCCTTGTGGAGCAGGTGTGAATAGGCAATCTGGTTATCTACCAGTTGTGCTATGAATCTTTAGATGGATTGGAGTCTACCTTGTAATCCTCTGAGTTTCTTTAATTTTCTTGGTGCTTCCATATCAAGGATTTTTTTACCTTTGCGGGATCCACTTATATCCCTCTCATCGAAACTATATACCCCAGCATCTTTCTTGATTGTACCCCAAATAAACACTTCTTTGGATTGAGTCTAACCTTGTATTGTTCTAGCCTATGAAAGATTGCACTCAGAGTTGCTATATGATCCTATCTTTTCTTTGATTTAGCCAATATGTCATCTACATAATCTTTGACAGTTTTGTGAATCATGTCATGGAAGATCAATTTCATGGCTCTTTGGTATGTAGCTCCTGCATTTTTTAGCCCAAATGGCATCACATTCCAATAATAGGTGCCCCAAGGAAATGTAAAGGTTGTTTAATGTTGGTCTTCCTTTGCTATCATTATCTAATTGTATCCTGAGAAGCTATCCATTAGGGACAACATCTCATGTGTGGCCGTCATGTGCACTATCATGTCAATGTTGGGTAGTGGAAAGTCATCCTTAGGAAATTCTTTGTTTAGATCTCTAAAGTCCGTGCAGATGCGGATGCCCGCATTTGGTTTTAATATTGGCACAAGGTTAGATACCCACTCTGGATAATCAATTGGTCATATGAAACCAACATCTAAGATTTTTTGTAATTCAATCTTCATGAGTAGAGCTATCTATGGGTGCATTTTTCTTAACTTCTTCCTGACTGGTTTCGCTCTGGGGTGAATGGCCAAATGATGAACTACTACTTCAGGATCTAGACCTGGCATGTCGACATAAGTCCATGCAAATTTTACCTTTCTTTATTTTAGGAATGCTTCCAACAGTTCTTGTTCTTCTGTTTGAAGTGTTTGAGCATAGAATGTGATTTGTGGTTTTGTTTCTATTCCCAAGTTGACAGGGTTGCACTGTTCTGCCAGGACAGCTAACTTTTCTTGATGTAGAGCAGTAGGGGGGAGATTGAATCCTTCATCTTGCGGTGCCTCAGAGAGGTTTTCACCATCAAATGTGTCCTTTATTTTTATTGTTTTGTGGTTAGAGAGTGCCACAGTGTGGTTTTCACTTAATAACCCCGAGCTTATTCTCGATATTTTCCTTTTGCAACTGAAGGACTTAATCGTCTCCCCATAGTATGCTTGGGTGTCTAATGTGATGTTGAAGCCTACCTTATGATCCCCAGATGGAACTGTATCCCTTAGTCCCATGAATTCTGAGAGTGCCTCATCATTTCTGAATGAGTCAAGAATTGGTGGTCCTCGTTGATCATGATCGATGAGTTGCGGGTGTACTAAGGTGATTTGGTAGGTTCGTTGGTTTAAATCAGTTGTGGAGGCACTAATAATTAGTAGGGTGGAATCCTTAAAGAGCCTAGGGAGACCTACTATGGTATCATCATCGTCACTACTATCACAAACATCAGTGACATCAAAAGTGAAGTTATCAAGTGGGATACCTAGGCATAGAGGTGGTCTAGGAGTGGTTGTTGTTACCTAAGGAGAGGACCTGACTACCCTTCTGGGAGTACCTCTGCCACGTACGGTTATACTTAGAGTAGTATACCCAAGGCCAAGGTTCCACATTTTTCTTTCTACAATGATGGGCTCCAACCATCCATCACTATTTCTTCCAAGGCTTTCATTCTTGTTATAGCCCATACCAAACATCATTTGTAACCCTCTGTTAGTTTCCTCCATGGGCAAGGTGGGGGTGGGTCTTTCATCTTGGTATAATGTGTTTGAGATGTCCTCCTCATCCACATTCTCTCGACTGAGATCCCCCTAACGACAGAATCCAGAAGGTTCTGCTCTAATAGTGTGGACAGGTGTTTCAACTGGTTGGGGTTGTCCATGTGACCTAGGAGATTGTGGTAACTCTCCTACAACAAATGCATTTATTTTCATTTTGTACTCATTGCTTCCATTGTCTTGGACTATGTTTTTGATTTCGGATATGTCAAGGATGGTGGGTGTCTCTGTTGCAGAAGTGGAAGTGGGGTTGGCTGGGTCAATATATGACATAGATGGGCCTCCATTATTTTTTGGTACTTGGGGGATTTTATAATACTTGGCTTCCAAGTTTTTGTAGTAGGTCAAAGGTTCAGGATCCCCATATATAGTAACCTCCTTGTTCTTGTGTGAGAACTTGATGCATTGGTGATATGTCGAGGCAATTGCCTTCATTCCATCGATCCAGGGGCATCCAAGGAGGATATTATATGGTAGGTCTAGGTTGAGGACCTGACAGGTAGTCTCCATAGTTGTCGGTCCTACTTGGATGGGGATCTTGATAGTGCCCTAAGACACTCTTTCTTGTTCATCATATGCCCTTATCATGATGTTTTTGTTGTTATTAACGGAATCCTCAGCAAATCCCAATTTCTTTATGAGCTTTAGAGAACAAATGTTAAGGCCTACACCTCCATCCACCAAGACTCATTTGAATTTATTTTTATGGACTAGTACTTGGAGGTGCAGTGCACGGTTATGAGATGGCTGCAGAGGGAAATCTTGGTCTGAGAATGTAATGAGATTTGGGGTAACGATGTTACCCACAATAGCCTGGAATTGCTCTGTGTCAAGGGTGGTGGAGATGGTGGACGCAACTAATGCTTCATCAAGGATCTTCCTATCGGCTACGAAGATTTTCAATAGTTCCATGATGGAGATTTGGGTGAGAGTTCTCTTCAGCTGGTCAATGACATTGTAGTCATAGGGGATGGCCTTTGTATTAGAAATGGGGGTCTTAGCTGGTGCCCCGGCAATGGTAACCTTTCGGCCACATGTGGTGAATTTCTAGTCCTTGTTGCCTCCCTTGATATTTATGACCGTGACCATTTCATCAACAGACCCGACTATCTCCTCATAAACTAGATTAGCACTAGCATACTTTTTCTTGCCCTTATTGTTCCCTTGGTTGTGGTTCGACATCGGATTCATGTATATTTTCAAGTCTTGATTTCTGGTTGGCTACTTGATATTGATAATCTTATCCTCAATGAGGTCTTGTATGATGTTTTTGAGTCTCATGCAATTTGTGGTGGTATATCCTTTCACTTTATGAAAATCACAAAGGAGATTTTCGTTATACCATGGTGGTTTGGTCCAGGGATAACTTTAAGAAACCCCCCCTTAGCAAAGGTGTAAAATCTTGGTGAATCTTTCCTTTTATTTCAAAAATATATTAATTTTCCTTGGCAAATCTTATGCACATTATTCAAAAATTTGTAAAATCCTGGCGAATCTTAATGGGTAATTGGTAAAAAAAATAATCACATTGGCGAATCCTAGTGAATAATCACTAAAACGGTTCATTAAAATGGTGAATCTCTCCTTTAAAAATTTGCATACTTGGTCGGCATAGTTCCCCCATATAGTTTTTGTTTTTTTTAATATTGAAGTAGGGGCCCAAGGGTGACAGCCACCGGCGGGGTCAAGGGGGCGAAGCCCCCTTGTGGGGGTCGAGGGGGAAATACCCCCTCATGAGGTATGGGGACAGCGGCAAGTTCATTCTATGAGTAAATGTCAGCATGAGTGAACATCATCGGTGGGACACTTAGGGATCGCCTACTGATACAATGATATAGAGCTTTGATCGGATGTCTTTCTGGGAGTTTCGCATGAATATTGTAGATTCCCTTCATGATTCTCTAGAATTACACAAGTGGTGTACCTGTGCCTTGGTGGACCCCAGGTGGAGTATGGAAGCCTTATCGGTGTGAGTTAACATCATCGGTGGGATAGTTAGGGATGTCTCGCCGATACAATGATTTAATATGCACTTAGTGAATTTCATGACTTAGTGAATTCTGTGACTTTATATGCACGTGCCTTTTAAAAAGGTTGTTGAGTCCCAAAATTTGTTTTGGGCCACATGATCAAATCTGATCGTGTGGCCCAAAACAAAATTTTGGGCCTCAACAACCTTTTTAAAAGGCACGTGCAAATAAAGTCACGGAATTCACTTGCAGCCATTCAATTAAAAAGCTAATCGATGACAATAAATAATAAAACTATTAAAGGCTAAAATATCCCTAAAATGAAATCGTAAATTATTATTAGTGGCAAATATACCATAAAAATTCATTGTAAGAATATAAAATTACTAGCAAATATAATTAATATTTGTAATTACACTATAAACTACTGGCGAATCAGATCTGACGATGTGTCATTTAAAAAATAATACATTGGTGAATTAATCGATTTAATTTATTTTTTTGTAAAAACTTGGTGATTCCACATCCTTTCTAGCCTATATTATTCACCATTTTTGGAGGTCCCGATTTTAAATATTCGCCAATTGGTGAAGATTCACCACTAAAGTTATCCCTGGTTTGGTCATGGGTTCTGTGTATTGCTCTAAGTTAGAGACTTTGATTAGATTCTCTTTCACCAGTTTCTTCATTATGGACTCAATCGATTCACCAAGAGTCGTGAACTTTCTTTTAGGGGGATACTTGCCTCGGGGAGGTGGTCCTCCTTGATTACCCAAGTTTTTGATTTCATTGGTGGGAGTTGATTTTTGTTGTGCTACTACTGCATTAGTCTGCACATTATTACGATTATGATTTTGCGGTTGATGATGGGTTTGGGTATTCTACTTAGGGGCACTGATGACCACTTGACCATCGACCACGCCATCGTTTGTGATATTTTTATTCCTTGACCAAGTTCGAGGTTTATCATTGTAGTTGTTAGATGGCGGTTATCTTGTGGTGGAGTGAATGTTGGTGTTCCTCCTCACGCAGTAAGGGCTCTTTCGATGTTGAGCGCCTTTGGGATCAGTTGGTCATATGATGTGATGCACTACATTTTCAAGTAGAACACCAAGTTTTCATCTAGATTGGCTATGATGGTGCAAACTTGTTGTTCTTCTGGCATGGTGCACTTGCTCTGATTGGCCTTGGATTTCCATCTTTGCAAGAAGGATGTGAATAGCTCCCCTTTTCTCTGTTTGAGTGTAGATAGTTCTTCCAAACTAACATTCACACCCATATTGAAAGCATAATTCTTAAGGAAGGCTTTCATGATTTCCTCAAATGTTTTAATGCCCATGGGTAGGCGAGAAAACCATTTGATGGTTGGACCAGTCAGACTATGAGGAAAGAGTCACATTAGATACATGTCATCATATGTGACCTCCATGCAATGCACCTAAAATTCCCTGACATGGTTTTCAGGGTTACCCGTTCCATTATACTTGTCAAATTTGGGGATCTCGAATCCCTTTGGGAATGGTATCATGGTGAGATTTCTGTCAAAAGGGTAAGGGCACAAGTTGCCTAGTGTTCTCATTGTTTTTCCTGCTTGTAAGTCCAACACTTGCTGTGAAAACAGTTTGATTTGTGTTACGACATCCATGCTTAGGTCAGGAGGTGCAATGAAGGAGTTGTGAGGTGTTTGAGGTATTTGATGGGTGGGAAGAGTACTAGTGGGCATTTTCTGCAAGCTCTATTGTGTGTTCAAAGCCTATTGGTATGCCTACATTTGAGTCAACAACGCTTGTTGTTGATCTTGCTACTGTTGTTCCAACAACACTTGTTACTAGTCCATCTGTTGTTGTTCCCATGAAGCTTGTTGTTGGTCAAACTATTGTTGCGCAAACAAAGCTTGTTGTTGGTCTAGTTGTTGTTGTGCCAACAAAGCTTGTTGTTGGTTGAGCTACTGTTGTGCTTGAAAGTCTTGCAGGGCTTGTTGGTAATCTTGCAGATGGATTGCTTGTAGTTGCGCTTGGTATTGGGCTTGTTCCTATTGGTGGGCGTGTGCTTGTTCTTGAGCTTGCACTTTTGCTTGAGCTTGGACTTGTGCTTGGGCTTGAGCTCATGCTTGGGCTTGGGCTTGGGCTTGAGCATGAGCTTGGGCTTGTGCTTGTGCTTGAGCTTGTTGCTTTTGCTTGAGTACTCTCTATTGGTTGGCCTTTTGAAGGGTTTGGATTAGAGTGGTGAATGAATTATTCATGTTGGCTTTTGGTGGGATTGCGGGTGGAACAAAAATCATGCCGACTGTTGTGACGGGTGAAGGGATTATGGTGGTGATTGGTATTTGGGTTGTTGGGGGGTGGTTGAGATGTTTGGTCCTTGAGATGGTATGCTTTGGGATATTTGAGGACCAATTGATGTAGTGGATTGAACAGTTGCCACTTTCTATTGTGATGTTCACATTGCTTGGTTCTGAGAAACTATCGATGTTGAGAGGAGGAAAACCCAATCCGAGAGGTGACATGTTTGTGAATGGAAATGGGGGAAGAGATGGGATATTACCTTGGAAAAAATGATTAGCAACATCAGTCGTTCCAAAAAACCCCCTTCTCTTAGTGGTAGAGAAGTTTGCATGTTTGATTGACAGGCTGGTGTTGCACAGAATGAAGATGAGCCAACATGGTTATGGAAGGTGAGCGGGATGTATGGGTGGGATGAATTTTCCGGGATAGAAGTACCCGGTGTGGTAGTGATGACTGCCTATTTGTTAGCCACAAGGTGATGCCTTTGCAATTCTTGAAACATGGCACTCCCCTTGTTTACATTTGGCGAGCTTGGTATGATGGCTGATGTGGTGTGAGGTATTTCTTGATTGACATTTGACATAGGGGATGCATTTATAAGAGGCATATATCTAATAGTGCTTGCATCAAGGTCGAAAGGGAATTGGACTCCTCCTCCTACTAGCATATTTAAGTATTTGAACATGGCACTAACAATTTTGCGGTTCTCTAGATTTTGAACCATTTTTATCAGTTCAGATTGTGTCATCTCCATGTCTTTGTTTGTGATGTCCTCTTGATGAATCCCCTCCTGAGGATTTTGTGATGATAAAGGAGAGTTACTTGGGGGATTGCTTGATCTCGCTAGGTTTATTTCGGAGGTTAACTAAGTCATGTCCACTAAAGTTGATATTTCACTAATATTCTTCATGTTCTTCTTGTATTGAGATCTTGTTTGGACCATAAAAAATAGGGATTGTTTGATCCTAACCTTTTAGGCCAAAAAGAGAAGAACTAGGGAAGTTAAATGATCAAAGATGGTGGTAATGGTGATGGGATAAACGGATGGAATGAGTGAATGAAAAATTTTGGAGAAATTTTGAAGGTTTATGCTAAACTTGTAAGGACTTAGATTGATTGTGATAATTTGACTAGATGCGTTAATTCAAATAGGATTGTAGTGAAGTTGTATTCCCTAGAAAGTTGTGTTATCCTAGGGGAACTTGCACAAGTGGATGAATTGCCTAAGTGTGTTAAGCCAATGTAATTGTGAACTAATAGACCTTAGGAAGTTGCATTATCTTGGAGGTAAATTCATCCAAAGGTTTGACTATTTTGGCTAGGTGTGTTAAGCTAAGATAGGGTGATGTTGGTTTAGCCCTTTAAGTTTAGCATGAGTAATTTTTCTAGAGTTCACAAAAGGTTTGTTGATGAAATGAGATTTGGTTGATGGAGGAATGAATGAGGATGACAACTTTGATCTTGAACCTTAACCTATACACGACTCTCTCTACAAAACCTCGATATTGAAGAACATGCTAGACCTCCTATGGGAGAAAAGCAAACCTTTCAAAAAGTTTGAGATTTTGTTGATAATAGAATGCATACAACATTGGATTATTCCTTGAGGCCTTTTTTTAGAAGTTTTATACAAGTCTTTCTCTTACTTCAAGGAGCATCTCAAGGTATTGCTCATGGGCTTTTAGACTAATCTTCTTGAACTTTGGTTTTGGGATTTTGATCTTGTGGGAAATCATTGGGAACAACACATATGAAGTTCAATTTATCCTTTTATCTTGGCTTTAATGAGTTCCTTTTTTATCAAAGACACTTGCTTGCTTATGTTTCAAACTATATGTCTAATGTCCCACTTTCTTTCTCATCCCACAAGGTCCATTGTGTGGAAATCGAGGAAAATAGGGCAAAATTTTTTTATGTTTAACCTTGTTGAGAACAAATGACGGTAGAATTTGTGCACTTAGAAACCTCTAGGAATATGATCCCTAGGGAAAGCAAGAGTGTCTAAATTCATCAAGAGTATTTGTTTCTCACAAGGGGTTCAAAATTTCAGGGTCTTGTGAATGTTTGCTTTCAATTATTTCTTGTGAACCAAGCAATGTGTTGTTTTATTTCAAGCACTTTTACAATCCTAGGATGATAGAGGCAATATCTTGTTGGGTTTCCACTTGGATGAATCTCGCTGTGCATATCTTGTGCGAATGGCTAAATGCTTGACCACACTAGCTCCCCTCCATGACACACACTTCTCAAGTTAGCCAAGCATTAGTATTCATGAATCTCCCATGGCATACCTTCCATTTCCACAAAAAAATTGCATGTATAACATGGGGCGGCTTCAAAGGACATGACCTTTTGCACCAACAAGATTAGACAAACTTTTGGCCTTTTTCTAAACAAAGGGTTCTAATGCAAGCATTCCATTCATGGGGGATTATCCAAAATTGGTGAGAGTCCATTTCTATCCATCTCGTCAGAATAATCCTTGTGATTCTTGAACTTTCCTCAAGAATCCACATTTATATACCATTTGGAAGTTGCTTGGCTTTAGCGTGTTCCTGGTTGGATCATTCCCTTGGGTGATTACTTTTTCCCAAAAGGTAGGCCCGCTAAGATAAACAATAGAAAATAAACATATTTGTAGTTCAATCAACCTTTGTTTAAAAACAAAAGGAGAACACTCACAATAATTTTATTCACACTCACATGCTTTGTTCATTTGTTAAGTGCCCAAATTGAAATCTGGAGGCAATCTTTTTAACAACCTAATATCACCAAAATGTTTTTGATTCTCAAGATTGCAATGAAGCATGAGAGAAGCACATACACATTTTAAATGATATTAACTTGTGAAAAGGATTGAAAAACATTGAAAACACTTGTTCATTTTAGACCTCAAAGCAATGATGAGTTCTTTTTAAGCACCAAATGAAATGTGAGATTGCTTTGTTCAATTTTTTAACCCTTTAAAAAAAATCTTGTATGTTTATCTAAAGTTCTTTTTAGCCCCTTGGCAACTTTTGAAAAGAAAATTGATTTTGTTTATTTTAGAACCCAATAGAAATTTAGTGTCCTAAGATCAATGAACTTATCAAATTCTTTAAAGAGTGTTGGAAAACACTTTAGTTTTTAAAAACACTTTGTACAAAATGAAAAAAAGCATGGTGTCATAATAATAAAATAATAAAATTGCTTGTTCTTTTTAACCCAAACTAAATTTACTGTTCCTAACGCCAAAGATATTTCAAAAATTTCTTAAAGAGTGTTAAAGAACACTTCAGTGTTTAAAAACACTTTGGGTTTAGTGAACATGGTGTCATGATAAACTTCTTCCTTTCCTCCAACCTACAAAATGATAGAAAACCAGAGAGCCAAAAAGACAGAGAACTAGGTTAAAGATGAAAAAATCCTAAATTTAATAAGCACATGTCATATTTAAATATTATTGGTTTTTCATAGTGCAGTTTGCAAAAGCGGAAGAATTTGGAGTGAAAGCGGCACTATATAGCACTATGCAGTTGAATTTGCATGGCACTCTGCAGAAACAGAGAGTACAAAAGTGGTGCGACAGAGGCAAGCGGTGAAGTTTGGAAGTGGCCTGATTTGAAATTTTGAATTTTTTAAGCAGGAAAGATGAAGCAGCGGAGTTTGGAGGACACGTGGTGTGATACAAGGCCATGGCACTGAAAGCGGCGTAATATAGACCTGCGCGATGGAGTTAGGAATTTTAAAAAGAAGACAGGCGAGGAGAATCCGTGACGATGTTTAGGAAATTAAATGCTGGTCAATATAGCGCCGCACCTCTGGGAGCGGTGAAGTATTGCGCCATGGTGCTAAAAGTGGTGAATTATTCCACCACGGTGTTGAAAGTGGCACAATATAGCACCACACAGCTGAGTTTGTTGTATCTGCAAAAAAAATGTTAGAAACCGTGAAATTTTTGAAAAACGTGACTAAATTTTTGATTCAAGCCCTCCTTCTAGTGCAAAAATGTCAACTCCTAAACATGCAAATGCACAAGAGCAACAAAACACATTAGTTGTTAGATCATATGCATACAAACAAGTATGAGAGATTCCCCATAAAATCCATCTATTCAAACTAAACTAGGAAAATGAAGAACACAATAGACTTGAAACAAAAGAGATTCAATCCTAATTAAGCTAATAGCGTGATGATCTTATGGGGGAATTGGTGCCAATGAAGTGTTGCAATTGGCCCTTTCCCAATTTTTAAGTAGCAATGGTATGTGATTGATAAATGGTTAAATCTCAAAAGAGATTTGAGCATAACCTTGTTGCAAGTCATGAAGATGATGAATGATTGAGTGAAATGGGCAAAATTTGCTCTCAATATGAAGAGAGTAACTTTGCATGAAGATTGTGGATGAGAAATGAGGAGAAAGTCTTCAATTTATAACTTTCAATTTGGAAGAGAAAGAAAGGTTTAAGCAATGTGGGACAAAGGATAATCCAATGGCATTGTGCCACTTGTCCACATGTGGTTGGAGGAGTAATGAGCACATTTTGGCCAATGTGCATGATAAATGTATAAATTTGAATTTAAAATTGTGAGATGACTTGTTGAAGAGGGAAGGGAAATGAAGTTAATATCACTTGGCTCAAGGTCAAGGACATGTAAGAGGCATTGAATGCCTTGTTAGAAGGACCAAGTCCACTTGGTCTTTTTGAATTCAAATGAGGGAATATTCCCTTTTAATGCTTTGTGAGGGAAAATAGATGAATTAATAAATCAAAGTAATTGATTTATTGTGCAAGTTGCATTCTCTAGAGAATTTTAATGAAAGGGGTTAACTTAATCATGATTCTGATTAACTTAATGAAGAATTAGATGATGTGACAATTTAGACTTAGATTTATGAATTGATTTTAGTCAAGAATTGAGAGAAAATGATTTATTAAATAAATGATTTTATTTATTTAATCAAGAAGGAACATGTTAGATTAAATCAAATAAGGTTTAATTTATTTAATTTAATAGGAGGACTTTAGAGATTTTAATCAAATAAAATGATTTATTTAAATAAACAGGGATGTAAGGCTAATTAAATTAAATTGATTAATTTAATCACCGAAAGGGGAAGATGTGATCCAATAAATAAAGATTTATTAAATTAAGAGATAGAATGTGATGAAATGCATGAGAATATGTTTAAGAGGAAATGTTATCAGTAAATCAGGATCAGGTGTGCCAAAATGAACTTTTATATTTTCCATGTCTACACATGCGCAACACATGTAATTACCATAATTTCATCGACTTCATCCACTTCATCCAAGAACACCATCTACAGAAACTAAATAACTATAGGAACACAGATCTTCATAACTTCCACAAATCTTGATGCGAATCTCTGGAACTTTTGGACAACATACTAGAAAGCTTCAGCAACAAATCCTTTGAAGCACACCTTTAGATCTTCAATGTACATAACTTTCCAACATTCTGACATTCTCAGTTTCACTAGTTGCCAAAAATATTATTTTTACAATTTTCTCAATATCCTCGACATATACAACCTTAAGCATCATTAATGTTAATAGTGTTGACATCAATGACAACCACATATCAGAAATGCAACCACAACATCCAAAATTCTCCCCCTTTGGAATTGATGGCAACACATAATGTGAAAAATAATGCCACCAACCCAACTATCTCTTCTCCAACAATCTCCCCCTGAGAATGTGCACTCTTTCCTATTTCCTTTTTCTCCCATGTTTTTCAAATTTCTCTTCTCTCCCCATTTGACATCAATGGAAAAGTTACACATGCTCTGATCACAAGTTTGAACCATCTAACCACCCCCCCTAAGTAGCAACCACCACAACATCAACCTGAAATAAGATATGGCTATGAATTCACAGACTGATACAAAGACCTACATCTTATTTATGATCAAGAGGGGAAATCACCCCTAACCTGCCTCATGGATATTCAAAAGTATCGTTAGGCAACGACTTAGTAAAGATGTCTACAATTTTCTCCTTGATAGGTATATACTCCAGTCTAACTTCTTTGTCACTCACTTTATCTCTCAAAACATGATATTTGGTGGATATATGTTTTGTTTTTGAATGAAACAGTGTATTCTTGGAAATATTAATGGCACTTGAATTGTCATAAAAATATGGTAATTGGTTCTTCATACTCAATTCTGAAATCTGTCAACATTTTCTTCATCCACAATACTTGGGTACAACTGTTTGTAGCAGTGATATATTCTACCTCAGTAGTAGAAAATCAAATGATATTCTTCTTTTTGCTTATCTAAGATACCAATCTCTTCCCTAAGAATAATGCACTACCATTAGTTCTCTTCCTTCCATCCACATCTCCTACCCAATCAGCATCAGTGAAAGCATTCAAGATAAGATCATCATCCCTAGGATACCAAAGACCAAGATCAACTATCCCTTTCAGGTATCTAAAAATTCTTTTTATAGCAGTTACATGAGATTCTTTAGGATCAGCTTGAAATCTAGCAACCATGCATACAACATTCATTGTATTTGGCCTGGTCTGAGTCAAATAGAGTAATCCACCAATCATTGACCTATATATTGTCTCATTTTCTTTAGGATCCACGATACATATTGACTCAAATTCTGATAAAAGTTTGTCGAAATTTTGACAAACTTTGGTCGAAATTATTTTGTCAATTTTTCGACGAACTTTGAAATGTCAAAATTGTAACCCAACATCGTCGGTTGGGTCAAAATTTTGAAGTTTTAAATTTCATCAGAAAATCAATGAAATAACTCCGATGAAAGGTCATCGAAATTCCGATGAACTTTCGTCGGAATTTGAGTCAAAATGTATCAATGGGAGAATCATCATTCTGTGTAAGTTTGCATCTGGTTTTCATAGGTGTACCAAGTGGCTTTGAATCTTCCATGCCAAACTTTTTAAGTAGTTTTTTCACATACTTAGATTGAGATATGAAAATTCCATCATCTAATTGAGTGATTTGCAATTGGGTATGTGCAGGATCATCATGGAAAAAATAGGCCCTTAAGTGGCAATGAAAATCTAGAAAATCAGAGTTAGGAAACTTGACGTAAAAATTTGAATAAGTTATCTATATTATTTCAAAAAAATTTAAGAATAGAATCTGTAGAAAATTGAATTTAGTTTCTAAACTACTAGGTTTTTTTTTTAAAATAAAAATCTATTTGGTGAAAATTTGAAATTTCAATGCAGTAGTACTTAAATTTCAGGGAAAAAATAAGAAGTAGATGTCTGTCTAACCACCCTAACCACAATAAAATGATAATATTTTTTTATAATATTTTAGATATAAGTAGAGGACTCATGTCCTGATGTGATGCATATTTTTTTTGTAATTTTTTTCCAATTAAATAATTAATTATGATATTTTTATTATAACTTTTAAAGAATATAAAAACTCATATGTCTGACCACCTTAACTTGCTCAAAACTTAATGAAATTAATTTTTATTTTTTAAATCCTATAGTATACAAAACATAGAATGTGACACATTTTTTGGATTCAAAAAATGTGATACCATTTTAAAGCTATATATGTTTTTCAATCAGCCTATTAATCAAGACTTTAGTCGTAATTCAAATAGAAAATAAATAACTATTATTTGTTAAATTCAAAGTATAGCATAATTTATATTAGTGGAAAGCTGAGAATATGCTTTAAAAACCATTTTTGTTTCATCAATTTTTGGTTAAAAAAACAAATCAACCTCATGGGCCATAATATCACTTACATATCACCACTTGTTGGCCCATCATGATCCTGCACATACCCAATCCTAAAAATAATTTCAACTCTCCTATCATTTACATTTCAAACTCACTTTTCATTTCATTAGAAAACTTCATACACAAATCATCATCACCTTCAAAATAAATGTTATCAGCAAAGACTTCAATGATTAATTCTTTATTCTAATCCAACTTGAAATATAGATTGTTGTTAGCAGTACCTTTATTGAATCCAAGCTTCAATAAGTATTTATCCAATCTAGCATACCAAGCTCTAGGAACTTGATTAATTCCATATAGAGCTTTCTTCAATCGGCATACCATGTCTTTTTCATCAGTCAATTGAAATTGATTTGGTTGTTCAACATAGACTTCTTCTTCTAGCTCACCATTCAAAAATGTTGACTTTTCATCCATCTGATAGACTTTATAGTTCTTGAAAGTAGCATAAGATAGAAATAATCTTACCGCTTCAGTTCTAACAATAGGGGCAAAATTTTGTTCAAAATCAATACCTTCCATTTGTGAATACCCTTTGTAAACTAGTGTTGCTTTGTTTTTTCCCACATCACCCTGCTCATTCAACTTACTTCAAAACACCCACTTTGTTCCAATCACATTTTTATTTCGAGGTCTAGGAACAAGATCCCATGTATCATTCTTCTCTATCTGTGTTAGTTCTTCTTTTATGCATTCCATCCAATGTTCATCTTTGCATGCTTCATTTATATTGCTAGGCTCGGCTTTGGAAATTAGACAGTACTCTTCCAAGATTCTTCTTCTATTTTGCACACCTTTGCTCTTGTATCCTATGATCTGACTATCTGAGTCATTTCTCGTTACATATTTGGGAGCTTTAGGGTTTTCTCCGACTTCTTGTTCTTGTGTTCTTTCTTTTGTACTTCTGCTAGTTGATTCCCTTGGTTCATCAAAACATTCTAAAGTTGATTCAATGTCTAAACATCATTATTAGTATTATCATTTTGATCATCTGAATCATATCCAATATATCTGGATGGTCTAACAATATCTTCATCAACTTTGACATTTGCACTTTCAACCAATTTCTTTAACCTCTTATTAAAAAACTAGTAAGCTTTACTTTTAGTAGAGTTACCCAAAATTATTCCATCACTTCTAGCATCAAACATGCCTATATCATCATCTCTCTTGATATAACATTTACTTCCAATTTTTTTGAAATACTTGATAGAAGGCTTATAACCAAACCATAGTTCAAAAGGTGTCTTACTAGAATTACTGTTGGCATACACCCTATTAATGGTATACACATCAGTACTTACATTTTCTCTCCAATATAAATGAGGAACGTTTACTTCCAACATCATGGTTCTAGCAATGTCTAGAAGGGTTATGTTATGTTTTTCAACAACTCCATTTTGTTGAGGGGTCCGGGGAGCAGATAACTGCCTTTGGATTTCATTCTCTTCATAGAGAGAATTGAATTCTCGGGAAGTGAATTCACCACCTCTATCTAATCTTAGACATTTGATCTTCTGACCTTTCTCATTCTCTTCTATAGCTTTCAAACTTTTTAGCTTTTCTAACACTTCATTTTTTTCTCTTAAGAAATCAACCCGTATCATTCTAGAATAATCATGAATGCGCAACATAAAATAACTTTCACCTTGTAGACTTCTGATTCTGGATGGACTTTATAATCAATATGTATCAAATCTAGTAGTCTATTAGAGCTATATTGTTTTTGTTGGTTTAATTATTTATTTAATTACACTTTAGCATAAGTTTACTTAGGCATATTTTATTTCCTAGGTTAATTAATAATCTTTATCTTATTTATCTATCTTGTTGCTCAAGATAAGATTAGGGTTGTGCATGTCTTGCTTTTTGCATGATTTCCTTTTGAAGGATTTTGTAGTATTTGTAAACAAATTACATTCAATAATCAATTATTCTAGTTTATGCTTGCACATACTTTTGCTCTGAGGGTTATAGAACATCTATTATTATTTGTTCTGAATATCTGTTGCATGTGATAGGTGATTGCTTGCAGGTGATTCTTGGTGACTGTGAGGTTGAGTTTTATCAAATTCTACATGGTATAAGAGCTCTAGACCTATAGCTGCATGTTCATGTTTTTGAAGATATTCTCTCACAGCAGTTTTTTCTATGCAAGGGTTTCAAGCTAGGCTGATCTTTTGTGCATCTAGGGATTGGCAATTTTTTTGGATATTTCTGGGCCAAACGGATGTTACCATCACATTCAGAGCACCCAAAAACCCCAGAAATGCTTTTTGTTTCATTGATTTTGGACCTGTTGAAAAAAAAAGGCAAAAAAAATTTCCCAAGGAAGTTGTATGGCCTCCCCAGCACGTAGTCCGAGGCAAAAAATATCAAAAAAACAATTTAAAAATATTTTTTTTGGGGTTTTTTGCACCGCCTGTTCTAAACCGACCGCGCCACCCATATAGGAGGCAGCCACCAGGTTTCTCTACCACTGGCGGCTTTCTGCAGCAGCGCCGCCCGATCACCTCACCTCCGTCGTCGGCCTGCACTCTAGCCCTACGGGCTCTCTTAGCTCCTACCGGGGTTCCATTGAGAACCAGGAGCTTCGCTGGATAAGCCCCTGCTAGAATTAGCCCCTGCTAGGGTCACATCCATGACCAGGAGCCTTCGCCAGCCCTGCTGGGTCCCTAAGTGCTAGTGGCCAGTCACATGCAGGACCAAGGGCCAGAGAGAAGGAGCGAAAATTTTGCCCCTACTTAGTGCTGGAAGTGCCTTTTTTTCATTTTCTCACAAATTTCTGATACGGAGGTCATTTTTTGAAAATGAAATATCGTCAAAAAGCTGATTCAACGCTCTTCACAGTGGTGGAGGTTATAGTTTTTGATTTATCTGTTTTGGTGCCTTTTTCGCCTATCAAATCCAGAAGTTGTTGTTTTCAGTCCGAGAGGCGTAACTTTTGCATCCGGACTCCGTTTTGTGAAAACAAATAGGCATTGTAAAGCTGACTCAGTGCTCTACACAGATCCTAGACCTATTTTTTCATATTTTTTTTACCAGGCATCTGATATTTCTGTTTGATCTCAGCCTTTAGTTTTTTAATTATTTTCTTGGGAAGCATGCAATCAGGGTATTTTTTGAGATTAACAAGCATTATTATTCTATTTGAGAGTATATATTGCTGTTTTTTGTCATGGATACACATAACATTGTACCCCTTACTCCATTCAACTATTTTGGTTGGAAAAAACAAATGGAGATTCACTTGAAACACAAAGGGTTGTACAGGGTAGCCATGGGCACAAAAATTGAACCTACAGGTGCTGCTGAAAAGAGAAAGTGGTTTAATAGGTATGATGAAGCTTATGGTACATTATGTCTATCTCTTTCTTTTGAACTTCTTTTTCACATTGAATCTTGCACTACACCCCATGCGGTTTGGACTACTTTGTAGTCTTTGTTTGGGCAGCAGGATACTATGAGAGGGTTTTAGTTAGAGAATGAGCTTATTCGCTTAAATCCTAGGGATTTTGATAGCATCCAAGAGTTTTTCACCAAACTCAAGTCTCTTAGATTGCAGTTGTCATAGTGTGGTGTTCAGAAGGAAGACTCTCAGTTGATATTGCCCATTCTTTCTAAGATTGGACCAGATTATTCAGTTTTTGTTTCTACCTTTTATGCTACTAGGGATGCACTTGGTACTAGATTTACTATGCCTTCTTTTGATGATTTTGCATCTTCTCTCACTTGATAGCAAGCCAAGTTGGATAATATGGGCAAGTTGAATCCCTCTTCATCATAGGCACTTATTGCATCACAGGAGCCTAGAGATCAGAAGGCTTCTATAGAAAAAGGAAAGAAACAGAAACAAAAGGATTCCAAATCTTATGAGTAGTAGAAGGAGTCCTCAGATTCATCATCCTCTTCCAAGGGGAAATCATTTAGGAAGGAGAAAGGCCCATGTGCATATTGCAAGAGTGAAGGACATGGAGAACATAATTGCTAAAAGAAGGACATTGATGAGCTAAAGAATCTTCTTCAGAAACATTAGATTGATTTGCCTTCTAGGATGTCTGCATCATCTCCTTCCCCTCCTTCTTCAGTTCAACATGACAAGGGCACAACTGGTTTCCATACTTCATCAAATATGAAGGGGCATGCTCTTTGTGCTTCTTCGAGTCCTGGATTAGGGAGATGGCTTCTCGATTCAGGAGCATCTCATCATATGGCTTCTACACAGACTATGTTTACTTCCTTTGAGTCTCACACTATGTCTCCTATTTTTATGGGAAACAATACATACATGAGTGTTACAGGGAAGTGGTCTATTAGTTTTGGGGACCACTCCTTTCAGGATGTCTTGTGTGTCCCTCACTTGACAAACAACCTTCTTTCCATTTATCAGATCACACATGGAGGAAATGGGAGGTCTGTGGAGTTCACACCTGATTCAGTTATCATTAGAGACTTGGAGAGTAGAGCGGTTATTGCTACCGGGGTGGTGGATCACTCATCTCGGTTGTATTCCTTCGCAAATTTTTCTACTGATGGTGCTTCTGGTCCTACAATTGTTCATCACACTTCTAGTGTGAATCATCATTCAGAGGAGAAATTTGGCTTCTTGAACATTGGATTTCTCACTTCAGATCCTGCTCTTGAGCCATCCATTCCATCTCCTTTACCTACTGTTGCAGTTGCTAATACTTCTATGACTCCAGATGTGGGTTCTTCCATTTCAGTGCAGCAAGAGCCAGTTGATCATCCATCTTTGGAGGTTCCTATTCAGTCTTCACCCACTTTGACTTCTTCATTTGTTGAGGTCACACCTGCTTCTGTGGAGACCTCTTGGGCTACACCTACTTCACCTTCAGATATTGCTTTCATTCGAGCTCTTCCCTCTCACTTCTTTCAGGAGATGCAGTTTCTTTAGTTCTTTTGGGGCTACTTCATTTTGGGGGGGATCTGTGGTCTTCTTCTTCCTCTCTTCTAGGGGGGTTCTTTTATGTATCTTTGTGATGGATGGTGTTATTTGGGGGTCTTATGGAGTCCTCCATCTTTCATCACTTATTTATTTTGCATTCTATTTTGGGGAGGAGTTTTGTTCCCATGAGGTTTTCTCCTTTACCCCATTTGATTTAGTTTGCATTGCATTTGTAAATGGGTACCTGATCAGGCCTTGTTGCTGGGACTCATATTTGCATAATAATTTTCTTCTCCCTAAGTTGCACTTATGGGGGGGTGTTGGTGTAATTATTTATTTAATTACACTTTAGCATAAGTTTACTTAGGCATATTTTATTTCCTAGTTTAATTAATACTCTTTATCTTATTGAGCTATCTTGTTGCTCAAGATAAGATTAGGGTTGCGCATGTCTTGCTTTTTGCATGATTGCCTTTTGAAGGCTTTTGTAGTATTTGTAAAACAATTACATTCAATAATCAATTATTCTAGTTTATGCTTGCACATACTTTTGCTCTGAGGGTTTATAGAACATCTATTATTATTTTTTCTGAATATCTGTTGCATGTGATAGGTGATTCTTGGGGACTGTGAGGTTGATTTTTATCAACTTCTATAGTTTTCTCCAGAAAGAATTCCTTGTCTTATTTCAAATTTGACATTCCTTGCACATAGTGTTGATAGGCCTCACTAAATTAGGAAGATATTTGATTTCTTCAGTAGTGATTATCTTTAAAATGTTATCAAATTTCATATAACACAACCTCCTATGCTATAACCAAATTACATTAATCTGAATAATTAAGCAACTTTCACTAGCAACAATCAAATGAAAGATATTACCTTTTCTACCTGAAGCAATCATATTTCTAAAACTTCCCCTTATTCTGCACTTACCATCCTTGAATTGAGGATTGTAACCCTTGTCCACCATTTGTCCAACAATGCTTTAAGCCTTATACATAAAGAACATCATTAGTATTATGCTTACCACCAAAAGAAATAGTGCATTTTCCATGAATCACACTAGAAGTGTTGTGACCTCCAAATCTTACAACACCACCATCATAGTCTTCCAAGCTTAAATAATTTCATTTTTCACCAGTCATATGATGTGAGCATCCGTTGTCAATTTCCCACTCATTTTTATTTATTTTTTTGCTCCAAGAGCTTTCTCAACATTCACATTACTAGTAGATTCAATGGACACCTGACCATTTTCTTTTATAGAAATAAATACCCATTCATCATTATTTATGGTTTCTTTATCATATTCTTCATTAGTTACACCTTCTTCATGATAATAACATTTCCTTTGAAATATAGTCTTCTTAGGTTTGTACTTAGAATCTCTTTTAGGACATCTAGATGCAAACTGACCTATTTTACTGCAAGAAAAAAATTTGATAGGTAACTTTCCTTTGTACTTACCATGACCTTTGGCTTCTTTTCTCACAATCAATGCTTCCAGTTCTTCTAATTCTCTTTATTCATCATCAATATTTTTCATTTCATCTTCATATTTGAATATCCTTTTGGAACTCTTACCCAGATTGTACCTCTATTGGCTTTTTATAGATACTATAGCTTTGAATGTATATTTAGTCTTAGGAGAAGATTCACTAGATTCACTCAACTCAAATGGAACAAGTTTTCCAATCAACATGTCTCTTGTAATATTTTTCACTGATCTGAGTTCATTAATAGCATGAGCTCTTGTTTTGAAAGAGGGAGGCATAGATCTAAGTATCTTAGCCACAACTTCCTCATCATCCAAGGTTCCACCGACACATCTAATTTTCATCACCAGTTCATTTATATTTTGACAAAAAGAGAGGATATTCTCATCTTCACTCATATTCAAGTCTTCCCACTTGCCTTTTAGACTTTGTAGCTTAGCACTTTTCACTAGTGCATCTCCTTCATACAATGTTTCCACCTTTTTCTAGATCTGGTATGCAGTCTTCAATCCTAACAAATTTGTCATCTCTTAATCTATCAAAGCACTCAATAATGCTTCAATATCTCTGGTATTAGCTTATGCTTGCTTGATCTCATCTTCATAGGATAGACCATTCTGAGGAATAGTATATGCACTTTGTGTCATCTTCCAGAAAGGTTCTCCAATGCACTTCAAATGACACTCCATTCTAACTTTCCATAAGGAGTAGTTTGTACCATTGAATCTAGGACTATCCCTCTTGTCTGATGCCATCTTAGATCACCTCAAATTGTTAGGCTTCTTAAGAGGAACTAGCTCTGATACCAATTGTTGGAAAAACAAGGATAAACAACTGAGAGAGGGGGTGAATCAGTTGTTACCAAAATAAAACTTAAACAACATTAATGAACCTTAAAACTCATATTTGATAATTAACAGTGCAAGCATAAATTAATAACACATCAGAGACACATGAACACCAAGATTTTATCCATGGAAACCCTACTAGGTGAAAAAACGTGGTGGATGTTAGTTTGCAAGATTATACCCTGTTAGAAGTATAATGAAGAATGAAAAAGGAAGGCACTTGAATTCAGGTGCACTGGCTAGAGAACACTACTCAAAGGGAAGGCTTACTGCCTTACATAAAATAATCAAATGAAATCTATCTGATGAAGTTGAATTGATGAAATAGCTTGTACAAAAGCTTGATTACAGTTCTAGCTAGGCACACAAAAAATTCTACACACTCTTCCACACTTTTCTCAAACTTCTCCAGACTCTGTTATTCTCTTGAATTATTTGACCTTTATTCTCACATGTACACCTCTTGCACACACTATGCATTGCCTCTAAATCAGGAAAAAAAACACATATATATCCACTACACGGATTTACATCCACTATTCAGTTGGTCTCAAATAAAGAATAAATTACAAGGGTTGGCCTCAATACATGAATAAATTTCAATGCTCACCAACACAAGTCCGTCAAAACATAGTGAGGACCCAAAAAAACACCTTCAAACACGTCAAACAATAAAATATTAATCTTCATGGAATCACAACATGCTAACACCATCTTGTCGTCCAAGAACATGAAAACTCAAGCACACATTAGAAAAATATTCAATCAAGAACACTCTGAACAATGTGGACGTACCTAGTAAGGATAGAGTATGATCTATACTCATCCATGAACATCATAGGTACATGCACAACACATGAAATTACCAGAATTCCATGCCCTTCATCCAAGAACACCATCTTCAAAAACTCAATAACTATAGGAACACATATCTTCATAACTTCCACAAATCTTGATGCAAACCTCTAAAAATTTTGAACAAAATAATAGAAGGCTTTAGAAACAAACCCTTTGAAGTGCACCTTCAGATCTTCAATGTACAAAACTTTCCAACATTTTGACCTTCTCAGCTTCACTGGCTACCAGAAATATTATTTTTACAATTTTCTCAATATCCTTGACATATGTAGCTTTAAGCACATCAATGCTAATAGTGTTGACATCAATGAAAACCACATATCAGCAATGCAATCACAACATCCAACAAGAAGATGAATCAACAAGATAAAGATCAAGGACACAAACAAGTCAATCTTCTTCATACTGCTAGCCAAGACTAAACTACGGTGGTGTCTGAAGTTGATGTCCATTGTAGGAAGGATTCATCCTAGGAAATGATGTTATCAGATGATGATGAGATTGACTAGATGATGGGCTAGTGATACCAAGATTTGACCAACCTATTTACCTACTGAACTAGACTTAAGACCTTGACGCTTGAGAACACACTTTTGACTGCTAAACTTTCTTTCTGATTGTTTTGCTAAAGAGTGAAGGTGATGATTGATTTATTATGAGTGGATTTTTATTGTAGGTGAATTTTGAAATGGGACAGATGCACCATTTTGGGTTTTTTGAATGTTTAAAGGTTGTTTTGGGGATTTTTGAGATGTTCTACAAATGTTTTGATTTTAAAAAATTTCAATGTTTTTGGGTTTTCTCAGATTTTGACCAAAAACATAACCTAAAGACCTATTCTAGTGGCCTCAAGGGTTGATCAAAGATTAGCCTTTCCTATGTTATACATGCAAAGACCATGTAGTTCAACTAGCACAAACTTTATTATTGATGAGATATGAACAAATGGATTGTCAGCTTATTATGACAGACGCCTAATGGACTGACCTAATGTATCTCGGGGGCTGATCAAAGATCCACCTTGCCTATGTTCAAGCTCAAAGATGACATAGTTCTACATGACAACTCTATTTTTTTTTTTTTTTTTTTGACCTATTTTTTGGATTATTGATATGTTTTCAATGTTTATTTTATTATTTTATTTTATTATTTTTTTTGAATTTTTTGAAGTATTTTAAGGAAGATTGCAAGAATATACATGAATCTGATCTGATGCATGAACATGTCATGAGCGTGATGTGATAGACTACTCTGATATAGGCAAGACAAACTGACCTTGGGAATATGCCAAGTAGTACTAGGATGGATTATGATACAAACATAGGATCAAGCTATGATGCAAACACAGATGAGTGATGGATGGGGATATGGAAGTGCAATGGATGAAGGATAAAAGGTGATGGTAGGTGATGTAGAATAAGCCATAGAGATCATGGTGGATGGAGAGTGCTTTATTTACACAGTGCATATTTTCCAAGTTTTCAGCAAGGTACTTGTCCAAAGAATCACCAAAGTGGTTTTCACTAGAGGATGATTTTTATCTTTACTTTTTTCAATCCTTTTTCTGAATTTTTTTGGATTTTTATATTTTTTGTATTTTTTGTTCTTACCTTGAAAATATCAAGCGTAATTTTTTTTTAAGATGGGAGCTATTTATGGGCTCCTATAGATGCTCCCCTTCGAGCATTGATAGTTGATATTCCCTTTGACTTGTAGCTTGTCGTGATGATGAAGGACCTCAACCAATTTGGTTCAAACTTACCCTTGTTATCTAGATTTGGTACATTCTTTTGATTCTCCTTCAATACCAAGTCTTTGACATGGAAGGTCTGACTCCTGATCTTCTTGTTGTAGCCCTACTTGAGACGGTTTTGGTAGACTTGTAAATTGTTCAAGGCATCCATGCATCGTTGATCTAGTAAATCCAACTCGTTCAATCGTGACAACCGGTATTCTTCATTTATAATGATTCTACAATGAAATTCTTAGGGATGGCAACTCAATCTCAATGGGGATGATGGATTTTGATCCGTAGACTAGGGAGAATGGGGTTGCACATGTGGGTGTGCGGATGCTTGTTCGATAGGCCCATAAGATAGTATTTAACTATAGGTGCCAGTCATGACCAACTTCATTAAATATCTTTTTGAGGATTCTGAGGATGGTTTTATTTGTAGCCTCCGCTTGGTCATTACCCTGGGGTAGTATGGAGTGGAAAAGTGGTGTTGGATATTAAACTTTTGGCATAGGTCTCGAACATCCTGGTTTTTGAAAGGTGTCCCATTATCTGAGATAACAGTTTATGGGACACCATAGCGACATATGAGGTAATTCAGGATGAACCTGGAAATCTTCTTTCCTGTAAAATCGGTCATTGGATTGGCCTCTACCAATTTTGTGAAGTATTTTGTGGCGGTGATAATGAACTTGTGTCCATTAGATGAGGTTGGGGTGATTTTTTCAATTAGATCGAGCCCCCACTGTGAAAAGGGCCAAGGTGTAACAATCGGGTGGAGCTCTCGAGCTAGTGCATGGATGGATGAAGTCCCCATGTTGTTGACATTGTAAGCACTTCTTGACATATTCGTGGGCTTCCTTTTCCATCATTGGCCAATAGTATGCCATTCTGAGTAGCTTCTTGGCCAAGGTCATATCACTCGAATGTGAGCCACAAATATCACTATGTACCTTTGTTAAAGTAGTTAAAGATTCCTCAACATTTAAGCATTGTAACAAGATTCCCTCAATACTCCTACGATATAGGGTGTCACCTAGGATAACAAAACAGGTTGACTTCTTGACAAAGTATTTCTTAAGGTTAGGAGTGATAACAAGAGGGAGGACTCCTATTTTAAGATAAGTGTATATGTCATGATACCATGGGTTACCATGACCAATGATTTCGCACATAAACTTAGACTTTGGTACCTCAAATTTTGGCACGAGAAGCTGCTCTACAAATAATTCTTGCCTTGGTACACTACATGGGACATCTAGTAGTGATACTATTGTCACCATAGCATTTGTTGCTCTATTATTTTCTCTTGGTATCTTCTCAAAGTTAATATCGATGAAGGATTCTTTGAGACTTTCAACCAATTTATTATATAGAGTCAACCTGTCATCCTTTGTTTGGTATTCACCATTGACCTAGTTGATAATAACCTATGAATCCCCATAGACTTTGAGTACCATGATCTACCTTTGTGCTGCAATTCTCAACCCTATGAAAAGAGCCTCATATTTTTCAATATTGTCCATGCAAGCAAAGGATAGCTTGTATGATTTAGGTATACAATATCATGGTGTAATGAAGAAGACTTTGACTCCTAACCCATGCTATGTGTAGGATCCATCAAAGTACATTTTCTAGTGATCTTCTATGCTTACATTAAAGATGGAATCATTAGGTAATCCCAATACAAGTGGGTTTTCTAAATATATTGGTGCCTCTACTAGTTAATTTATAATTGCTTGTCCTTTAATAGCCTTCCTTTCCACATACTCAGTATCGTTCTCTATCAGGATCATAACCCATTTAGTTGTTCACCCTATGAGTGCTATTTTAGAAAGAAAATACTTGAGAGGGTCTATCTTGGCGATGATTTTTACCTAATGTTCCAACATATAGTGTCTAAATTTTTTTCTACAAACATGATTGTTAAGAAAGCCTTCTCAATGGATGTGTAATTCAGCTTGTGTCCCACCATGGTTCTATTTATGTAGTAAATAGATATCTCCTTCCCATTTTCATCATGTTGTGCCAAGAGAGCACCAAGGGCTACTATTGTTGACGATATGTAAAGGATCAAGGTTTTGTCGAGAATTGGTGACATAAGAACTAGTGGTGTAAGAAAGTACTCCTTGATCTTATTGAATGCCTAGTCAAATTTCTCATCCCATTTGTATGTTACCCCCTTCTAGAGTAGATGAGAATACAATATTTCCTTATTTGTTGATTGTGTTATAAATTGATGGATGGACTGGAGTATTCCTTGTAGGCCCCTTAGCTGCTTTAATGTCCTTTGTGCCTTTATTTCAAGGATTTCCTTAACCTTGGAAAGATCTATCTCAATCCCTCTCATTACCACAATGTAACCTAGGATTTTTCTTGATTGCACCCCAAAGACACACTTCTTTGGATTTAGTCTAACCTTATATTCTTCCAGCCTATCAAAGATGGAGCTTAGTGTTGATATGTGATCTCAGTGCTTTCTTTACTTGGCTAGTATGTCATCTACATAGTCTTCCACACTGTCATGGCCCTTTGATAGGTAGCTCCTATGTTATTTAGCCCAAATGGCATCGAATTCCAATAATATGTCCCCCATGGACACATGAAAGCTATTTTGTGTTGGTCATCCTTAGCTATCATGATCTGATTGTATCCAGATAATCCATCCATTAGTGATAGAATTTCATTTCCTACTATCATATCCATAATCATGTCTATGTTTGGGAGAGGGCAGTCATCCTTGGGGCACACTTTGTTTAGAACTCTAAAGTCGGTGTACATTTGGATGCCCCTAGTGGGCTTTGAAATAGGTACAATATTTGAAACCCACTCTGGATAGTTAATTGGCCATATGAAACTAAAATCTAGGAGTTTTTGTATTTCCATTTTGACCAACAGTTCGATCTATGGATGCATTTTTCTTAGCTTTTGTTTTAATGGCTTCACCTTTGGATATATAGCTAGATGATGCACTACAACTTATGGATCAATACTAGGCATGTCATCATAGGTCAATGAAAATTTCACCTTTATTTCCCTCAGAAAGGTAGATAGAAGCTCTTGTTCTTCATTCAGAAGTGACTCTACATAGAATGTTATATGTGGTGTTTCTTTTGTCCACAAGTTGACTGGATTGCACTTCTCTGCTAAAACTGCTAACTTTTCTTGATGAATAGAACTGAGAGGAAGATTGAATCCCCCATCCTCCGGTGCCCCAAAGAGGTTTTCACCATTGAATGTGTCCTTTGTTTTTATACTATTTTTGGGTTTGAAAGTGCCACAGTGTGGTTTACACTTACAGACCTAGAGATTATTCTCAAATTTTCACTTTTGCGACTGAGGGATTCAATCATTTCCCCATAATAGGCATGTGTGTCAAGTCTAATTTTGAACCCACATTTGTGGTAACCATAAGGCACATTATCCCACAGTCCCATGAATTCCAAGAGTGCCTCATCATTTTTGAATGTGTCTAGAATCGGCGGTCCTCATTGGTCGTAGTCTATTAATTGGGGTACACTAGTTTTAGCTCATTAGGTTGCTTGTTTGACTCAAAGGATATGGTGGAAATCATGAATAAGGAAGAGTATTCAAACAATGTAGGTAGGCCAACAATTATATCCTCGTCACTATCACTCCCACATACCTTAGTTATGTAAAAGGTAAAATTATCTAAGGGTAGATCTATAGATACTAGTAAATGAAGGTGGGTTTGACTACTTTAACGGGGGGACTTCTGCCATGTACGGTTATACTCAGATTGGTACATCTGAGGTAAATATTTTTTCCATGCTTCTTAGCAATGATGGGTTCTAATTGTCCATTGTTGTTCTTTCCAAGGATTTCATTCTTATTATAGCCCATGCCCAGCATTAATTGAAGCCCTCTATTAGCATCATCCATAGGAAGGGTTGGTATGGGTCTTTCATCTTGATAGAGGAGGCTGGATATATCTCTTTCATCCACCACTTCTCAGCCTAGATCTCCCCAACTCTTGAATCAAGAAGGGTCTTCTCTCAATGTTTTGTCTGATGTACTAGTTGGTTGTGGCTACCCATGGGTTCTAGGGGATTGAGGTAACTCCCCTACCACAAAGGCTCCCTTCTTGATTTTGTAATCTCCACACCCATTGTCTTGGGTAATGACCTCAATATTAGAAATAGTGAGAATGGTGGGTGTCTCTATCACATTCATGCATGTGGATGGTAAAGTGGATGGGTCCACATATGGATTTGTAGGGCCTTCATCATTTTTTGGCACTTGAGGGATTTTGTAGAGCTTGGCTTCTAGATTTTTTCAATAGGAAAAGGGTTCAGGATCACCATGAATTGTGACCTCTTGGTTCTTATAGGGGAGTTTAACACATTAATGAAATGTGGATGCAACTATTTTCATCCCATGTATCCATTGGTGCCATAGAAGAATGTTATATGGGAGGTCAAGATCAAGGACCTAGCAAGTGGTTTCCATAATGGTTGGTCCCACCTGAATGGGAAGATGAATAGTGCCTTGAGACACCCTTTTTTTATCATCATAAGCCCGAATGGGGATACCTTTTCTTATTTCAATCATGTCCTTAGAAAATTCCAAATTGTTTATTAGCTTGAGCGAACAAATTTTCAACCCTGCACCTCCATCCACTAAGACCTATTTGACCTTATTCTTATGGATGAAGACTTCCAGATGAAGTGCATGATTATGAGATGGTTGGGTTGGGAGATATTTCTCAAAGAATGTGAGGATATGTGGCATGGTGATGTTTCTGACCATAGCCTAAAATTGATCTGCATCAAGGTTTGTGGTTATAGAAGACTCGATGAGGTTCTTTTCCAGAATATCCCTATGCACAAGAAAAATTTTCTGTAACTCCATGATGGATATTTGAGTGGGGATCTTCTTTAGCTATTCCAAGACATTATAGTCATTGGCGATTGATTTGAAATTTTTGGGAGGTGCTCTGTCTTGCGTGGATGGTCCAAGGATGGTGATTATGTCACTTCGTGTGGTGACTCCACAATCAGCTTTGGATCGTGGGATATAAAAATCACTTACCCATTCATCTATGGATGCGATAACATGGTCATACATGTTGTTAACACTACCATACTTTCCTTTTCTATTATTTTTTTCCTTATTGTGATCTGACATCAGGTTTGTGTATACCTTGAGGTCTTGATTCCCAGATTCTGGTGTGAGATGCTCAACAAAGATGTTTTTTTTCATTGAGGTTCTGGATTAGATTTTTGAGCCTCATGCAACTAGCTATGGTATGTCCCTTTATCTTGTGAAATTCACATAGATTATTTTTGTTATACCATGGTGGCTTAACTTGAGGTTCCTGGTAAATATCAATGGCAAGGAGCATGATGATGTTGGCATCAAAAAGTCGCTTCATGAAAAATTTGGTTGATTCTCCAAGTGGTGTGTACTTGCATTTTGGAGGATATCGGTTTCTTGTAGATGGTCCACTTTGGTCATTGACATTATTGATTGTCTGGGTGTTGATTTTTTTATGAGGTGTGTTGGCTTGCAGTGTTTTTTGAGGTTGTTGATATGTTTGTTGTTTCCTATTCGGATTTGGAGCATTGATCACAACCTTAGCATCAACAACACCATTGTTGGTGACATTCTTGTTTTTTACCCATGTTCATGGTTTTTCATTATAAATTTTTGATGGGCCATTATCTTGATAAGAAGGTGTCCCCGCTTGTGCAATGAGATATATTTTGATGCTGAGAGATTTAGGGGTGAGCTAGTCGTATGAGGTGATGCACTGGACTTTGAGATGGAAGGCCAGAGTTCCTTCAAGACTTGCAATGATAGTTTTGACTTGTTGCTCCTCTAGCATCACCCACTTATTTCTATTGGCTTTGGATCACCAATGTTGTAGGGAAGATGCAAATGATTATCCCTTATTTTACTTAAGGCTAGACAATTCCTCAAAGCTTAAATTTTGGTTAAGGTTTAATGCATAATTTTGCATAAAGGCATCCACAATTTCTTGAAATTTCTTGATCCTTGGAGGAAGTCAAGAGAACCATTCCATAGTTGGGCCATCGAAACTTTGTGTGAAGAGCCTCATTAGATATGAGTCATCATAGGCTACTTCCATGCAATGCATGTGTAATTCCTTGACATGATCTTCAGGGTTTTCGAGTCCACGATACTTGTCAAATTTTGGGATCTCGAAGCTTTGTGGAAATGGTTTCATCACAATGCTCATGTCAAACAAATAACAACATAGATTCCATTTTGATTTAGGGGTATTCGCTGATCAGATATCCAACACCTATTATGAGAGCCTCTGGATCTGGGTGGATAGATCACTTTGTGGGTCGGGTGGTAGAATGAATACATCCTGGGTTGGAGTAGTGATGATGGGTGTGGAAACTTGTGGACTAGGCAGTGTATTTGCAAGAGCTTGTTGTGCATCCAACACTTGCTGATATGCTTGCAATTTTTGTTGTACTAACAAAGATTTTTGTTGGTCTTGTTGCTTCTATTGCGCCAACAATACTTTTTTTTTGTATTTTTGTTGTTGTTGGGCTTACTATTGGGTTGATTTAGCTGTAGATGCTAGTCACGACCAGCGTCATTGACTGATTTCTTAAGGATTTTCAAGATGGTTTTATTGGTGGCTTCTGCTTGGCCATTACCTTGGGGGTAATATAGAGTGGAAAAGCGATATTGGATATTGAAATTTTGGCAAAGGTCATGAACATCCTTATTTTTGAATAGTGTCCCATTATCAAAGATAATAGCTTGAGGGACACCATATCGACATATAAGGTAGTTTAGGATGAACTTAGATATCTGCTTTCTAGCTATGTAGGTCATAAGAATGGCTTCAACCCACTTTTTAAATTAATCTATGGTGATGATGATGAATTTGTGGCCATTGGATGAGGTGGGGGGTATTTTTTTTATGAGTTCGATCCCCCACTATGAAAAGGGCCAAGGTGTAACAATGGGATGAAGCTCCTAAGTTGGTGCATGGATGAGGTCCCCATGCTGCTGACACTACAAACATATTCTGAAAAAGTCATGTGTTTCTCTCTTCATTTTTGGCCAGTAGTATTCGGTCCTTAGCAAATTCTTAGCCAAAGTCATACCACTCGAGTGTGAACCAAAATTTTTGTTGTGTACCTCAGTTAAAATAGTTAGGGCTTCCTCAGTATTTAGGAAATGCAACAGGGTTCCTTTGATTGCTCCTACAGTAGAGGGTTTCTCCTAGGAAGACAAAGCGGGTTGACTTCTTGATGAAGGATCATTTAAGGTTCGGGGTTATATTAGCGGGTAAGACTCCTATTCTTAAGTAAGTGTAAATTTCATGGTACCAAGGATCACCAGGACCAACAAGTTCACACACGAATTCAAACTCTGGTACCTCGAATGCTGGTAGGAGAAGCTACTCTATAAGGAATTCCTTCTTTGGGATGTTGTGTGGGATTTCCAAGAGTGATCCAATTGTAGCCATTGTATCTGTTTCTCTATTGTTTTCTCTAGGTGTAGACATACGCAATTAACATTATTAATTAAGCATCACATTTAATCATTCTCCCCTCTTTAATTAATTAAATCAAATTAATTAATTAATCTCCTATAGTTCCTAATTTAATTAAATCACATATATTAAATCACTCATATTCATTTCTTCTCATTTGATTCAATAAATCAAAATGATTTAAATCGAATTTCACCTCCTAATATCATCCAAGTTAACTAATCTAGATTAATTAACTTCTAATCATAATCAATCATTCTCTAGCTTTTGACTCAACTAGAGTCAAATCTAAACTCTTAACTAACCCACCCACTTGCACAATAAATCACTTTATTTGATTTATTAAAACACCCATTTTCCCTCACAAGGGCATATTCCCAAGGAATATGCCCTCATTAACTCTCATGTTTGACTTTTTTGGACAAACACAATTCCCCCCAAAAACCCTCAACCATGTGTATTTATGGCCATTTTCAAATTTGAATGGGCACATTGGCCAAAACTTACACAAGTATAGGCCAATCCCATGGTGACAAGTGGCTCTCTCCTATTGGATGGGATTTAGTCCCACATTTCCTAATCTTGGCTTCTTCTCTCTCAACTTCTCCTATAAATGCAATGCATTTTCTCTCGTTTTAGGATCCACATTTGAAAGCATCTCCACTATAGGCAACTTGAGCTCAAGAGCATCTCATTGTCTATCTCATTAGCTTGGAAAGGGTTGGGAAAGGGATCTTTTACACATCCAAAGGGCACCAATCCATCATAGAATAGGTTACATTTCATGTCTTTTTTACATACTTGATTTGGTTTTATCAATTGTTTTGAGGAATGTCATGTTATTCTATGAGGATGTTAGTTTAAGCAAATCATGTATAGATTTAACATCCACACTAGGTAGTTGTTCAAATGTGATATCAATGATGAATCTTTGAGTCTTTCCACAAATTTCTTGTATGGATTTAGTTTATCATCCTTTATTTGATATTAATTGTTTACTTGATTGATTATTAGGTGAGAGTATCCATATACCTTTAGAGCCATAATCTGCCATTGTACTGCAATCCTTAAGCCTATGACGAGAGCCTCATACTCTGCTATGTTATTCGTGCATGGGAATGGCAGTTTGTAAGATTTGGGTATGTAGTCTCCTTGGGGACTTATGAAGAAAATTCCTACTCCTGATCTTTGTTGCATGTAAGATCCATCAAAATACATCTTCCAATGGTCTGCTACACTTAGGCTGAAAATTGATTCGTCAGGAAATTCTGAGATAAGTGGGTTTTCTGCATATATAGGTGCCTCTGCTAGTTGATCTGCAATTACTTGTCCCTTGATGGCCTGGCACTCCACATATTAAATGTTGTGTTTTGTCAATATCATGAACCACTTGGTTTTCCATCCTATAAGAGTGGCTTTAGAAAGTAGGTACTTGAGAGGATCTGTTTTTGTGATTAGCTTGATCTGATGAGCCAACATGTAGTGTCTAAATTTTTGAGCTGCAAATACAACTTTTAGACAAGATTTTTCAATAGGAGTATAGTTTCACCCCACCATGGTCCTGGTGATATACTATATTTCTCTTTCCCTTTCATTTTCATCATGTTGGGCTAAGAGAGCATCGAGAGCTGTCGTTGTTGCTAAAATGTATAGGATTAGTGGTTTTCCTAGGATTGGCGGCATCAGAACTAGTGGCATGAGTAAGTATTCTTTGATTTTTTAAAATTCCTGATCGCATTTTTCATCCCATTTTTATGCTACCCCCTTGTGGAGTAGATGAGAATATGGGATTTGTTTATCTTCCAGCTGCACTATGAATCTACGCATGGACTGGAGCCTGCATTGTAGACCTCTTAGCTACTTTAGTTTCTTGGGTGCTTCCATTTCATGGATTGCCTTGACTTTGGCGAGATCAACCTTGATTCCTCTCATTGACGCAATATATCCAAGGAGCTTTCTCAATTGCACCCCGAAGATGCATTTCTTTCAGTTGAGATGAACCTTATACTTTTCCAACCTATCAAAAATGGAGCTCAAGGATGATATGTTGTACCTTATTTTTCTTGATTTATCCAATATTTCATCCACATAATCTTCCACCATTTTATGAATCATTTTGTGGAAGATTAGTTTCATGGCTCTTTGATAAGTTTCCCTTGCATTCTTTAGCCCAAATGGCATCATGTTCTAGCAGTAGGTCCCCCATGGACATGTTAATGTTGTCTTGTGTTGATCCTCCTTTGCTATCATCTAATTATATTTGAAAAACACGTCCATTAGTGATAGCATCTCATGTCCAACTATCATATCCATTATCATGTCGATGTTGGGTAGTGGAAATTCATCCTTAGGACACGCTTTGTTTAAGTCTTTCAAATCGGTACAAATAGGTACTAGGTTGGACGCCCACTTTGGAGAGTCGATCGAGCATATGAACCCTGCATCCAAGATTTTTTGCAATTCCACTTTGACTAGCAAGTCTTTTTGGGGATGCATCTTTCTTAGCTTTTGTCTCATAGATTTTGATTTAGGATATATAGCCAAGTGATGAAATATGACCTCTAGATCAAGCCCATACATGTTAGCGTAAGTCCATGAAAAATTTACCTTTCTTTCTTTGAGGAAAGTAGCTAAGAGTTCTTGTTATTTCGTGAGAAGTGATTCAACATAGAAGGTTATGTGCGGTATTGCTTCTGTTCCCAGATTGATGGGGTTATATTGTTTTGCCAGGACTACTGATTTTTCTTGATGAAGTGCAGTGAGGGGAAGATTTAATCCTTCATCCTCTAGCTCCTTAGAGAGGTTTTCACCATTCCATGTGTCCTTTATTTTAACTATTTTATGGTTAGAGAGTGCCACAGTGTGGTTTTCACTCAATGACCTTGACATTATTCTCAATTTATCACTTTTGTGATTGAAGGATTCAATCATCTCCCCATAATAGGCATGATTGTCCAATGTAATGTCAAATATAGCCTTATAATCTCCATATGGTATTGTATCCCTTAGTCCCATGAAACTTGAGAGCTCCTCATCATTTTCGAAGGTGTCTAGAATTGGCGGTCCTCGTTGGTCATAGTCGATGAGTTGGGGGTAGACCAAGTTTATTTTGTGGGTTTGGTGGTTTGACTCAAAGGACAAGGTACTAATCATGAGTAGGGAGGAGTATTTCAAAAGAATGGGTAGGCCAATTATGGTCTCCTTGTCATCACTACTATTACACACATCGCTTATGTCAAAGGTAAAGTTATCCATGAATTGACCTATGGACACAGGTAACTAGAGGGCGAATGTTGATAGCTGAGGGGGGATCCTGACTATGTTAATTGGGGGACCTCGGCCATGTATGGTTATACTCAGAGGGGTACACCCCAGGCCAAGATTTTTCATACACTTTTCAACAATGATGGGTTCCAATCATCAATTGTTGTTCCTTCCAAGGATTTCATTTCTATTGTAGCCCATACCAAGACCCTTTTGACCTTACTTTTGTGAACCAAGACTTCAAGGTGTAACACATGGTTGTGATATGGCTGGGCAGGAAAGTATTGATTGGAAAAAGTGAGGAGATTTAGAATGGTAATGTTACCGACCATATCTTGGAACTACTTCATATCAAGGTTGGTAGAGACAATGGATGAAGCCAATGCTTCCTCAATTATTTCCCTGTAGACAGTTGAAATCTTCAGTAACTACATGATGGAGATCTGAGTAGGGATTCTATTTAACTGGTCAAGGACATTGTAACCATTAGGGATGGATTTTGAGGTGGAGGTCTTATATGGTTGTGATGCCCCTGCAATAGTGACTTTGTCGCCACGTGTGGTGACTCCATAATCAACATTGGCTCCCTTAATGCTAACAACAATGACAAATTTGTCAAGGAATGCAACAAATCCTTTGTATACATGGTTCAATTTGCTAGAATTTTACTTACCTTTATCATTTCCTTGATTGTGGTTAGGCATCGGACTCGTGTATATTTTCAAATCTTGATTGCTAGTCGGTTGCTCAAAATTTATGATTTTGTCATCAATGAGATCTTGGATTAATTTTTTCAGTTTCATGCAGTTGGCGGTTGTATGCCCCTTGATCTCATGATAATTTCAAAGGATATTTTCATTGTACCAGGGTGGCTTCAGGTGGGGTTCTTGGTAATTATCATACATGGGGATCTTGATGAGGTTCTCATTGACCAAATTTTTCATGATGGATTTAATTGACTCCCCAAGGGCTGTGAATTTCCACTTGGGGGGATATTTGTTTCATGGAGGTGGTCCTCCTTGATTATTCAAGTTGTTGACATGATTATGGGGTGGTTGTTGGTTTACCACATTTGTTTGTGTGTTATTACAATTATTGTTCTACGGTTGATGGTGTGTTTGATTATTTTTCTTTGGACCATTGATGATGACCTTGGCATCGACCACTCCATTGTTGGTGACATTCTTGTTCTTTTCCCATGTGTGAGGTTTCTCATTGTAACTAGTAGATGGATGATTGTCTTGATGTTTAGGATAGGTAGGCGTGCCCCCTTGTGTAATAAGGGCCCTTTCAATGTTGACCGCCTTGGGGATCAATGGTAATATGTGGTGATGCATTGCATTTTTAGATAAAATGCCAAGGTCTTGTCCGAATTATAAATGATAGTGCAGACCTGTTGTTCCTCTGGCATGGTCCATTTTCTTTGATTGGCCTTGGATCACCATCATTGCAAGACAAAGGCAAATGATTCCTCCTTTCCTTGTTTGAGTGTTGATAATTCCTCTAGACTGACATCCACGGTAATGTTGAATGCGTAATTCTGGAGGAAGGCATCTTTGATTTCTTGAAATGTTCTGATGCTAATAGGTAGACGAGAGAACCATTCTATGGAGGGATCAACAAAGCTTTGAGGAAATAGAAGCATTAGATACATGTCATTGTATGCGACTTCCATACAATGTACTTGAAATTCCCTGATGTGATCTTCATTGTTTCTTATCTTGCGATATTTGTCAAATTTGGGGATTTCAAATCCTTTTAGGAATGGTAGCATTTCCAAGCTCCAATCGAATGGATAGGGACATAAATTTTTGGGTGTCCTTGTTGTTTTTCCTGATTGAAGATCAAGCACTTGCTGTGAGAGTAGTTTGATTTTTTCTCTCGCATCATCTTGGAGATCAGGAGGTGGGGTGAACATGATTTGAGGTGTTGGGTTGATGGGTGGGATGTTGGTGGGAGTTTTCTACAAGCTTTGTTGAGCGAGTAATGCTTGCATTCACTGTTGATCCAACAAAACTTGTTGTTGGTCATGTTTTTGTTGTGTCAACAATTCTTGTTGTTGAGCTTGTTGTTGGACCGCTTCTTGTTGTACTTGATAATCTTGAAAGGCTTGTTGATATGCTCCATGTTGGGTTTCTTAAAATTTTCCTTTGTATTGTGCTTGTTGGGCTTGATATTGGGCTCGGGCTTGAGCATGCGCTTGTTGGATTTCTTATACGATTTGAGTAGCTTGTGTGGCTTGGGCAACTTCTTGTTGTTGTACTAAAGCTTGGGAAGCTTGAGCAGTCTATTGTGCCTGTTGTGCTTGCTGAGCAACTAGCTATGTAGGCTATTGGTTTTGGAGCACCCTTTGATGGGCAGCTTGTCGAGCAGCTTTCAACATGATGGTGAATGAATTTAATGTGTTTTTTTTTGGCAGTGGTGGCAATGGATTAGGAAGGGTGTGGACCGTTGTGATGAGTGGAATGGTCGTGTTGATAATTGGGTTTTGAGTTTTGGATGGTGTGATCAAGATTCTTTTTCCTTCAGACATTTGGGGAATGGTGGATGTGTTGACTGCTGGGGTTGCTTGGATGGTCCCCATATGTTGTTGTGATATCGATGGCAAGACATGAGGATTTGATAGGGTATTCTAATTTGATTGATCGATTGTGGGTAGAGGAGGAAGACCCTACCCAAGGGGTGACTTGGATGTAAGTAGTAGGGGTGGAAATGGTAGAAAGATGGGTAGTGCAATCCCTTTAAGTGATGATGAGGGATCAAATATTCTCCCTACTCCAAAAAAGTCACCTTCTCCTTGTGAGGTAGGGAGAGAAGTTTGTTTGTCTAGAGGATAAATTGGCGGAATCATGGAATGTAAGTGGAACATAAGGGTGTAATGGATTTACTAGAATGGATTGATCCAATGTGGTGTTCATATTCAACTCTCAATTGCTCACAATGGGATGTTTCTGGAGTTCTTGAAGCATTTTTCTTCCCTTGTTAACAATTGGCGGGGTTGAAGCAATGGATGTTATGATTTACGGGATGTCTTGAGTGATGCTTTTAAGTGGAAGCATGGATGAATTTGAGGGCACGATCCCAAGATGTCTTTCCACAATAGTGCTTAGGTCATATTCGAAAGGGAGTTTAGCCCCTTATTTTGCTAACTCAATCATGTATTGGGAGGGATATAACTTCATCATAGCATTGGCAATTTGATGATTTTTCAAGATTTTGCACCATCTCAAGGATTTCATCTTGTGCCATCCCTAAGATTTTGATGGTGATGTATTCCACTTGACCTTCCTCTTGAATATTTTGAGGTATTTGTAAAGGATTGATTGGGAGGTCAATGGTTATCATAGGGTTGAATGGTGTTTTAGTTTGACTTAGATCGCTCGAAGTGGATGTTTCTTTATTTTTCTCCATATTCTTCTTGTGTTGAGATCGAGTTTCAACCATAAAATAGAGATCAATTTTCAAGAATGTAAGAGATGAACCTCTAACCCCTTAGATTGGTCTTAACCTTAGGCTCAAAGAAGAGAAGAACTAGAATAATTTAATGATCAAAGTAATGAGGAGGATGAGATAAACGAAAGATGGATGATACGGATGATGAAACTGTTGACGAATCTTGAGGGAGATGCTAAAATTTAGGACTTGATTTGATTGGTATTTTGATTGATTTGATAATGAACTTTTAAACTCTAGGAGGGTGTGTTGTCTTAGAGAGAACTCATACACAAGAGGATAATTTGACTAAGTGTGTTAAGTCAAACAAAGTGATTTTTGATAATGAACTCCTAGACCCCAAGATGTTGGATTTTATCAACAGGTAAATTTGTTCACAAGGATTGATAATTTGGTAAAATATGTCGAGAAGGATTCATCTACACATATCTAACCAAACAAGATGATTTTGATTTTGCCTAGAATTTTGGCATAAGTGATGTTTTCAACAATTCAAAAAGTTTGTTGGTGAGATGATCTTTGATTTTTATGGTTGAGGGATGGATGAAAATAACTGATTTTAATCCTAAACTCGACCTAGACAAATCTCCTTCTTATAAGACCTTGATTTAAAGAACACGCTTGATACTCCCTATGTGAGAAAAGAAAGCCTTTGAAAAAGAGTTATAATTTTTTGATAATAAAACTCATACAAGTTAGGGTTTTTTCTTTAATATTTTTTGTAGAAGTTGTAAACCAATCTTTCTCTAACTCCAAGAAGTCTTTCAAGAAACTCCTCATGAGATTTTGGACTAAGACTTTTGAACTTGGGTTTTTGGATTTTGATTTTGCAGGAAATAATTTGAAAGAACACATGTGTGGGGTTCAATTATCTCTTAACTTTGCTTAATGATTTGTTTTTACCACAACCAACTCTTTGATTAAAGTTTCAAACTAAATTTCTATGTCTCAATTTATTTTCATTCCACAAGGTCCATTATGTGAAAATCAAGGTTTCAAGAGCATAGTTTCCTAGGTTGACTTTAGTGTGAGAAAATTATGATGTAAATCCAAATGCTTAGAAACCTCTAAGGAGAAAATCCCTAGGGAAAGCAACAACACTTGGATTCGGTAAAAGGTATTTGCCCCTCCTAAAGGGTTTTGGAATTTGAAGATTTTTTGAATGTTTGTTTTCAAAATTTTCAAGACTCAAGCAAAGTGTTTTTTTGATTCCAAGAGCATGCACAATCCTAGGCGGAAAAGATAATATTTGTTCGGTTCCCACTTAGATGAATCCAACTACATATATTTAGTGTGGATGATTAGATGCTTGACCACATAGACTCCCCCTTACAGTGCACTCGCTTCTCGGGTCAGCCAAGCATCAGTACCCATGAATCTCCCATGACATACTTTTCATCTCTACAATAGAACCGCATGTTACATGGGTCGGCTTCAAACGACATGACCTTTTGCACCAACAAATAGTTAAGGATTTTGGCCTTTGCTAAACAAGATTTTTAATGCGGGCATTCCATTCATGTGGGACCATCTATGTGGAGAGATACCATTGCTTCGCTTCTCATCAGAATAATCCTCGTGATTCTTGAACTTTCCTCGAGAATCCACACTTATATACTGGTTGGAAGTCGCTTAGCTTTAGCGTGTTCCTAGTTGGGTCATTCCCTAGGATGATTACTTTTTCCCACTAGGCAGACCCTCTAAGATAAACAAAAGCAAGTCAACATATTCGTAACTCAATCAATCTTTGTTGCAAACCAAAAAGAGAGAATGTACGCAATATGCTCCACTCACACTTGCAAGATTTATTCAATTTTAAAATCCAAATTGAACTGTGTGGGAAATTACTTACACAACTTAATGTCACCAAAAGACCTTTTGATTCTCAAGATCGTCGTGAGGCACAAAAGAAGTGCATACATCCTTTTAATGATATTACTTTGAGTAAGTAATTACAAAATAGAGAAGCACTTGTTCATTTTAAATCCTCAAAGAAATGATTTGATTCTTTTTAGAGAACCAAAAATGAAATATGAAAGTTGCCTTGTTCAATTGTTAATCCTCAAACAAAATCTAGTGTGCTTGTCCTAAAATTATTTTTAAGCCCTTTGTAGCAAAAAAGTGAAAACTTTTGTAGTGCTCTTTTTAGAACCCAAAAAAAGTGAGTTGGCCTAAACCAAAAAATAAAAGCAGAAAATGAAAGCTCCAAGCATTTAAAAATGCTTTGTCAATTTCATATTCACTGCTCAATTTTATTCAACTCCAATTTTCTTGTGTTTGTTCAATTCCAATGTCAACCTGCCATTCAAATCGAGATCCAATCAATCCACTATTGGAGGAATAAATTATCTTAAACAAGCATTGAATGATACCGAATGCATTAAATTTTTAAGTGATAATCTATTTGGGGCAGCCAAAGGATTCTGTGGTGATTGAATTCAATTAATTATGGGTGGATAGTGCATCAACTTCAAGGCTTAAGGAAGATACATGAGAGGATATTGAGAGATGGGTTTCTTCAAGCACGGGGCAAGTTGCCTCAATGAGACATGATTTGATGAATGTAAATAATAGTGACATAAGCATAGAATGGATTCAAAGTATGCCAACAGTATGTCAAAGTGCCTCAAGAGATATCATCACTAGATGAATGCGTAGACAAGGTGTGTATTTCTCTAATCAAACATGTTTGAACCTTTGACCAACATCCTTCCTTTTCCAGCATCCTTTCGAAGTGATAAAACCAGAGTTTCACTAAATTAATGAAGAATTTGCTAGCAGACCAAGAACAAAATAGAAACTGAAAGAATAGAGCCAGACATTTTTCATTCAAGATGAAGCTACAACATATCTCAATACACTGGGAGTACAAAAGGAATTCTATGTGCACCTCATGGGAGGTGTCACCACCTAGCAGTCATGCAGCGAGTATGAACTGTTAATGCTTCAAGAAAGTAAATGATCATCTACTTCTTTTGGAAAAAATAACTACAATAAAAGTGGTCTCTTGTATTTCATATAATAGGACATACACAACATGTTTATTGAAAAAGCTAAAATAATTTCATGAAAATTCCTACAACCTTAAACCCAGATTTTTCATATGCTAATGTCCACTAAAAACATTAGGAAATTCTTAATGGTTAGTGTCCATGAAAGTAAATCCAAATGAGAATATAGTGGGTGCCCTCCTCCTAGCACCATTTTGTGAGTATGAAAACCTTCAAAAGCTTAAAATTAAACCCACATTAGTACAATTAGTTTAAAAACCAAGAAAATCAACTACTTCTATGAAATAATCCAACATACTTCACTATGCGAACAAAGCAATCAAAAGATCTAATAAACTGATTGAAAGCATAAAGAAGTATGGTACATACCTATTCCATATTGGATTGGTGCACCCTTGATATGTAAAGGAGCCCTTTGCCAATCATTGTTAATCCTTAAGATGATGATAGACAAAGAGATGCAAGATGAACTCAAATGCCTATAGTAAGAATGCTCAAATTGTAGATGATAAATGAAGGAGAAAAGCCTTGAATTTACAGAAGAATTTGATGAGAGAAGAAAAATGGATAAATTTGGGATAAAAACCCACCCAATAGGAAGAAACCACTTGTCATCATGTGAATGGGCCAAGGATGTGCAAGTTTTGATGAATGTGCCCATAAATGCAATTAATTGAATTTTAAAATTAGTGAAATGACAAGGTGGAGGGAGAGTCAAATGGAGTTATGACCACTTGGCTCAAGGAAAAAGGAATTGTAAGATGAAATAAATTCCTTGTTGGAAGGACATATCTCATTTGGAGGGAGATTTAAAATGGAGAAATATTCCACTTTTATGCTTTGCTGAGAGAAAATGAAGATTAAATAAATTACTTAAATTCATTTTATTTGTGCAAGTGAAAAAAGCTAGAGGATGGGATATGAATTAGAGTTAGCACTAACGAGGATTTGATTAATTAAGATGATGATTAGTTGACATGACATTTGATTTAGATTTTTGGATTTGTTTAAATCAAATGAGAAGAAAATGATTTTAGATTTGGTTAAAGAAATATTTAATCTATTTAAAAAAAGATGATGTTAGTGATTTCAATTAAATAAATTTGATTTATTTAATTAAATGAAGAACTTTAAAATTTAATTAAATAAGATTGATTTATTTAATTAAAAGAGGATTTTAGGATTGATTTATGATTTAATTAAATAAAATTGATTTATTTAATTAAAAGATGAACACAAGAAATATTAGATGTGTGATTGTTAATTTTGCATGTCTCCATAATCTTATGACATTAGGATGCTTAATGATTCAGCGTGCATATTTACCATTTAATATGGCTCACGATTTTGTATTAGAAAACATTCTCCTTGTTCAAGATTTTTAGGACATATCTCTACCCCGTTTCCACGTTAATGGCAAATTTAACCGTGGAAAAATTCCCCTCTACTAGAATCCTTCCTAGCTCATATTTTCCAATCTAATTTTTTAATGTGGGTATGATTCGGTGCTCGCTTTTGAAGCAATAGGCGTGAGTCTAAAAGAACAGAAATAGCAACAGCGCAGAATCTTAAAGAACACAATCTACAAAATAATAGGAATAGGCATGAATCTTAAAGAACATAAATAAAGATCTTTCAATGATTTAACGTATTAAGCAATATTAGACAGACACATAATGAGTACGCGTCCTAAAGAAAACATTGTCCAAAGCAAAGATTCTAAGTTAAAGATATCTTCAGCCAGGCGTCAGTGCTAGTTAAAGAAAAGCATAAGTATGGAAAAGAAGGAATACCCTTTATCTATTGATTTAATTTGATGATGGAGACTAGGAAACATGCTTTCTTTCCCATATTTAAAAGACTTTCATGCTATTAAAGTCAGAAAAAGAATAAAATAACAGAACATCTATAATAGTCGAGTAAGGAGAGAAGACAATGATTTGTTGGACATGCATCTACACCGATCATCACTTAACTACAAACAATATCAAAGCTTCAGAATACTATAAAAATATTATTTAAAATGGATGCAATAAAAGGTTTATTGATTCAAGAGAGAATGATAGTTGTGTTGTCAATAATGATCATCAGAGATTGAGAATCGAAGCAGCCACTATGAGTATATGATTCGATAGATTGTGTTAGCTACTGTAAGAAACATTCTAGTATCAAGAAAAATAAGACGTTAAAAACAATTATAAACTCAATAGCACAGCTTCAGACACAAATAAAGTGAAGAAGTAGTTTTGAAACACTAGTAATTGATAATAAGATTTATACCCTTGCTATATGCATCCCCCACCTTTTAATCAATTAAAATAGTAGCATACATTTCTATTTAAATAAGAGTATAGATATATAGCAAAGGCAGTGTTACAAAAGAACAGTCCGGAGAACCCTTACAATGTAATAAATGCGTACAAAAGAGGCAGAAATATAAAAGAACATTCCAAAACAATGTAATAAATTCATACAACTTTCTTTCAAATGATTAAAATGTAGTCATGCCCTCCTTCTAGCACCATTTTGTGGATGTTAAATCTATAAAATGTTAGCCTTTGACAAACATATTCATGGAAGTCAAACAAAACATAACAAATCAATCATCCTTATGAATTAAGGCATCATGCTAGATATGCTAAATGAGACATTAAAACAACAAGAAAAACTTAAGAAAGCATATAAAAACATGAATTATACCTATCTCATAGTGGAAGTGGCGCACATTTGATGTGAAAATGATGCCCTTTCCCACCTCCTTGACAAGCTTCAAATGATAATAATTCAAAATGCAAGTGATGGAGATGAAAATGTAAGACATGAACTCAAAATTCCTATAGTACAAATACTTAGGTTGTAGATGGATTCAAAGTAGAAGAGTCTTGTATTTATAGGTTGAAGGTTTGAAAAATGGAGAGGTGTGAGGAATGTGGGACTAAACATGATCCAATGGAAAGGTGCCACTTGTCAACATGCTAGTGGAGGAGGAATGAGCACATTTTGGAGAATGTGCAAGTGGTTGAGGATTTGAGAAGTGTAAGAGAGATTAATGGCTTTGTAAGAGTCATTAAATGAATGTGGTTGAGATATTTTGGAGGGAAATGGATTAGGAAAAATGTCAAATAAGTGGAATAAATGAAGGAATATTCTTTGGAAATATTCCTTCTAAGGGAAAATAGGGGTAATTAGATAATTAAATAAAATGAATTTCATGTGCAAGTGGGTGGGTTAGTCAAGGGTTTAGGTTTGACCAAGGTTGAGTCAACCTATAGGATGAGTAATTAGGATTAGAGATTAATTAATTCAGATTAATTAACTTGGAGGAGTTTTAGGGATTCAATATTTGATTTAATCAATTTAATTTATTAAATCAGATGAGAGGACCTTTAGGACTTTAATTAAATAAATTTATTTATTTAATCAAGTATGATGAATATTGGTGAATCAATCAAATAAATTAAATTTTATCTGATTAATAGAGGAATTTGATGTTAATTAGAGTGGGATTAGATGCATTATGTCAGTTGATTATTTTGAGTGTCTACAATTACATTCCTTTTAGTGGCCTGATGCGACAGATTGTATCCCATAAGTAGTGAATTTTCTATTCTTTGATTGGTCCTCTCTTGAAGACATTAGACATAATGTTCGCTAAGCTAAAGACCTCACATGAACTAAATAAGACTCCTTCAAACATTCCTTTTTCATTTTATTCTTTTGTATTTTACATATTGCATTTTTGCATTCTTGCACACATGGCCACCTTGCATAACACAACTTGCATGCTTATGGTCCCATCTTTCACTTGTTGATGAGCTCCAAGAATATGCAGCTTTTCTTGCCTCATGAACCATGAACCCTTGTCTTTTGTGGCATCTTATCAAAGTTATTAGGGGATATAACTTTGGTGTGGCTGAGCAGAAAGCCCAACTAGTGGCACAAATTTCCTCATAGCCACCTTTGTGTGTGAGAGTTCATACCAAATAAGCATATTTTTCTCACCCTTTTGGGCCTTCTCACCCAGCAAACAATCAAAAGTCTCCTCGGTGTAGAGTGAGTGCACTTATTTTTGGACAAACAACCTAGATTTGATCCACAAATGGCTAGACAAATGGTCGAAGCTTGATCTGACTTTCCCTCTACCTTCACTCTTTCATATCATTCCTTGTGTGATCTTTTATGCTTATGTTTGGTTTTCCACGGGATCTTGAACCTGGGGGCTTGATCATCTCTCTTGATTATAACCATATCACCTTACTAGCACATGAATACATTAGATCCCTCTCGACATGCATGACTCGGTTACTTTAGTGTGAGTTTGAAGCAAGTTCATCCTCTCACTAAAGTGTGGCCTAAATGTGTCACCAAAAAGTGTAGCCTTAACACTTTTTCACTCATTTGGGCCTTTTCCCTTAGATTTTGGCCTTTTTCTTCTTTGATCTGATGTTGAAATGTGGCCAACACATTCACATTAGGCCTTGAATGCTAGCAAATCAACAAAAATCATTTTTTTTTTACAAAGGTGTTGTGAAGTGTTGTAACACATATTCCCACTTTTCTAAGACCCTTTCAACATAATTCACTTGAACAATCCATTTTTACCTCTTTCCAAGCCTTGTGCCAAAGTGTTGTAAGGTGTTCTATTACATTTTCACACTTTTCTAAGCTTGTCATCAACAAATTCACCCTTCCTTATGATAAATTGGTCCCTTAATGTAGTTTTAGGCCCGAATTAAGTTTGTTTCAAGAGACAGGCCCATTAAACATCATTAAACACCACTTATTTCCTAACCACCACTTGAATTTTTCCAAGTTTACTAGGTTGCCACCTTGGGCGACCTAGTCTGTTTTGGTATAAAATTAAAATTTAAAACAAAATTTTAATATTAATTTGCCTCCAAAAGCCTAAAGTCAACCTATCATGTGTTATTTATAGGAAATTAGGGCATAGCATGTATAAAAAAGGGTTTTCATCCTCATTTCACCCCCCCCTTAACATCATTTTTCATCTTCACAAGCACTCAAGCACTCAATATTTTCAAGGAAGTAGCAATCATTCAAGCACTAAGCACTTCAAGCAACCTCCATTGGAGCTGGTTCTTGCATGTTTTCAAACATCTTCAACAAGGGTTTGGTGAGTGTTTTCATTTTATTTTTATTTAATCATATTTCCCTTTCATTTCTATTTCATTTGGGTTTGATTACCATCATGGGGTTTGACTAAGGCAAACCCCTATTCTCCAACCCTAACCTTTTACTTCTCTTTGCATCTGTGCTTTGCAGGTTTGTATGTAGATTAGTCAAGGATTGAAGTCTTAGAAAGGTTTCGTCATTCCATGTACATCAACCCAAGTCAACAAAACCCTAGAAGGAGCTAAAAGACAACTTGCAGGTCATTTTCTAAAGATTCAGACATGGGTCTCTGTCAAAAACTGAAGTACAAGTGGGAACCTATAGATTCCAACCTCAAAACTCTCAAAAGAATGAGGAGGATTAGGTTTCCGTCATTAGCGACCTTGTACCTGTACCGGGCCTAAAAAAAGGTTTTTGTTTTTCTGGATACCCTTTTACCAAAAATTCATTCTGGCAAGGTTTCACAAGAAGAGGAAAAGGTTTTCCATTCTATTGTAAGTGTACTAGTGAGCATTTTTAGTGAATTCCTTAAGATTTCAAATCTCCTCTTATGCCACTTTCAACTCCCAGGTGTAGCATATCTATCTCTTCCAATTTCATTCCAGTTTGCATGCATTTAGGTAATTTAGTTTACTTTGCATATAGTTCACATTTTTCGTTTAGTTTGTTTCATTATATTACAACATTTAGACACATCCTACCACACACAACACAACCCATATGTCTGAATGAATTCACCAAAATCATATCATTAAGTGGAAAGAGAGTCACTCTTCCATCCAAGCTCCTAGGTGAAAAACCCTAGAGGCCTAATTGGGGAATCCTCTTTCCCTTCATTACCATATCTTTTTGGTGGTTCACTTACTCATCCAACTAATTTCACCACAAAATAATTTAAACACATAAGCACTAGTGGATCGTCGTCTATTAACATCACCTGAAGGGAAATCTCATCTTCAGTCATATTACTATGATAACACAAGGAATAATCTGAGGCACGACACAAAATATGATGAGAACTATATAGATGTCTTATGAAATATATCATGAACTTATAATCAAAAAGATAATTATAGTTTATGTGGTTAACCTCCTATCCTTCAACTTTACCACTTTACCCACTCATATAACTCCTTCAAAGTATTACAATGTGATCACATAATAATAAGTATGCATATCCAATATTATGCAGCCACTCATGATTTATAAAAGTATAATATATAACTTTAACCTACATTCCAGGATAATATACATGCATTGAGAGCTACATGAATATCCTCTTCTCATAATATACAAATAGAATCTTAGTCCATTACAATAAGTCAAATGTACAAGGTTTTTAGGTTGATCAAGTCCAATAACAATGTGCAAATTAAAGCAAAAGATGGTACAAATAATCTCACAATGCATCTTAAATAAAATTAGAATAATAGTAAATTATTTTCACCTAGAGAGTACTTCATAAAGAAATACTACTTTTAATATTCCTTTAATAAACTACGTTAATGGCATTTCCATTTACTTCTAGGATGAATATTTGTTCAATTATCCTTTTTGATGAAGTTTTGTCTATAACAATGAGGATACCTCACATTTACAACCATGTTGTAGACCTAATAGTAAATTGGAACACAACTTTTATTGGATATCTACTTATAGATTTTAAGGGTACATAAGGAGAGGAATTATTATGTCATTCCATAAATGCATCCCTAGTCTTGGACATCTATTGATATATGATATTATTAGATTGTTTATGAACAATAATGAGTATAAATTTATAATTTTAATTTTCTCAGGGGTTGTATCTCCCCCTATAAAATTTAACATCTCCCCATGTATCATACTAAAAAATTCATGTTATTATGTTATTGATAAAGTGTTATTTCATTATAGCCAATGTATTTAAATAAAATAATATTTTCAAGGTTTAAGATGTGGAAATAACATGCTCCAGTGGGTTTATATCCTATAAATATGTTTTTCCCAACAATTCATTCAAAAAAATTGCCATTTCTCTAAGCTTAAGATGTGAAACCAAGGACCTGTGGGTTATGGGCCCATAATAAAACTTACATTAAATAAATATAGATGTTGATTTCATACAAACATACAAATTGCTCAAAATAAATAGAAAAATAATTAAAAATTAGTATCGATATACAATTTTCACCCTAAAAATACTAATACACTAACTCTTATTTTAAAAAATACTTAAAATAATTGGGAATTACCCAAATAAAAGTATAAACGTAATACCACTAAAGTGATCATCTCTTTTTTGAACTCTTGTGATAGAAAAAATAATTTTTCAAGAGCTTCATAAATCATCCAAAACTATATTCAAATTTGATATTTAGGGTTCTCAAATTAGCATGTCTAAGACATTTAAAAATTTATAATTAATAAACTAGAAATATGAATAAAACCTTTGAAGAAATTTCTAACAATGCTTGTATAATAAATGAAGTACTACATACGATGTCTCAATGGCTAGTAAATAATTATAGGTGAAATAGATAAAATAAGTTTTAAACCATTCCTTTTTGTGAGGTGATACTCTTTATTCATTGATCCTATGGTGCTTTCAACTTAAATGTGACTTATAGCTATTGACTAGGGTCGCTAGTTTGTTTATTGGTTGGATTTAAGTGAAAATAACATCCTCATATATATAACTTTATGTTTTCAAGGGATTTCTTACCATTATTTGATTATTATTTAAGAGAGATTCTTAAGCTTCATGATCTCTATCATCCCTTTATATAGCTTGCTTATTGGTTGAATCTAGTAAGGTTTGGGTGGTCAACTAAAGCTACACAAAAATTGCCAAATCAAGACTCAATTTTTATTTATTTTTGAAAAAGAATGTGTCTTCTATTTAATTTGTATATCTAAATATTTATACCAAAATATTCTTTGTACAAATACAGGAAGCTTACAAAACTTAACATGATTCATTAGATGTGTAATCAATGCCTTGCAAATGAATAATATAGTTGTTTTATTTATTATTCTTGTATCATAAATTTTTTGAATGTTGAATATGCTATAGTGAATTGTGAAACCTATGTTTGGTAAAATTTGGGAATTTGGTCTTAAGAAACCTATCTATTTTTCTTAATGACTAGGTTCAACATAGAAAAAAAAAAATTATACCTTTTTCGAAAAGGAGGATACCAAACAATTTGTTGAATTGCATAAATTAGGCTACCAAAAAAAAAAATTTGATACTCATATTATTTATATATCCTTTTGATTTTAATAATTAATAGGTCCTTTTTAATTCAATAGACCAATAAGATTTGTGACATCCTAAAAAATCTAAGATTCTATCTTATAATAGATATTTTTTTATGCTAGGAAGTTTGTATGAGTTTCAATTATAAACATAAGGGAAGGTATTTCTATGGACAACATGCTACTACCATAGGCCAGTATAATGTCTCAAAAGTGATAAGGAGGTATATTTCGTATAGCTAAATTAGAATTTGGATAGTGTTGAGACACTCACAATGAATCACTACGCTTAAGAGAATATTGGCAAGAGATAGATATTTTTAATGGACCTAGACCAAGGATAAAGAGAAGTCCATGTTGTGTAGCTTCCATCAAGCCCTGAAGGCATTGTGTTAGATAATAGACATATGGGATATTCATTACTAGGATTATTGAATATCTTGTAAGAATTTTTAGTAAATAATTAGAGGAAGTTATGAATAATTGAGAGAAGTGGGAGAAATATTTTGGAGGGTTCATGGATCCTTAACCTGTGTGGTACATTTCTTGTCATGGTAATCATCCTTAACTCTATCATAATTTTTTACATGCAAAAAAATAAAATGAAAATAATACTCATTGGTGAAATTAAATTTGCATAGAAATATCCTATCATTGACAAAGATCAGATAGAGATTTGGATGTTAAGGTTGTTTTCATAGATTGAATAGTGCATAGATGTTCTGATTAAGGAAATAGTCTAGTAAGATATCAAAGAAATCAAACTATAAAATCTACTCACACTATAATATAGAATGGATATAATCAAATTGTAGATCAGATAGATGTTATTGGTTGCACATTGATCTCTAAGCTAGGGGGACTTTTTGCACCATAGATAGTAAGAGGTTCACAAATGTGATGTAGTCAATAAGATTTCCCCATTATGACTTAACATCAATCAAATAATCATTTTGGATTCTAGAACATGTGTATGTGTCACATATCCATGTTAATATGCAATTTAACCAAAGTGAATGTGTTGTGTAACAAAAGGAAAATGCTATGTATATATCCAAATTCAACTAAAATGAATATATTATTAAAAACTTGTAATGTCGTAAAATTGCATGCCCACAATTTCACTTAAATTTTTGTATCCACTTTAGTGTCCACTCCTTTAGGTTTTGTGTAGGCTCATTTTATCCCTTGCATTATCCTTTTATCCTCTAAGGATTCTTAGGACCCCTTTTTAGCAACTACCTTTTCATGTCAGCTTTATGTCAAACCTTGTGTTTTCTTTGTTCCCACTATGTTGTAGTGTGATCTGTTTGGACACTAGCACCACCACACAAATGTCCACGCACCACACTAGTGCCCTATGACACTTCAACATTCAAACTATCATTTTTTAAATGCCTTGACACTTGTTAGTTACCTTTTGTTGGTGCTAACAACTTAGGGTACCTTATAACATCTCAAGAACCTTCTTTTCCCTCTTATTCTCTCTTTAAAAGCTATCTTCTCAATCCATTGGGTCTTCTTTGTCTTTCTATTTTGGAGACACTCTTTTTTCTCTCTTTTTGTCACTCTCTCAAGCTTGCAAAACTCTTTTTATTGTTACAACACTCTCAAGTTCTCACAACATTGTCTACATATCTCTAAATCTCTCTCTTGGCTCTCACAACTCTCTCTCTCTTTGGCTTCCTCAATCCTCATAGGTGATATATCTATATTCTGTCTTGTGTCTTTGAGCATCTTGGGATTTCTCACATCCATTTCTCTATGGATTTAACTATCTTTTCTATTTATCTTTCTATCTATCTATCTATCTAGCAGACCATCAAGATGGGAACACCAAAATAGGGGTTTGACTATAGAAAACCCCTAAACAGCCCCAAAAAATTTCCTTGGTCTTATGTGTGCAGGTATTGAAGATAGCAATTTTTTGGAGGCTTTATCACTTGGTCTATTGTAAGCACTTCCTTTCTCCTTTACTTTATTTCATCATTTACATTCTATCTAACCTATATTTCATCTAGCTATCTTTATTTTAGTTCTATTAAGTTTTATGTTATTTCTCTGAATTCATAAAAGTTCTTAATAATTAGAATCATAGTAGGCATATTATTGTTGTCTACAGTATTCTCAATTTTTGGTTTGTACGAGATTTCATCACACCTCTATGAAGCCAATGTGTAACGCTATCATCTATGTTCCATGTTGTCATCCTCTAGCTGGTAATTCATCAGTCTATGTAGAAAACTTCTATGACCTATTCATTCTAATTCTGGAACTCTTGTTGAGGTAGTCTGAGGTAGTGTAGGGTAGTTCATTCCTTCGGACTCTCTTGAGAACAAAGAGACTCATGAGAAATGAATCCCCCTTTCTAAAAAAATAATATATTTGAGTAAAACTATGATGCATATTAATATATGAAAGGGATAAAATGGTCGTTGGTTATGGTTTAGGACATAGAACAACAATCTTCTACACTCTCATTCAAGGAAACCCTAGGGATCTCAATCTAAGGATGAAGTATGGGAAACATATCTTGCAATAGGGTGTCCTAGGGTATAATTAGAGACTAAAAGAGGGTACACCACCAAGCTAGGGCTTGGAAATACAAATGATATGCATGATCAAATGTGAAACCTAATGATATGCAAAGCTTCACTAAATGGCCTAGAAATGAACACAAAATAGAATAAAAAATTGGAAAAGTACAAAGGGGCACATGGAAAGCTTTAGCAACTTGAATGAAGTCCTAAAATGTTGAAAATACTAAAATTAATGCAAAATAGAACTCATATGCTAGACTAAATGATTTAGTCTCGAATTAGGGTTTTTGGGCAGGAACAAAAATTTGGCAAAGACAAATCTGAAACTCTTGAAATCTATAAATTTAAGTATACAAGGACTCATACACTAGAAGTGGCATATTAATCATGCTTGTCTTTTTCAGAGGATCAAGATCTAAATCTTCTCTTCAATCTCTACTCTGCCTTCTAAACTTGATTTTTGTGTCTAAATTGCCAAAATTCTCCTCTCTAGTTGTCTTCCAATGATCTTCTAAATGAGGTGACAACTTGCACAACTTTGAATACTTGAAAAATTCTTTCCAATCTTACTCTTCAATGTGTATTCAACCTAGATCTGAAAATCACACACTAAAGAGAGGGAAACAAATGTTTTGTTAGTGGAAGGGGTTTACCTTAGTCAAACTCTATTGTGGTAGTCAAACCTTATAGCGAAATCAAATGAGATAAAGGAATGATGAATGAACAAAATGTAATGTTGCAACTCACCAAACCCTATCAATAAAGTATTGTAAACATGTATGAGGTGGCTTCAATGGATGTAGATCTTGAATCTTTCTTGAATGTGATAGATCTTAAATTGATTGCTAGCTTGAATCATGAAACCCTACATCACAATTGTTAGCTCAAAAAAAAAATATGATACATAATGACTTTGACATGAGGCTTGATTCTTGACTAATGCTCCAAAACACTTGATAATCAACTCTTGAAGGTTCTTGAATGCTCTTTTAAACACTTGAATGCTCTTGTAAACTCAAATTTGATATAAGGAATGCTCTCATGAAAGTATTGGATGAAAATTAATGAAATAACCTTGTATTTATACTTTTTTATGCCAAATTACTCGAAATTACAACACCACAAGCTAACATTAGATCTAGGAGGATTAAAAAATTCAAAAAAATTGAATTGAATTTAATTTTAAGCCACACGAGACTCATACACCTAAAGTGGTGTATGAGTCTCATTAGGCTAGGCTATGGGACACGCCTTACAAGAAATTATTAAATTCATGTGAAATTACGATCGGGACCCCAAAACTTAGGTGGGACCCATATGCCCAAGGTGGTGTATGAGTCCCAAATCACTAAATCTGGTTCATACAATCTAGAAACAACCAAATTATGATTAGATGCTAGTTTATGTCAGGATTATCCTCATAAAGATATATTAATTAAGGCTTGTGGATGCAAAATAAGGCCAAATAAGGCATAAATTAGCCCAATTAATAATGAAAACCCTATATTAGTGTGAAATTTTGGTACAACACTTTACAACACCTTAAATAAGGTATAATTAAATTATTTTAGTTCACAAGGGCCCAAGACCTAAAGTGAATGTGTTAAACACATTACAACACTAAATCAATGCATCATTAAGCTCAATTTAACAAGGAGGACCCAAACAAGTGTGAAAATGTCATGACGACATTTTTTGACACTACCATATATAATTGCCAGTCAATAAAACATATGATTTGGCTTTGGCTTGGTATTTCTTATCATAATTGCAATCATAATAATTAGCAACACTGGTCAAGACAGTTAATCTTCCATCCTTGGTTATACTATGCTACACATATTTTTGTATTCACTTATGAGTTTATAATGCCATTTCAACTAATTCAAAGGAATCATCTTTTAAAAGTAAGGATGTATCTTTTAAAAATAATTATGTCTCTTTTAATATAATCTATAGTCTATAATTTAACATACTCCATTTGTTATTTGGCAGTCATGATGCCTAAGGCATAAACAAATACTCTTTTAGTGCCTGAAGAATTATTCATTTATCTTGTATAAAATTTCTTATGGATCTAGATTTAGAGCTTATAATCTCAATTTTTTTGAATTTCTATACCCTTCTCAACATGACTTGGTATTTTTCCTTTGTTCTTTAGTCACAACTATGAATTTCAAGAAATCCTTATGATAGCAATGAAGAATTTGAATCTAGGTATTGAAAGTGGCGTACACCTTGATTTTCATTTGTATTAGTTTCGAAGGATTAAGATTATGTTTCTTACATGAATGATAAAAGGTCTTTAAATTGTTGCATTCAAAAGAAAAATATGTTTCCCTATTTTACTTCATATGCTTTGTTCTAATTAACATTATGATAAATCTTCCTAATATGAATAGGGTGCCAAAGCATAAGGTCGTGGATAGATAATTATGAAATAATTTTCTTACCTTTATTTATATAAATGGAACCATCCATCGCCTATTGTAAAAGAAAATTCCATATCTTTTTCCTATTCTAGCTCTATGTTGGAATGAAATGGTAGGAGAAAATAGAGAAACTCAAACATGAAAGAAATCATTGAAAATTATATTAATGAAATAAAGATATTACATAAATTTTTTGAGCTACTTCTCATTCAATGACATATACATCTGTTACATAGACTCTTTCAACATCTTACATGGAACATAAATCTTTAGAGCTTCATCTCTTTCATAAACAAACATGCAAATACCATTTCTTTCATTCTTACGACTACTCATTGAAAACCACTATTTATAACTCCTTATAGCTCTGGGAAGCTAGACTCATTTGATAGTGTATACAAAAAAAATCTAAACCATTATATTGAAAACTATCCACCAACAAAAGAGAAAGAACAAACATAAAATAATATATTAGACTACCCATAAAGTATGTGAAGATAGCTGATGTAACAACAAACATGCTTGTGATGTGAAAGATCCAACCTATCCTCATTAAAGGGATAACACGTCGCTTTTCCATGTGATTTATCATAATTTAATAGGGTGCAGACATTAGAGTTAATATCACTATTATTAACCCAGGTATGTATGTCTTTTCTCCTAACTCCTTCATTAGCAAAAAAATCTGCAACAGCACTGGCTTATCTATAAGCATGTGATATTTAAAATTTTTCAAATTTAGCCAAGTTTAATCTACAAGAAAACTTTGCACGCTTTGTGGGTTCTTAGATTTGGCAAGGCTGATTTTAGTAAAGCTTGCATTTGGATCTACCCCACTGTGTTGGCTGAAATGGGAGGAGACAAAAAGCGAATTGAGACGGATAGCTATGATATACACATGAAAAATGCCAAGGTTTGGAATAAGATTAAAAGCAGAGGGTTGCTTCCTTTCCTGGAGAAGCTTCATGGTTCTAACTAGGAGGCTACAGATCTCTTTGTTAAAAATTGGAATAACGGGAACTTGACCCTGTTTGGTAGGAATGTGGAACTTAGCAAAAATCTTATTGCTGATGTTACAGGATTATCTACTGAAGGGAAGAAATTCTTTAGGGACAGGGCTTTTTTCGATGAAGTCATGATCAGATTTCCTAAAAAGGACAAAGAAAGGCTAAGTATGGTTAAAATTGCTAACAGCTACTTCAATGTTGACACCATAAAGGCTATTTGGAGAAAGGTTCTGCAGGTCATCATGGAGTACATTACGATGGACGGGTGCTTCACTAAAGTCTATGGCTACCACTTTTCTCTTCTCAATCACTTCCGATACAAGGTAAGGGTCTCCATCCCCTATTATCTTTTATGTTCCTTGAAGAAAAGCTTGGAGGATAATATGAAAAACCCTAAAATATTCCCCATTCTGCACACTAGGTTAATAAGGTTGATTGTTGAATATCTCCATGTGCTTGCTCTTGCTATTCTGGAAACCACCCCTGATTCTGAGAGTGATGACGCTGAGCCCAGTGGCTTGAAGTGTCTGCCTAACTCTAGTCCAGCTAGAAGAGCCCCTAGCTTGCACGCTGTCCCTTCTAGGAATTTTGGTAAAACCCGTGTTGAGCTTGAGCCTGATAACCCTTCCCTTAAGAACTGCTCTTTTGATAAGAAACCCCTAGTAAAAAGTCTGGTTTCATACTCCAAAGAGTCCTCTGAGTCAGAGGAGTTTGAGGCCAACTATATCGAGTGTTGTGTTCATCCTTTGCTAGATAATTACACTAGTGATTATCCCCCTGTTATTCCTAACCCTAAGAATACTTGCCCTAATACTTGAATAGAGCCCTCTCTGGATATTCTAAACCTAGCCAAAACCAACTTTGAGTCCCACTTCAAACTCTTGGAATGGACTTTCACTGAAATTAAAGAGTTGAAAATAAAAAATTGGGCTCTGCAAAGCAAGATTGATGAGTAGGGTGCAAAGATTGCAGAGATTGAAAAGAAAGATCTGGATCACAGTACAAAATTATTGATTCCAAGGTTGAGAACATTTGGAATACCATCAAAACAGTTGCTGAGCAAAACAACCGCATGGCAAGACACAATGTCGTTATCATTAACGCAATGACTGAGAAGCTTGATAAAGCCTAGCAGGGTTCCCTAGTGGTGGATCTGGAGGAAACAAAGGATAAAAGTCAGGATGCGAAAGCGGGAATCTCCAGAAGAACTAGAGCCAATCTAGAGCGCAAGGCCCCCCTTACTTCGAAGATGATTCAAACTTTTAAAAAGGGTGTCAATGATATGTAGAGTCTGGAGGCGGAGATGGAGTCATTCCTCATGACTCTGAATTAAGGGATGGGGTTCTTGGTGCTTACTTTGTTGTTCCTTTTGTCTTGACCTTTCTGATCTTTTTCGTTTGGTTGCTGCTGGTCTTTTCTTGGGCAGCTGGTTTTTTTGGTTGGACTTTGGTGTCCTCTTTTATGTTTTGTAAACGTTGTGGTTTCGGGTCCCTGTAAAACCCGTTTTACCCTTTTATCAAAAACAACAAACATGCTAGAGGAATAAATATCAAATCTATTTAAATCCTTGCCAAGATCTAACTACAATTTTTCTTTAATAGTGAGGTTGACTAATATCCAATGTTCATACAAAGACTAACATGGAGAGGATAGGACAAGCTAGAATATTTGGAATTAAATTTCCAACACCCCCCTTAATCACAACTACAAATTCCAATTGCTTTCTTGTTTTATTCCATTGATGCTTCAACATTTACAATCTTCAAATTCTAGAGATCGAACTTAGGACATCCCATATTTCTATTGGGATTATCTAACCATGAGCTCTGGTTTCTTGTCACAAGTCCATTGTAGGTTTAGATGTGATACCTTTGTTTTCTCTCAAAATATCCCTTTGAGGTACACTACTAATGCTCAGGGATCCTATCTTTAGTTGGCTCTGTTGGCCTCATTCGCACAATTATAGAATGCTACTATATTCAACCATATTATTTTCTTAGTAATTTACAGCTTCACTTGTATTTCTTCCTTTGATATTCTGATCATTTAACAACTCCCCGTTCATATCTCAACGACCCTTCCTTTCCTCCTTTCATAGTAAGCAAACCTCACTTTACTTTGATGATCAATCTTATCTTGAACAAATGAAAACAAAAACTACGGATTCTCCTCATATACTCTTTGGCTACAAAAAAAAGTTGTTTTACCTTGGGTAGTTGGCGGCTAATCAATGGCAGCGACCCCTGATTGAATGATCTTCCAGTGATTATCTTTATTCTTCGATTTAGTTTACCTTAATCAGCTGCAACGACATTTCTCTTTCTTTGACTCATTGCAAACTCCTTTACTCCTCAGATCAATAGTTTGAGTCTTCTTCTTATCGGTAGCATACTGTCTTCAAACAACAATCAAACTGGTGGCTTATCTTCAAAGTCTCCTTCGCTGGTGATTCTTCTTTACCAACAGTTGCACGTCATGGAACAACGATTCATTTCTTTCTTTCTGAGCTTGATCTGTAGATTTGATCTCCTATTTTTTTGTTCTCCTTAGTTTGATGTTTTCATAGTGGCTTCCCTGTGGCTTCGAATTCTCTAACTTTTAAAATGTATTTTCTTTCTTTAAACAATGAACAATAGCTTCTATAAACACTAATGTTTCCTCAACGTCAAAGTGATTGCAGTTTGAACTGTGCCCCCTTTGGATGACTATCTTCTTCTACCGTAGCTCCTTCAGACTGTAATTTATTCTAAAACTAATACGACTTGACATGCATTTCTGGTTTCTCTCCACGATCTGCAATGATTCGGCCTCCTTAGTGGCCTTACCTATGACTGGGATCTTCCTTCCGCACACTTCACTAATGATGTGATATGGCTTCAGCCTTAACTGCAACCTCCTTCAATTAGTGATCTATCATTCTCCTATGGAAGTTTTTTTACTTGGTTATTTCAGCCCTTTTAAAGTTCTGTGACATATTGTTTTGGATTGGCTTATTTTAGATAGCCACCCATGAACTCATGCTTTTGCAAATTTTCAAACCTAGACAAAATCTTTGAACCTACTCTTTCCTTGATGCCCATGATCTTCTTCTTCCGCACCTTCTTTTTTTGACAATGGTAATTAGATTCTGGGCCTAGGAAATCATTGCTGCAAACAACAACTACAACTTATCTCATGGTTTACAATCTCTTTATGATCTTCCAAGCTTCTGTGATACCAACTGTTGGAATGCAATCGTAGGAGAAAACAAAGAAACTTGAACGTGAAAGAAAACATTGAAATTTATACTAACCATTTGAATAAAGACATTATATAAACTTTTTGAGTTGTTTATGATTCAACGACACATACATCTGTTACAAACTCTTTCAACTTCTTACATGGAACATAAACCTTCAGAGCTTCGGCTCTTTCATAAACACATACAAATACCATTGCACTCATTCTTGCTATTGCTCATTGAAAAACACCATTGCTAACTCCTTACAACTCTATGGAGCTAGAATCACTTGATAGTGCATACAAATACAAACTCAACCAATATATAGAAAATTATCGACAAACGGAAGAGATAGAACAGACATAAAATAATATATTTTTAACTGTCAAAAAAGTGTGTGAAGACGGCTAATGTAACAACGAACAGGCTGGAGGAATGAATATCAAATATATTGTAATCTTTGCCAAGATCTGATTTCACTGATTGTCTTTAATACTGAGGTTTACTGAGATCCAATTCTGATATGGAGACTGACATGGAGAGGATAAGACAAGTTGAAGTAATTGAGATTAAATTTCCAACACTTTAGTATGCATGAAATGTATTCTATTGTGAGACCACTACACGTAGATATGGCCAAATTTATTATATATTGCGATGAGGCCGATTTGATGACAGGGCTGTAATCATTTTGATGAGACTGACTTGTGATTTCCATTAGTTGTCGTATTTAACATTATAAAGATGACTCTCACATTAGAGAATCCAAAAATACTCTTATTTACTTCATTTCAATCTCTTTTGTGCATATCAGAGCGGTGATCTGAAACTCTAGTTGAAGGTGCTATGACAATTTGACCCTCTACAATTTACAAAATGAAATATGCATGACCTGTTTAGAAATAACCAATCAGATGTCACCCTATAAAGACATGATCCTTAATACAAGAGTATCAACCTTTAGAATTTATTGTTTCGATGGGATCTTGTATTGTATATACTCTTGCACCAATAATTGAATATAAAGCAATGTGAAAGGTTGACAGTCCAAGGTGGTAAAAAGGCATCGATGACTACATGATATATAATATGAAGATAATTTGAAGGATATATGCATAACAAAGAGGAATGAGGTTTTAAGAGAGTAAGGGATAGATATAAATTTTAAATTTAATTATTAATTTATTTTTTTAATCATTTATAGAAATCTTATTAATAAGTTAAAGATATGTTGTCTTCAACTAAAACAAGGTATAAATAGGGAGTTGTCAAAGCAATACTAATTCTTGACAAGATTTTAAAAATAAATATGAAAGTATACATGTATGCCAATGAATAAAGAGAATAAAAAATTAGTCTATGGACAAAGGTTAAAAGTTAGGTCTTATAGAATCAACTCTCATGGCTCAAAGGCTAATTTTTTTTTACAATTCTAGACATACACAAGGAGCATTTTGAAGACTAGATAATATGAAATATAAAAACATAAAAAAAATTCTAAATAGGAAGGCTTGATCATTAGGCTCTGATACGAAATGTGATGTCACTTTTCCTTTTAAAGTTGTTAAAGTATTAGTAGAGAAATTTAATAGATTAAATATTAGAGTTAAGATAATTTAAGTTATGTAATGTTATCAAAATAAATGTGAAATTAATGTAAAATACAAACATGTGATAATTAACTGATTAAAACAATAAATAGAATAAAACCTCCATATAGATTAATAATATTGAGACCAAAATCATATAGACAATGTTCCCAATATTTTCAAATCAATGGTTCTAAATACTTATCTAAAAGTCAAAAAGAGGTTGTTACTTGACACTCAAAGGAATGGTTACAGGTCTAGGCTTTTCTTGGCATAAACACCCTCGTAGGAACCAGATTCTTACATAGAACCAACCTACCTCCATGGCATAAACACAACCCTAGCCAAGACACTCCTGGGTACGTTGTACCCCAAGTTGGACGCACCCATGTGTGCCCCTTCTCCAAATGTTTTAAAACCCTGCCTATGACCCTAACCTTCACTCTTTTGTGCCCTTTTAATTTCTCTTTCTTTTTTCTCTTTTCTCCTTGAATTTTCTCCCTCCTGGAATGTTTTTCTCAAGTCTCATATGAATGATTTATATATCCTTTTAAGGAGTGATTTCAAGACTATCACACCCTTTCCAAAGTTTGAATTTAATAATTATTTAAACAACTAATTATTCTCCCGCCTTTTTAAGAGATTTCTTATATATATTCTTTATTCATATTTTTTTTAACCATAGAATCATAATATCTTTTATTTTTCTATCTCCCTTTTAATTCTAAAAGGTTTTTTCATAAATTTCTCTTTGGGAAAAAAAGTTATAGAATAATTAAGCCCAAAGATAGAAACTAAATTTGAATGCCTAAATTTTCTTTTCATTGTCCAAAGCCCAAGATGCAAATTACTAGGACTTGAAGTTGGGGGGGTGATTAATCGTTTTATTTTGCAACTTAATCTCTAATATTTGAGGTGTTACAAAATGTAACAAGCTATACTGTCACCTCTTACATTTGAGCCAAGGAAGTTGTGATAGTTGTAGGTGGCTTCAAAAAAAATCTCCTCTTCCTCCTATAATAACTTGTATTTCAATTAGTGACCTTGATTTAAGATAGTTGAAGTCTTGTGTTGATCTCACAATTCTTAGGACATTAGTGTATGTGTCAAGTGTGTGTCGGTTGGTCTTGTCCTCCTTGTGTATGAAAAATTATTTTGTGCCTTATTTTTTGTGGCTTGTGTATCACAAAAAGAATCATCCTATTTTATTCTATAAATATCTTTGGGGAAAGCTAGAGGCATTACACTTGATAATGCATCTAATTGAATGAATCTCTCGATTGGTTAAATTAGTTGGTCAAATGGGAATAATAGACTACTAGCATGTGCTAATTTGAAATAAAAAGGTTCATATGTCATGATTGGCCCCAATTGTGTACTCAATTAAATTAACCGCCCAATTAATTTAATAAGATGAATAATTAAGAATAATGATGACTAGTTTTAGTAGTTTAATCTATTTGAATTCAAAAACCTTCCTTACCATTAATTCAAAATTTAGACCAATTTATTTTCCTTTTTTGTTCAATTGAATGTATAATCACAATGAATTGATCTCAATATATAATAATTCAATATACTTAGATTTGTTAAACTTAGCTAACCACACTTATGTTTGGATGCTGATTGGACAGTTAATTTTAACAATAAAATATAATTTGAAATAACATATAGACATAGTAATGTGTTCGTTTTCCTCTTAAAGCATATGGCATCTAAACATTGACAACTAATTATTGTAACACAAATGAAAAAAAATCCATTTAATATCAACTGTGTACATTTTATAAGAAATATTCTCAGAATATATTGTTTATTTCCTTGTCTCCCATAACTTATTGTTTTAGTTCAACTTTGCGACCTTCCTTTGTTTTATGCTTTTTTACAAGCAGAAACCTTCACCACTTGTTTTATCTGCTTGATGTTAGTCTTGTTTAGATCGAAATCGAAGTCGAAACATTCCACTAAAATATCCTCCTAAATTTAATATGAACAATTGGTAAACAAAGGAGATCACGAGGTTTGAAATGAAAGCCGGGAAATTTAGAACAAGCCTTTGAAAATGAAAAAGTACAATTACAAAATTTGCAATAATCAGGTTCTATAGAACATTGTCTGCATAATTTTTACACGCACGGGTCAAATCATTCTTAGTTATGCTGTCATCATAGGTTTATTGGACATACATTGTGAAGGTAAAAAAAAAACCACATAACTTTACAGGATCAGTTTTGTTATATTTTCTGTGTACAATGAAAGTATGTAGATATATTATTGCATCCAAATAAACAGATAGTAATAAATCATAGATGAAAGTAAATTACAAAAAATATACAAATCATAATCCAAGAATTAGTAAAAAAACTCTTTTCCCAAAAAACTTCACACCAAAAATTGCAGATGTGTTAGATTTTTAGTTCCTTCAAAATGATTTGATTTGATCTACTTGATCTGTTTCATATTAATCTGTTAAAAACTCCTTAAATTTTGTACAGATGTAATTGGAGTCAATTACAATTATTCAAGAATATAATAGTTATTTTATTGATTTATTTATTATATTAAACTGATAAAAGGGTACCTACCGAACTTTTAGCTTACAAATCACAGCAATTTATGGCTATTTATAATGATGTAAACGTGAACAACGACGTTGGACTAAACTTCAACCTCGCATCATTTCGATAAAAATAAATTCAACTTTAATTTTGTTTGTTACAAAATTTCAATTTCAATTTACAACTTTAACTTTAGTTGGTTAACATATTCTGATGCTATGATTCGTTTGCAACGGTGTATACATTGCTTTAACCAGTTCCTCCATGTTTTTCACTTCGGATACATTTGAATCAGATATTTTTGTTTATTGTGAAACAGTAGGCCACTTGCTATTATCGTAACGTTAAAGTTATTCCTTCTGAATAACTATTCTTTCATCACTTTTGTTTGTTATATTCAAATAGGATTTTTTTTAAGGATGCCTTGAAAGATGCATCAATTGACTTTCAGGACAACTTCCTATTAACATTGATGGGAACACCCAATAAAATAGAAACTGTGTGAGCTGTATTAGGCCGACATAATAACTTTTGTCTGTGCGGAAGTTCATATCATCATAAAAGTATATTGAACAGTATGGTTAGTAAACCAATGAAAATTGTTGTCCGTATGAGGGCATCATAAAGTATTGTCAATAGAGTGGTTAATAAACCAATGAAAATTCTGAAAATTCCATTCCATCTAACGATGTGAACTTTCACTGTTACATTGTACGGTGATGCTTCGTTTGGCACCCATTTCGTTCAATGCTCCTGGTTGGATGTGTAGTTTTTCTTGTGAAAGATATATAAATAGTGAGGTTTTTAATGATGGCATATTGGGAAAATTCATTCATCCAGAGTAAGGTTTAATTTTACATTTGGGATCTTTGAAGATTTATTAAATTTATTTGTGAAAGAATTTATAATTAGTTGAAATTTTTTTGGCACCTATTTCGTTTAATGTTGACTTTTAAGTAAATTTATAATGAACGTCATGGTTGGATGTGTAGTCTTTTTTGAGAAAGATGTAAATAGTGAGGTTTTTAATGATGGCATGTTGGGAAAATTCATTCATGGAGTAAGATTTAAGCTTGCACTTGGGATTTCTGAAGATTTATAAAATTTATTAATGAAAGAATTTATAATTAGTTGAAAGGTCATAAAGGATATGTTTTTGGGTAGCGATCTGATTTTTACATGAGTTGGTTGACAATATTATAAAATAGTTAGTAATTTAAGAATATCCAAGAGGTGTAAGTGGAAAATTATATTTTTTAGATATTTAATATTTGAAAGGTTCTAACAGATATGGTGTATGCACATAGATAAAATAAGGGGAATATAGATAGAGTTTAGATTTCGATCTATAGATAACTTTTTTTAATATACAGTGTGTATAAAATAAAATTTTGAATAAATATTATACATACGTTTTTGATAAAAGGGTAAAACGGGTTTTACAGGGACCCGAAACCATAAAGTTTACAAAATAGAGAAGAGAACACCAAAGGTCCACCAAAAAAATAACTGCCCAAGAAAAAACTAGCAGCAATCAGGCAAAAAGGACCAGGAGGGTCAGAAAAAAAAGGACAGCAAAAAAAGAACACAAAACACCCATTACTTCAGAGACCTAAGGACAGTCTCTGTCTCCACCTCCATGTCCTGCATATCTTTCACCCCCTTTTTGAAGGTTTGAACCATTTTCGGGGTTAAGGGAGCCTTGCGCTTCAAATTGGCATGGGTTCTTCTAGAAATGCCTCCATCCGTGTCTTGGCTTTTATCTTCAGTTTCTTCCAGATCAACCACCAGAGATCCTTGTTGAGCTTTGTCAAGCTTTTCAGTCATTGCATTAATAATTATAGCATTGTGTCTTGCTATACGGTTGTTTTGTTTTGCAATAATTATGATGTTATTCCTTAAGCACTCAACATTGGTATCAGTGTTCCTGTTACTATGCACCGAATCTTTATTACCCAATTCTGCAATCTTAACCTCCATTTCCTAGATCTTATTTTGCAGGGTCCAATTTTTAATTTTAAGCTCATTGATCTCAGAGAAGGTCCAATCCAGGAGTTTAGAATGGGACTCAGAATTGGTTTTAGCCAGGTTGAGAAAATCCAGGGAGGGCTCTTTACCAGTGTTAATAGGGGAATTGTCGACATTGTGTGTGTCTAGTAAAGGGTCCACACAGCGCACAGAAATGTTGGTATCAACTTCCTCCGACTCAGAGGAATCTTCGGTGTAAGAGACAAGTGGGTAGTCTTGCCAACAGGGCTGATCTTAGGAGTAGGACAGTTGGGCTCAAACGCAACCCGGGTTTTACCCGGTTCCCTAGAAGGGCCAACATGCAAACTAGGGACTTTTGGAGCAGAGCAAGGGTTAGGCAAATACTCTGAGCCACTGGGCTCAGTATCATCACTATCAACATTAGGGTTGGCTTCTGAGGTAGCAGGGGCATGCACATGCAGATATTCAAAAATAAGCCTAATTAACCCAATATGAAGAATAGGAAATCTTTTGAGGTTCTTTTTATTGTCCTCCAAACTTTTCTTCAAAGAGCAGAAGAGATAATAAGGTATAGAAACCCTTACCTTGTGACAGAAATGGTTGAGGAGGGCGAAGTGGTACCCATAGACTTTAGTAAAATACCCGTCCACCATGATATACTCCATAATAGCTCGAAAGACCTTTCTCCATATAGATTTTATGGGGTCAACATCAAAGTAGTTGTTCGCAATTTTGATCAAGTTTTGCTTTTCCTTGTCATTTTTGGGGAATCTGATAGCAACTTCATCAGAGTAAGCCCTGTCCCTAAAAAACTTCTTCCCATCAGTGGGTAATCCTGTAACTTTGGCAATTAAATCTTCAGTGAGCTCCGCATTCCTGCCGAATAGAGTCAAGTTACCATCATGCCATTTTTTGGCAAAGAGATTTGTAGCCTCCAGATCAGAACCATGAAGCTTCTCCAGAAAAGGAATAAGACCTCCACTTTTTATCTTTTTCCAAACCTTAGCATTTTTCATGTGGATTTCATAGTTGTCCGGCTCAGTTCGCTTTCTGTCCCCACCCATATCGGCCGACACAGTGAGGAAGAACCAAACACAATCATTTCTAAAATTGGCCCCGCCAAATCTAAGCACCCACAAAGCGTGCGAAGTAAACTTGCAATTTACTCCACAAAGCTCAGTCCCATACAATCTAATGATTGTGATGTGAAAGATCCAACCTATCCTCATTAAAGGGATAACACGATGCCTTACAATGTGATTTTTCATAGTTTAATAGGGCACAGACTTTAATATTTAGATTGCTATTATTAAGCCAGGTACACACTTCTTTACTCTTAACTCCTTCATTAGCAAAAAAGTCCACAACAGCATTGGCTTCTCTATAGGCATGTGTTATTTTAACTTTTTCAAACTTGACCAATTTCAATTTAGCTTCATCAATCCACGATTTGATGGTCCATGAGGGAGGAAACTTGCCACGGAGGCAGTCAATTATGTTTTTGGAGTCTCCTTCAAGCCATAAGTTTTTAATATTGAGACTTTGGGCTAAATTTATAATATGGTAAGCACCAGCCGCCTCCGCTAGGTGATTAGTTTGAGAGCCAAGAGGAGAAGCCGTCGCACCCATAAAGTTGCCATAGGAATCCCTTATTACTCCTCCACAGCCCGTCACCCCCGGATTACCTTTAACCGCACCATCAAAATTAGCTTTGATCCACTCATTAGGCGGAAAATTCCAGCAAACTCCCTCTCTATCATTTTTAGCCTTCATAGTAAAGCTAGACAGTATGGGGTTTATGTTCCATTCCTTAGCAACACAAAGATCATAGTTCGAAAAATCAGCATTCAAGGTCTTCCTATCCTTCTCGGCCATGACACTGAAGTTTTCCTTTAGAGATCTGGCAATTTTATCAAATAAATAATCCATAGAGGCTTCTTTGCCCCTAAAAATTTTGTTATTGCATTCTTTCCAGATGCCCCAAGCTATATGAGGGAAGGATAACTCCGAGAAAAATCTAAGTAAAGGATTCCTTGTCAGGGCTTTCCATTGAGAAAAGAGTTCTTCAATGAACATTGGGAAGACCCAAGAGAGGTTCCATAGTCTGTTAAAATTTTTCCAAAGAGAAGCAGCAAAAGAACAATAAAAGAATAAATGATTAACATATTCAACATCCATCTTACAAAGATGACATCTATTAGGGATTTGAAATCCCCGTTTACACAAGTTGTCAATCGTTAGCAACTTATTTTGAAGCAAAATCCAAAAGAAGATGTTAATTTTAGGTATCAGATTATTGCACCAAGCTTTAGACCAAAAGGGAGGATAATCCAGAGAAGAAGTGAGCTTAGCAAAAGCAGAAGACATAGAAAAATTATCAGAGCTATCATCAATCCAGACCACACGGTCCTCCAGCTGCTCCGAGCTAAGTCTAACTGCCAGCAATGTTATCTAGAAGGGGGCCAAAGCCTGACTAATTCTGCTTAAGTCCACCCAATTACCATTCACTCTATAATCTTTCACATAAGTGCCAAACCTAGTCTTGCAATTCTCAGCCCAATCTCTGAAGGGATATATATTTATCAGGGGTTCCTTAAAAAGCCATCTGTCTTCCCGAAATCTGGTACTATCACCATTTCTCACTTGCCAGCCAATGCCTTCCTCCACTATCTTTTTTCCAATAATTAAATTGTTCCAGCATATAGATCCTCTTCGAAGAAGGTGGAGGTCCTTATTAATAATGGAAGAGCAATTGTATCAAGATATTTGCTAGCCATAATATCAATCCACTCCGCGAAGGAGGAGAAAATTCTCCAAATTTTCTTAGCCAAAATGATTTTATTAGTAGATATATTTCTTCTTAACCCAAGTCCGCCGTTCTTTTTAGATCTACAGACTAGATTCCAGTCAATTAAGGGAATTCTTTTATTTTCCTCAACACCCAACCAAAGAAATATTTTTTGAATTTTTTCAATTGAGTCAACATATTTGGCAGGGATCTTAAAGAGGCTCAGGGCATAGATAGGGAGATTTTGAAGGGAGGCCTTGAGGAGCTGAAGCTTACCAGCTTGGCTAAGTAGAGCACCTTTCCAACCTGCAAGATTTTTACTAAATCTATCTACCAATGAAATCCAGAAGGCATCAGGAGGTTTTAGACTTAAAGGAAGACCCAAGTAGGTGGCAGGAAGAGATTCCACCTTACAGTCTAGAATTCTGGCGATTTTGGTTTGACGATGAGCCAGAGTGTTGAAAAAGAATAGCGAGCTTTTTTGATTGTTGATCAGCTATCCTGAAGCTCTCCCATACTTGTCAAGCAGTTGTTTAATAGATTTAGCTTCAGACACAGAAGCTTGAACCATGAGCATAGTATCATCAACAAATTGTTGATGAGAACACACCAAGTTGCCCGAGGACGGTTTGAGCCTGGAGATGACTTTAAAGTCAATCAGTTTTTTCAGGTTCCTACCAAGGCTTTCAACCATAATAGTGAATAAAATAGGAGAGATAGGATCATCCTGCCTAAGACCTCTGGTACTCTGAAAAAAGGAAGTCGAGGAACCATTGACTATAACCGATATGGACGCTATGGACATAAATTGTTCCACCATTTGAACCACCCTATTATTAAAGCCAAAGGCCTTCAGAGTTTTAAATAAAAAAACTCAATCAACTCTATCATAGGCTTTAGAAATATCAAGCTTTAAAAGGAAACCTTCAGTCTTCGATTCAACAAGGGAGTGAATGTTCTCATGAACCGAAACAATAGAGTCAAGAATTTGTCTGCCAGGGACGAATCCATTCTGTTGAGGAGAAATCAAGGAAGGCAAAAAAAGTAAGAATCTAGAGGTTAAGACCTTAGAAATGATCTTGTATAAAGAATTACATAGACTGATAGGTCTGAAAGCCTCAAAGTTGTCAGCTCCAGGTTTCTTGGGGATGAGGACCAAGAAAGTAGCATTTAGTTCTTTTAAAATACATCTAGCTCCAAAAAATTCCTTAACAACATTAACCACATCTTCTTCAACAATCTCCCAGAAACATTGGAAGAAGAACAAAGGAAAACCATCGGGCCTCGGGGCTTTATTCCCATCAAAGGAAAAGACAACCCTCTTGATTTCCTCATTGATGGGGATAGCAGTCATAAAAGAGTTGTTCTCCTGGTTGATAATTCTTGGTATAGCTTCCACCAACTGATCTTGCTCATTCTAGTTTATTTCAGTACTAGCCGACATAAGAAGTTTAAAAAAGGAACCCGCCTACATCCTTATATCTTCTTCCTCCACAAAACTGGTACCATTCACATCTATTTGGGATATTCTGTTAACAACTCTATGTTTAGAATGAATGTTATCTCATTTAATGATATGTGAAGAAATGCATATATGTGAAATAGATGGTTATTGAATTATTAATATTCTCACTATAGAGATGTATTATGTGTAATGCATATTTTGGAACAACTGACTATCATGGGCATGTAATAGTGGATGTAGGTATATGTTCAATTCCTTCAGGTGGAGGGGGAGTATCACTCAAGAGAACATCTTATTCGGGTAACCAACAACATAACCTACTTTAGCTTACACACACTCATAGTAGAGTCAAGTTATTATGTTGGGAATTAGTAAGTCATCCTTAGTTTGATGTTTATGCCTTAGTAAGGGTCTTGCTTACTTTTGAGTGCATCATCGGATGATGTTTGTATGTTTGGATTTATGAGTTCTTCCCTATATTACTGTGTTTGTATTGATGAGTTGAACATACGTGGAATATGTATAGGTACACATATGCATGTCGATGATAGACCATACTCATGAAGGAACACGCATAGGAGGGTACATATGTAGACATACTTATGCACAAGTTGCTTATGTGCATAGAACTATTAAATGGACCTATTGACATGTATGTGTGTATGTATAGATATATCGCACGTAGGTGCTTATAAATACAATAGTAATTGTGTATGAATATGGTGTGTAATCAAATTTGTATATATATACATGTTATATATATATATATATCATATGTATATATGTATCAACACACATGTATGATTGGCAACTAGACATGTCCATATGAATGTATCGATATAAGTATACATACATATATGTGTACATAGAATTATATATATATATATATATACACACACACATTCAATACACTTGGTGTTACTTTGTGATTGCTATCTTGTTTCTATTCATTTAAATATCAAATCTATACATACTTTATTGGTGTAGACATGCAAAACTAACATCATACATTAACCATATTCGCCTATCAAATAAATCAATTTTATTTGATTAATATCCTAAGGTTATCACACTTAATTAAATAAATCAAATTATTTAATTAATCTCCTAAATTTATTCCATTTAATTAAATAAACCCAAATGTTTAATTAAATCTCTAAATGATCATTTTCCTCTCATTTGATTTAAACAAATCAAAAAATCTACATCAAGTGTCACATCACCTAATCATCAACTTAACTAATCAAATCCATGATTAAAACTAAGCCTAACCCATGTCTCATCCTCTAGCTTTTCCCACTTGCACAATAAATCATTTATTTTGATTTATTAAAAGTTTTATTTTCCTCACAAAGCATACCCCCAAGGAATATGCCCTCATTAACTCCATTTGTTTGACTTTTTTTTCCAAACAAATTTCCCCAAAGCTCTCAACCATATGCATTTAATTCTATTTTCAAATTTCAAATTGAAACATTGACCAAAATGTGCACAACCCTCATCCGCTCACATTTTGACAAGTGGCATCTTGTCATTGGCTCATGAATGATCCCACATTCATCCAAATCCTTGAATCTTCCAACCTTGAATCTATAAATGCAAATAATTTCTACAACACAACTTGATGCACAATCTCACGCATTTGTACAATCACTTTCATCTTGGCATTCTTGCTTATCAGGGGGTGGGAGAGGGAATATTTTCTACATCATAAGAGGCACCACTCCCGCTATGGGATAGGGTTTGATCATATATTCATATGCTTTCATTTGGTTGTTTTGATTTCTTATTTCCTTGCTTGCATATGTAGCATGATGAAATATCTCATAGGAATACTATATTTGGTTTGCTTAAGTTTACTAACAATGATAATGCTTGTTTATTTTTGAGAAAATGCATCTACAATTGGCATATGATATATATAAATATATATTAACATATATATAAACATACACACATAGACACAAATATATATGCGTGTGTGTGTGTTGATATATATATATATATATAATACGAATATCTATTTAAATATGACTATATGCTTTGAAGTTGAATGAATTAAACAATTCTTTGAGGTCGATTTACTGACTTAAACATAGGTCAATTGTATATAGCATATGTAAAGAATTTTGAAAGGGTGAATATGACACACATTGGCAATAATTAAAGATTGAACTATATGCAATATAAAGTGTAGTGAATAAGTCGATTTGGAGAGATTGACTTAGTTGACACTTTGAGGTAAAACATCTTTGACTTAGTAAACTACATTTAATTGAGATGGTTCCAAAAAAAATTAAATGCAAATGCATAATTATAGGATACGTTTCTACAAGTCGATGAACTAGTTAAGATGATTTATGAGACAAGATGACTCATCATATACTTAGTCGACCGTACACTAAGTGTTTCATTTTAGATGTTGACTGATTCAAATAACTAAAGGAAACACCAACTATACAGAGACTGTTGCTTTCCTTGGCACCACATTATGAAGTTTTGATTGTTGTAGAAATGTATTTTGAGAGCAATTTGAATGTCACCTTTTAATCATATGTTATTTTGAAATGGTCATATATTGCTGCCAGCTAAATAAGTCAACCTATAGCTTCTTATGATAGGTATACTCTTTGCTTATGTGCCACCTTTTAGCTAAGTTGAGTAAGTTGATTTGCATAGAATTTGATGTCAATTTACATGCCATTTTTGTAGGCTAGGGGGTCTCCTTGCTGTTTTATAAATAAAGAAGAAATCTCTCTAGATGGGGATGGCTTGTTGCTTTGCATTCCATAAGCATTCTTATGCATTCTATTTGCAAATTCATTTCTACTTCTTATTTTAATTATTCTACTATAATCTGAGTGAGATTGAGCATTTCGTAAGAGCATTTCATCATTTTGAGAGGAGTAAAATTATCAATTTGTGAGGAATTCTTTATAGAGGTGTTTCTTTTAAAGTTCAAGTAAAGATAGTTGCCACCATTTGGAATTTGTGCATCAACTAGTTGATTGGATAAGTGATTACAAACATGAGGATAATATTCCTTTATTTTTCTTAGCTTATGAAAGATTATTTCATGAAAGCTTTATTTACTTTATTGTGAATACTTGCATTTAGGGAAAATAATATTTTCTTGAAAGAAAGTAGAAGTTGTTTATACCATTTTGAGAAATGTTTGTAATTACTCCATAATAGGAGGAATTATTTTTCATAGGTATTAATATGCTAGACATCAATAAACAAAGGTATCTTAAGGGTTACTTGTAGCTAAGTTATTTGATTATACTAGATAGCTAGTGGGTTACTCTTCAGATTGTTGTCCATTGAAGGGAGGGAACTTGTACATTAACTTTATGAGTTGAAATACCTTAGAGGTTGTATAAAATTTAATAGGCTAAGGATAAACCCACAAAAGTGGTTTACAATTCAAATGAGAAAGGAAAAATTGAAAAAAATGATCCCATGGAAAAATTTTACATTTTGGGGGGTTTGAACGAACTAAATGATCGAACCAAAAATGGGTTCACTCGAACCAAGGTTCGAGCGAACCCATTAATTTCATGTATGAACAAAATTTGAATGAAAACCCCTTTTGAGAAGGGGGTTCGGTTGAACACTTGGTTGTTCGCTTGAACCCGTGAACCCCCATTTCCTTGATGTTTGACAAAATTCACAAAATAAAACTTAATTTTTTGCACTTCAAAGCTTGGGTTGAAAATGAAAATGGCGGAGACTTCAAAAACCCAACTGGAATCAGGTAGTCCTCAGAACAAGCTATCCAAAAAATATAATTTTAATATGTTTTGCTTTTATTATATATTTTTTTTTTTAGTTTTATTAAACATAGGTTTTTCACCAAAAATAAAGCTCTTTGTTCTCCACATGTGGAAAAATAGCAAATTATCAAAAAAACATTAAAAAATATGAGTGCACCAGATATTGAAATCTTTGATCCAACGAAAAAAAAAATGAATTTCGATATATACAAAAAACATTATGCATTAGACGGTCATGCTATGTTAGAATTGTAATTGGTTTGACTTTGAAACTTGATTAAAGAAAAAATATTCAATAAAAATCTATCTAACCAAGTGGAAGCACTGAATAGATCGGAGTTACAAATCTATTTTCAAAAGAATTATAATTTTATCCTTCATGGAAAAAAAGGTATGCGTTATATGGTGAGCGTCACTTTTTAAAAATGTTATTTTCTTAAAAAAACTAGTTTTCGAGGGAGGTGGAAAAAAAGTGCAATCTGATTCCAACAATTTAAAAAAAAAACAAATTTAGAATCTAAAGACAAAATTTCATGAAACTCTAGTTTGCATCATCTTCAAATTCCTCACGGTTTAGCTACTATAGGTGCTCAAAATTGAAGATTTAGTTAAAACAAATTATTCCATTGTTCAGTTTGGCCAAAAATTGTAAATCACTATTGTGGGATCAGCCCTAATTCTAAGGTTAATGATTACCCATGGGAGGGATTGCATATGCATATAATTTAGTGGTCTTAAGTCAAAAAAAACTTAAGTAGAGTAAGTGAATAAATGGCTATCACTCAAAGTACTAAGTGAGAACACTTCAGCCAAAGTAGTGTGATTGTCTTTGGCTCCACTATTAGTTCACTGTGTCCATGTAGTGCATGCTAGTTGTAGATTGTAGGATTACAAGTTCTAGTCATGTAGGCTACAACACTAAGCTTAGTGTGGTTGTCATAGATAGTTACTCAACCAATCTCTTCGTCGAAGGGTAGCGTCATTTTTCATATGATAGATGTGCGAGGGACCACATATGGGTCTTTGGTTGGTGGAAAAGAAGTTGAGTGATTTTTCTCCTCCTCACCAGATGACAAAAGACTAAGGGTTTGAAAGGTGAATCCTGGACCATCTATATCTATTGCTTTGAAGCTCAGTTGAGCTATGTATGTAATTGTGTACATTCTTGGAATATTATAATTTATGAAATTATTATATTAAAATAGAATCCTTGTTGTATATTGTTATGGCATCTTTCTACATTTTCTCTCAATAAGAAAATAATTTTTTTATTACAATGGCTTGTTACATACTTTATTTACTCTCAAAGTGAAAACTTAGGAAAAATTACTTCACTGAATGATTACCATGTTACATATAAACTAATGAAATGTGGACCTTTTAATTTACTTTATATTTGTATAAAATATTAATTTAAAAAGGTATTTGAATATACATTTTTATAAAATTAATATTACAATTTTTTTAGTAAACAAAAACTTTAAAATGAGGTTATGTGTTTTCAACATTTTAATAGTACATTTAATTTCTCTTCACATTCTACTAACTTGAAGTTTTAAAAGTTGGACGACATCACGGGGTAAACCCACAAAAGTGGTTTACAATTCAAATGAGGAAGAAAAACTTGAAAAAAATGACCCCACGAAAAAAATTACATTTTGGGGGTTCGAAAGAACTAGATGGTTCAAACGAACCAAAAAAGGGTTCACTCAAACCAAGTTCAAGCAAACCCATTAATTGCATGTACAAACAAAATTTGAATGAAAACTTGTTTTGGGAAGGGGGTTTGGTCGAACCTAGGAACCTCTGGAGGGTTCGCTTGAACCCCCGAACCCCCCATTTCCCTGATGTTTGACAAAATTCACATAAAAACTTAAATTTTTGCACTTCGGAGCTCGGTTTGAACATGAAAATGGTGGATACTTCATAAACCCAATTGGAATCAGGTAGTCCTTAGAACGAGCAATCCAACGAATACAATTTTAATATGTTTTTTGGTTTATTATTTATTTATTTTTTCAGTTTTATTAAAGATAGGTTTTTCACCATAAATGAAGCTCTATGTTCTGCACATGTGGAAAAATAGAAAATTATCAATAAAAATTTGAAAAATTTGAGTGCACCAGATATTGAAGTCTTGGATCCAACAAAAAAATAAATTGAATTTCCATATATACAAAAAAAGTTGTGTTATATGGTCGCGCTATGTTTGAGTTGTAATTGGTTTGACTTTGAAATTTGATTAGATAAAAAATATATCTAACCAAGTGGAAGCACTAGATTTCAGAGTTACAAATCTAAATTCGAAAGAATTAGAATTTTATCCTTCATGGAAAAAAAGTTATGCCTTATACGGTGAGCGTCACTTTTTAAAAATGTTGTTTTCTGAAAAAAAACTAATTTTCGAGGAAGATGGAAAAAAAAGTGCAATTTGATTTCAAAAATTTTGAAAAAAATATTTTTCGAATCTATAGACAAAATGTCACGAAACTCTAGTTTGCATCATCTTCAAATTTCTCATGGTTTAGTCGCTATAGGTGCCCAAAACTCAAGATTTGGTTTTAAAAAATTATTTCAATGTCTAATTTGGCCAAAAATTGTAAACCACTATTGTGAGATCACCCCGCGCTACACTGTCATCCTTTGGCTGAGAGCTCCTCTATCTAAGGTAAAAATCTGGAAGTCCCACTCTCTCGGGATTTGAACTAATTTTCCTTGAAAGTTAATGCATGTTCATTTCTTTCGCAATTTCTTCATTCCGCTTACACTGGGGTGGATAATGGCAGTCCATTCCTTGATGATCTCTTGAGAATGAAGCAACCCACGTACAGTGAATGCCTCTTATCCCACATAAATTTTTTCAAATATTTAAATATTTTATTGATAAATGATAAGATTGACTGAGGTTTCATACACACACTTCTTTAATGCTACCATACTACCTACTTCAAAACTTCACAACTCTTCTTTATTGCTACCTTGTTACCCTATTCAAAAATCTGCCAGTTGTTTATTGCCCCCTTGCTATCAAAATTGAAACTCAAAAGCTCCCTTATTGGTGCCTTTCTACCTCATTTGAAACTTCAAAACTTTCGTTTATTGCTACTATGCTATCAAAATCAAAACATCAAAACTCCTTTTTAATGCTACGTTGGTACTTAAATTTTAAACTCCAAAATAGTGAACTTTTAAAAGGAGAGTTAATAACGATAACGACTAATGAGAGAGCTAACGTAGACAAAGCACACACACTATTTGACAGAGTGCCTAAATGAACATGCTATGGAATGCTGTGGTTGTTGCACTGAAATGAGAGTTTTGAAACAGTGTATAAAGATCTATTAAAGCATGATGAGAGGTGAGTTCCTGTCAAATGTTGTAGATGCAACCGCTCTATTTTCATTGACATATCTTCTTTCCACCCACACAACAACATGAAGATGATTTTGTTAAATCTTACCATTAAAGATGATTTTTATTGCATCCTATGTTTGCAAGTGTTTTGGTAGATGTTTACATATCGCTGTGTAGAGGATGTCAGCAAAACCTTTAGCAAAGTTATCCAAATGCATAGTTGTAGCCAAGGTATAGAGTGCATAAGGCAAATCATGCAAACTATTTGACAAAATAACTACAACAAAATTTCCATCACCATAGCTTGCATGATTGTAGGATATGCCTGCAATGACTTTGTTGAAGAGACTCTGGAGACTCCTCTCTTTGCTCACGCCGCGTATACAAGGATTTCTGTGAATGTCCACAGGAATGTTGGATGCAGTCAAAGGTGCGGAGATGGCACGATAGAGGAGACAAATGTGAATTGTTTGGTAAATTTTTTCAAAGAAATGTCGTCGAATGGAATGTAATGCTCACAGGATAAACAAGAAATGAATTTGTTGAGAAAGACGTAGAAACATTCAAGAAAATTAAATGGAAGGCATGAAGCCAAATGCCATGACCTTTGCCAGCTTTTGTCCTGCCCGCGCCAAAATGGGGAGCATTGGAATATAACTGTAGGAATGGGCATGTTGTTAAAGATTTATAACTATTTTATAGAATTTCTGAAAGAGATGTGGATTTATGGAGGTCAATGATTGTACGGTATATGCAGAGTACGCAGAGTGGACTTCTTGATTAAACTCTGGAACGTTTTTCGAAAATACCTAAAAGAAATGTTGTCTTGTAGAATACAATGATTGGGTTTCTTGTCTAGAATGGAAATTTTGAAGAGGTTATGATTTTTTTTTGACAAAATTCCTAAACACCAATACAATGATTTTGGGATTTGCACAAAGTGGGCACTATGAGAAAGCCTTGAAGTTATTTTATGACTAAATAGAATGTAATTTCATGACTGCTATGATTGTTTCTTATGCAAAGAGTGCTGATGGTAGAGATGGGTTCAATGTTTTTTCAGAAATTTTCTGAACGAAATGTTGTCTCATTCAATGAAATGGTTGCTACTACACACATAATTTTTTTTCATATAATTGTAGTTGCTATCATTAATGCGCAAAAATAGAAAGCATAGCCAAGGCATGATAACTATTTGATGACATTACGTCATGACATGTGTGTGATACTAGCAACCTTGCACCAAAATAGAAAGACTGTAACAGGGTATCTACAGAGAATTGAAGAGATTGGTGTGCCTAATAAATGCAAACAGTGTATTTTCAGATTGAAGGCATTTATTTAATACAAACAAAACAATTGTGGTGGAATAATGAATATTGGAAAACTTAAAATTTGTAATTACGATAAGCAACTCGTTTCATCACTTCATTCTTGTAATATAAGTGGCAGTTTTCATTCAAATAGATTTTATTTCTTCACAAAGTGGTGGGTTTTATATGAAAATGAAGTATAAATACCAAGGATATTAATTTATTTCGATTCTTGATAGCACACTTCTCAAGATATCAAAAATCAAATTGGGACACATCAACATTCAAGACTTTTGGGAAACCATGGAGGAGGAAAAAATATATCCATTTGCACAAAAGATGCTCAAAAATGGGTTAGCACATACAATGGGATATCCAGTAGCAGTCCAATGTGCTGAGATTATTTTAGAATGCATGAAAGCATATGATGCAAAGACTAGGGAAATCAAAATTACAAATGGTAGATTGGTGGAAAGACAACATGTTGTTTCTCTTGGGATTATTTTTAGGTTTTCACCTAGAGACCAATACGCGAGTATAAACAAGGAAATTGCAAAGCAATATTTTACTAAAAATAAAGAATGATGCCTCATTACTATAGTGAAACATTGGTTGTCGACACCCAAAAAGGGGAAATCCAAGTTGCCAAATCTACTTCATAGGTCTATGTTTGTTGAAATTTTTTCCAATATGGTGGCACTTCTAAATAGATTAATAGGGAATAAGCCTTCAGATGATTTTGAAATGTGGATGTACCTATTTATTACCACCATATGTGCAAGTGACCAGTTTAATAATTGGGGAGGTATTGTTTGTGATAGATTGCATAACGAGGTAATTCATCTCAAGATAAACCAATATTTTTGTATGTCTTCTTACCTCATGTATGCTATTACAGGCATGAAAATTTAGATATGGGCTAACAAATTTTGAGATATTTGATAACACAACTCAAATCTATGATTTTGACTCATTGTTACAATTGGAGCAAATTTACAAGAATTTCCATAAGGTAAATGATGCTTTCACTTTGTTGACATGGAGAGAGCTCCAAGGTAATTTTGGACTTAAGATATCTCCAAAGGAAACAATTCTTATCAAACGATATTGGAGTTAATTTATCCAAATCTTAAGGTTTACATGTATATGGAAGGGAGGTTTTGACAGATATCCTTACACATCGCAAAGATATGTAGATGACAAGATAGTTCTAGTTGAAGTATGTAGAAAGATTAGTCGAGTTAACAAGGCATATAGGGATAAAAGAAAAAATCGTATTCCTTTTCCTATTGGACTTAGATAATAAAAATGCAAATCTTTGAGGGATGATTAGAACATTGAGAGAACAATTGATAAACTAATTTTCTCTTTTTATAAGATGAGGTTTCTCATTGATGACAATTGGTAAATCAAAGATAAATCTGAACCATAGTGTAGGCTATTATAATTTTCCAAGTATTGAGGACTTTTGAGAAGATTGTGGGGATGATTTTGAGGTCCATGGGAGATAGTAGATGATGCTTACTATCGAGAAGATCACATAATTCAAGCTAGGATGGGATGTACCTAACATAGAGGATGACGTATTAGATTTAGTTAATCCCATTTATTTTGAAATTTTTTAAATGCTATCTTTACCGCCTATTAATTGGGCGACTCGGGAGTTGGGAGAGTTAGATGAGAGAACAAATCATATTATCAAAAGGTCAAAATAATTGTTAGGAAAGAACATATTTGAAGCTACAACTACAAAACCAAAGAATAAAGATAATTCTTCAAATAAAAAGAGTGATTCTCAGGAGGGTTCTTCTTCTTCCACTATCTCATAAATGTTTATTTCAACTACCAATTCTCAAAACAACAATTAGGGAGCTAGAAATGATGAAGATCCAAATAAGAGGGGTAATCTTACAAGTACATGTGAGAGTGATCCAAAAATAAGAAATAAGAGGTCAAATTTGAAAGAAAAGGAATTGGACCCAATTTAGGAAGTGGCAAAAGAAATGATATGTATAGATCCTTAGAATGGTCTTAATAATGAGGAGTTAATCCTATCTATTTCTATTCTATCACCTCGTCATGATGATCTTATTTCTACTCCTCCTGACATTCTATTTAACAATGCCCCTCCTAAATAAACTCTTTTTCCTATTATTCATAGTGTTCTTATTTCATCAAAACCATCATCTGCATGTATCCAAGTTATTCACAAATGTCATCTTTTTCATGGCTGCAATAGAGTTTACTAAAGAAAAAGAGAGTTTTTCCACTAGTTTCTCTTGAGTTTGACATAGTAGCTAATTTGATCCAGAAGACCATGAAGCCAAAGAAACACAAACTTAAATCCAAGCTAACAATTGACTCTTTGTCTACAAATTTATGTGTAAAAGTACTTTAGCCTACATTAGAAAAAAATGTAGATGAAGTTCATGAGAGTGATTTGGATATCTCTAAATTTTATCTTGGATTTTCAACACACAATGGTGATATTCATAATTTTGAAGTATCTACAAAAAAATTAATACAAAATATGGATAAGGAGAAATATTAAAAGGATAAACTCAACCAACAAGTTTAAATATTAACATCATGTCTCAAGTCTATAGTGGGTACATATACTCTACCCTTAGATGCAACTCTTACCTCAATAGTTCCCTTCTTTGAGGAAAAATTCAAAAGGAAGTCATGGAAATTATGCATAAATATCAGTCAAATGGGAAAGTGACTAAAATGGGTAGATCAAATGGAAGAAAATTGGTAAGGCCTAATAAGTTCACAAAAAAGTAGATTGTTAAGAAACAAGAAATTACAATGGAGCTGAAAAAATATCAAGAAAGAAGAGGTAGTTTGGCAAGGAATTATAAGAGATCTTTGAGAAATGGTGAAAATGGATATTAATATTTTAGGTATCTAGAATATTCTCTCAAGAGTGGAATAAATCAATCTCACATGTGGCTTCCAAGTATAAAATAGAAACTCATCAATATTATTCAAGATTTCATACATAGGGAGAATATGAGTAGTTTATGAACAAATAAAAATGAACATTTTGTATTATCTCCTAACAATCATCACGGATGCAACAATAAGAGATAAGATTGATATTATAGATATCCAAGTCATATAGGGCACATTTGAGAATATGATAATGTAGATGTATTCTACAAACATGTTTTTAGTGTGGATGTAATTTAAAAGTTGAGCACCATTTCTATTACTCTTGATGCATGTAGTGATCACTTCTCTAGTTATTATCTGATTTTGGATGATATTTATAAGGATAATGCCACTTGGAATTTAAGAATGATTAATGAAATAATTCCTAAAAAATAAAGTTGTGGCCTTAGCTATCAAGTCATTTCAAAAATTCAAAAAAAAAAATTCTCTTCAACAAGAGCAAGGTGCAACTCAAAGGGCTTCATTAGGATACATCAGAGGTAGTGTAGATAAATAAAGTTAAAATTCTCAATGAGCTAATTTTTGTGATTTATTTCTTGTAATTAAAGTGAAACTCAAAACTCAGTGGTTATATTTTGGTGTTTTATTTTGTAAAGTTGACTTTTATCATTTTTGTAATAGGTTAGAAAATAAGTTTTCTTTGCACAAAAGTTATGGAACTTCTAACTTTATTAAACCTTATTTTTCTTTTCAATTTACAAATATTAACTTTAATATTATTTTATTTAGAATTATTAAACTTGCCAAAGATAATAATTTTTAGCATGTCAAAGATAATAATTACTGGATGTAATATTTCATGTAAAATTACTAAACTTTTCAAAGATAATATTTTTTTAGAATTATTAAAATCTTCAACAAACCCTTTACTAAGAGCAAGTTCATTCGTCTACGAGCTCTTCTTGGCACGTGGTCTACATTAGTAGCATCATCTTTGTGTGCGCTTTCTAGTCTTCTCCTCATCTTCTCTCTTTTTGGAGGATAGCATTTTCCCACTAGGTTTTCTATCTTACTCAATTTTTCTGGAGATTACATTGTACATGGGTACCTTATCAAGCTAATAGTCGAGAACCATTTCATTCATGTCCACCTAAGCTATGATTCAGAGGTGATGTTACTATATATATTGCATTATGTGCATACACTTAGGCTTTAAGCCTATTTATGTGTTCCATTGACTCCTTCTCACATGAGGTGTCAATATAGATAGGTGTCTTTGAGAGGTGTTGACTCACGTTCAACACCTCTTCCTATGCTTGTGGTAGGTAACTTGCCACCACTCCATGAGTGAGGAGTCATGTCTTTATTTCAAGGAGGTCAGATGCCTCCTTCATTCTTATTCATGTACGCCTTGTTGATCTAATTCATTAGTTGACTTCATGCAATCTTGTGTTTATTGTGCTTGATTGATTATTGCAAGTTCTTTCAATTGTGAGTTTCTTTATAACTAATAATTTCATTTGAATAAGTGATTGTTTCATACAAAACTAAGTGATAGTAATGTTAGCAACAATTTTATATTCATTGCAACCAATTTATCCAGAGTTTCCTTTTTTTCATAACTTATCATATTAAAAAAGCCAACTTATGACAGTCCAATTTTCTCAATAATTCAATCTCCTCTAACTTGTAAACTTCTTTTCTAATTAGCAAAGTCGAAAGAAACTGCTATAAACCCAAATTAAAAGATTAGAAGGCATTTAATTGTAAAAAGAGTTGCATTTCACTGAAATAATAGTTCAAAAAGACTTTAAATATATAGGCAATAATAAATCTATGATGCGGCAAGAAAGTTCTAAAGATCTTTGAATATAAGTATGATACTTAAAGAAAGTTCGCTAAAGATCTTAAAAACTGAATTAAATTAGATCCTATGCGTGCCCAAATAACCTAAGATTATAATTGGCTTGAACGTTGTGTATTGAAATGGATATACTGATTTCTTCTACACGTTACTTTCTCAGATTCTGTCTTGTAATTGTTTACTCTCATTTCGATGCAATTTCAAAAAAATTGCATCATTTGGAAAAATTCAATATCCTCCATTAAAATTTGATACTTCGTCGTAATTTACGGATCAAAAACTTTTTCAAGTGGATGCCACCATGACAGTGATGTCACCCTTATTTCATGCTCTTCCATGAAAACAAAACGAAAGTAAAGAAACCTGTCAAACACGTCAAATATATATTATTCCATATTAATAATATTGTCGGCCGAAAGAAAAGTTGTTGGCATGGCTTGAAACTATTTCCATTTCCTCACTCTGTCCCGTACTATCGTGCCTGAGATATATTGCCGTGTATGTGTTGTTTGAAAAGTTTAAAACTTGTTCCAAAAATTCCAAATAAAACAACAAGTATAACGGAAAACTTTGACCGTATTGCAAGAAACTTTATAGCTACAGTATTTAACTGATCGCTTTCTAATCATAGCAGGATCATAAACTTACATATTTAACTATAATTCGATAATCAGGACATATCACATCTGAGGAAGCGTGATAGTGATTATTATTATACCTGCTTTGGTACCACGGGATATATTATAATGCAAAAGCATTTCAATTTTTGGAATAATTGCCCTCGTAGCTTGCACGCGACATTGACCTCAATTGTCATTTCTACAGTGAATCAAATTGATTGCACCAGAAGATACACTAAGATCCTTACGTTGTCCTCACAAATAGCTGTGTTTGATCTGTAATATTATGGTTTAGTTTAATATTAAAAATATGCTTATTTTGATAATATTGCCTCTCTTCACTGCCATTGGTCTTTCACATATATGCTTTAAGATTAAATTTGTATAACATCTATTACGATGGAAACTTTCACCATGCAAATCTCAATTGTTGATGCTTCCAATTTTTAGAGTAATGTACTTGCCTAATATATGTTCATTTATCATGACAACAAATATTATTACTTAAGTTAATTTATAGTTTTTATTTTAGCTTTTTTGATTGAGTTATGATTATTGTGTTACTTTTTCTTAATTGCATCTCTTATGGCATGATTTGTTTGGTCTTTCACTTACATCTTGATTGTTGTGCTTTTGCTTTCACATTTTCACATATTTTTGTTTCTTTTACATTTGTGGTATTTTTCATATCACACATCATATTACTTGTCTTGCGCATTTGAAAACATTTATGTACGTTTTCATTTTAGTCAAGTAATCCTTGAATTTATTTTGGAGAGATAAATATTATTTCATCCTTATATCCGACTTTTACCTTTTACATGGAATAACTATTTTTTCCTTGGTATTGTTTTTTACACTATGTTTCTTGTGTAATATTATTTTTAATAAAATCGCATACATGACATATTTATCTTATTGGAGTTGCATGGTTATCTTAAACTTTATCTTGTCTTGTCCTTATAGTGGGGGTAATTTTTTTGTCGTCCACTTTATTATCATATCATTTGATTTACACATGATGATCTATAAAATTTTCTTCGTAGTCATTAGAATTATGGATAAATCCTCTTGTACTTTATTTTAAATTTAAAATATAGTTGCACTAGTTTGGAAAGAGAGGAATTTGAGGACTAAATTTCATATTTAATCCTCGAAAAATTGTACTATAGCAATGAAAAATACGTTGTATATATTGTGTAGTACATTACATAAACAATGATCTAGCATATAATTGCATGGATCATACAATGTTCTCATCAATCTATTTAATAATCTGGATTGTGGATGCAATCTACCCCCTTCCTCTATAAATGGACATTTTCTTTTATGTTCCTTATGCTTCTATGCTCTTTTTATGTGGCTCACATCATATAGAAAGACAACACATGAATATTCTCCTACATTATAAAAAGGTGGCGAAGAAACATAATTTTATAATCTCTCTAAAAACTTGAATGAAAAGGATGAAACATAGGACTACATTATCTATTCCAAAATCCAAGTAGGTACAACATATAACTATCCTATTGATACCTTTTTACAACTATACAAGCACACTTTTTACTGAAATTCACAAATAAGAAAGTTCTCTCAAGCTCTATAAAAAATTTATATTGTTTGAAGTAGTTGAGATGATACCCTTGTAGTTTATATTCTCAATCCCAATATATATAGTTCATGTACATAATTTTACTAATGATATGGTCCTCGATACTTTTGTAATCATTTTATAATTTAAAATCAATAATATAGTTGTTAGTGTATTTAAGTTTAACTTAGGGTAATTACTTCAAGTGCTCTTTCCCATAGAGTAGTTTTCTTAACTGTTTGATGTTTTCATTGCATTAAAATCTTGTACCATATTTATTTTAAGAATCTCATATTTTTCCCTCTTTCTGGTGAAATGGCGTACTTTGCTTCTCTCATTTTTCTGTGAAGGTTATCTTGCAAATGGTGATCTTGGGCTCCACCTACAAGGTATCAGAGAAAACCATTTTTCAACCCTTCCCATGATTTTTCATCTAGAGATTTTTGAGATCTTTTTGGTAGAGATCATTCGAAATTTGTTTTTTTTTTTTAATTTTCAAAATTGCCTCATTCTTCCATTTTTTTTATTATTTCAATTTCCTTTGCCTAGCCTTCTCCTTATGTTGGGCGCAATTTTGCATCTAGAGGTCTATGATTTTGAAGGAGAGCCTAATTTTCCTTGAGAGCCACAATTTTTTGATGAATTGTTGTCGTTTGGAGACTGAATATGTGGCATAAAGGAGGTGTGATCCATCATTTAGAAGACCTAATTCAAAGCATAAGAGGGCCCCTTTTCTGGCTATTGTTTGGAGATTGGTGACCAAAAATAAAAGTTATATTTGATAGTTCTAAAGGGCCACATTTTTTTGGAGGGCCAAACAAGTTGTTAATGGTCAGTTCATTTTTTGGTTTGAGCATTCGATTTGATGTTTGGAGGTGCATTCTCTTGTGCAAGATTTCCTCTAGAGGCTGCTAGATGATTTCCTAGGCATGATTTGCATTCTCCAGTATGCTCATTGAAATAATTTGAAGGATGCATTTTTTTCTTTGAAAGGGCACAATTTGTTGTCATTCTTGAAGGTGAGATTCAACTTGTAGACCCACAATGTTTTTTGCAAAAGAAACTTCAATGGCTCCAAATTTTGGCTTTGGTGGATAAAATTTATATTTTATAAAGCTTTTACCAGATATTTAGCATTTATGGTTCACTTTGCATGTGCAGCCGAAGTGTGTGGGCCTCAATATTTTCTTTTGAAGTTGTTTTGAGGGAAAAATTATCTCACATTGCCTGCAAAGGGGAAATTTTTTGCTCCTTAAATACCTTTGCAATGTGGTCGCTCGATGTGAGAAAGACTCATAGAGGCTCATGGTATGATTTTAGTTGTGGAGACTTGTGCAAAGATTTGGATTTCTAGTGGTGTGAAAAACTACTATAAACTAATAGCAAGGTGTATTTATTTTTGCTCCAAATTTTTTTCTCAATTCAAAAAATCAGTTTTTCTACTTGAAGTATTTTTGGAAAGGTGGTGAAATTTAATTTCTAGAGGCTACCTTATTGGAGGTGTGTCGTTAGCATAATGTGGTCTAATTAGAAAGTAAAATAACACACCAATAAAATATTAGATTCAAAAAAACTAATTTAGAAAAGACAAATGCAAACTCTAAATAACAACAACTTCTTCAAATTCATCCCATTGTCCTTTATCTCCAAGGATTTTATTCAAGGTAATGGCTCTTAGTTGGTTTAAGCAACAACTTGTAGGATGACAACTTAGGAGAACAATATTGATGTAAAATGCATGTCCATTGCTGATGATTAAAACTATTCTTATGAACTTAAAATGCTATGATATTACTAAGATGTTGATATGCTGATTCAAATGCAACTATAGTAATTACGCATAAAATCTAGGATGAAATATTCTCATGAAAAGGCTGTATTTATAGATTTTCGGAAGGCAATAATCTAGTTGGCAAAGATCAACAGTTGAGTTTCAAACTTGTCAAGATGAACGGTGTGATATTTTGGAATTTGAGAGAAAGATGGAGAATATTTTCAATCCATGAAACTATCTTCATTCAAAAATGGAGACAAACATGCTCTTTGTCTTTTCATTTATTGAAAAGTTAGTTGAAAGTTGAGGATAAATCCTAATTAAATAAATAAATTTATTTAATTATATGTGACATGTATTTTGGAAACTTCCATAATTAAATAATTAATATTTAATTATGTGAGGTGTTGGATGAATTAGAAGAATATTCCATAATTCGAATTTAAACATTCAAACTTTAGAAATAAAATCATAATCAAATAAATAAATTATGAAATTTATTTATATGTAGATGAATTTAGAAAATTAATTAAATAATTCAGATTTAATTAATTAACAGGCTTGCTAAACCATGATCATTTTTAGATGTATACAGGAGGTTTTTTTCAGTTTGGTGATATTTTTTCCTTTTTGGTGCAAACTTTGGTCATGACAACTCTTGAATCTATTGAATTGTTAACTCCCCATAATTACCATACATGGAAGATGAAAATACATAGGTTGCTTCAGTCTTAAGGTTTGCGGTCCACACTGAGTAATATCCAACGCACTCTTACCAAGGAATTTGAAATATTTTCCTATAGAAATAAGTGTGACCAAGCTATGGGTTTGATGAAATTGAATGTTTATGATAGTCTCCTCTTTCATATTGATGAGTTGGATACACCCAAGGAGATATGGGATAAGCTACATAACATGTTTGGTTAGGTTAATGAGTTCCATGTCCTACAACTAGAGGTTGAATTAACTGCTCTTACCCCTAAATAATTTCCTTCTATTGATGAATTTCTAGTGAAATTCAAATCTTTAAGGTGACAACTAGCAGGATGTGGGAAGATAAAAACTAATAAGGCGCCCATCTTTTTGATACTGTCTAAATTGAGAGGGCCATTTGCTGTGTTTTCTTATACCTTCTACTCCACAATGAATGCTTTGGGTAGTGCATTTTTTTTTTATTAGACTGCAGGAATCGGGTAGCACGACCCCCTATAAACTGCAGTGCACCTGGTAAACTTTTTAATGTGACTGGCAACACTGGCGCGACACACCCTCCGGTACCATAGGGGTGGGGGAGACTAGACCTCATGACCAACCTCCTACAACAGGAAAGATTTAGCCAACCGAGCTAGGGCCCCAACCCTTTTGGGTAGTGCATTTCAAATGCCTTCTTTTGAGAAATTTTGTGACTGGTTGACAAGGGATAAAGCCAAAAATTTCTAGTTACAGGGGGTCCCTACAAATCATGCATTGGTTGCACAAGAATCTAAGAGAAAAGGGAAGAATAAATCCAAACCTAAGATAGAGTCAAATGAGACTTCCACCTCTTCAAAAGAGGACAAGCCCAAGAAGGAGAAATTCAATTGTGTATATTTTAAAAAAGAAGGGAATGACGAACACCATTGTTATATGAAGAAGATTGATGGGCTCTCACATCTTCTTTAGAAAAACAATATTTCATTGCCCTCATATGTAACTCCTCCTTCTATAGCCTCTGCATCTTCATCTCCATCATCATCAAACCCTACATAGTCAAGGAATGTAGGGTTTTCAAGTGGTAAAGGAAATGCACTTGTGACTTTTGCAACACATTCTAGTCATGGTAGATGGTTTTTAGATTTCAAAGAATCTCACCACATGGCTTCTAGTCCCTATCCTTTTTTGGGTCTTCATTTTGCTGACACTTCCAAAATTTTGTTGGAAGATAATAATCTTTTGGATGTTGCGAGGGTAGGAAATGTTGAGATAGGTGATGGTTGTTTTAGGGATGTATTATGTATACCAGAGTTGCACATAAATCTTTTGTCCACCTATCAGATCACCCATGGTGAGGTATCAAAGACCATGGAATTCACTATAGATTATGTTTTCATCAGAAAGGTTGATACTGGAAAAGTCATTGTAATTGGTAATGTTGATCATGAGTTTCATCTTTATATCTTCTCTCACTTTGTTGATGATGATGACTATGTTCCTCACACTCCTCTTGCTAGTGTTGAGAGAAATTTCTCTAGAGAGATTGGTAAGTTGAATTTTGGAGTTCTTCAGACTCATGTTGATACATATCCTATTGCTTCAAAGGTTGATCTTTCAACACAACAGGATATTTTTTATCCCTTAGATCTTATTTTATTGGATGAGTATTTGGTGAGAATCTCAAATTTGTTTGTGGAGTCTCATCTTGCAGATTTGGGATATATACATGAGGGGATTTCTCTCCTCTTTGATGAAAATTTCTTTGATGACAATTTCAGCATGGCAGATGATACATTTGGATTTTCTTTAGAGGTTGACATTGTTGAGCCTTCACTTTCATTTTCTTCATCACATTTCTTGGTTATTTTTTATCATGATTGTACATGATGGATTATTATATTTGGATATTTCCTTCCTCTTTTCACTTGGATATGGAGTGGCTTCTTCATCATCTAGTGGACTTGTTTATTCCTAAGGGAAGAGATGTTTCTTGTAGGCATTGGATCATCTTTTGTTTTTAGGCATACTTCATCGGAAATGGAGCCCCTTCATTATAGGGGGGATATGATATCTCCTCTTTTCCTTCCTATGGGGGGATCATTTATTGTATATAAATGATGTATGTAGTCTTTGGGAGTGTGATTGAGTCCTTCATCTCATGCATCAATTTCCACATGAATTTTCGGTGTTTGCAATTTTTTTCTTTTAGCACAATTCTCTAATGGTAGGTCTATTTGAATTGTCACTCTATTAGGTAGTGATACGATGTAGAGATAAACAATCGAGAGTATAAGTCCTTTTGAATACCCTTTGCAAGGCACAAGTTACTTTTAGGCCACGAGTTTTGCCTCTATCGCATTTATCGGTGGAGGGTTTCTCCTACTAAAGGCCACGAGTCTATAACTCAAATTCATTATTGTAGCCAACAAATGAATAGAAGCCTGAAATTTTTTATTATAGAACATCCAAAATGGGGTTAAGGCTGTTAATTTTACTAAAGAGAGGCTCATAAACCTATACCTTTTATCACATGTGAGATCTTTGTTTGTTCTTCTATAAGGGTTTTAAACCCATGTTTGATATATGAACTTGGTGTTGCTATCCATGGATTGATCTGTGGACTTTGTGGTGTTTCTCATCACTTTATTTGTGCACCAAGGAGCTAGACTTGACAGCCTAGGAGTAGCCAAGAATATCTAGCCTATTTTACTTTTTCTTTTAATCTCATATGGAAAAGCATTTAAAAATTTTAAAGTTTGAACAAATTTAGGAATAATAGGGAAATTATAATATATTTTGAAATTTTTTTTAGCTAGTTGGATACATTTTTCATTAATCTTATCATGTGGTTTTTTTCATTTGAATTAGGAAAGCCTATGCATTGAATTATAAAGTGTCAATTTAGACAGAAACAAAAACTAAATCAAGGGGGGTGTTTCATGTTTTGTTTCGTGCATTTCCACATTCCTCATAAATTTTATTGTACATTTTTTTGTTGCGAAAAAATCTCACTACTTCGTGGATTCCCAAAAAATAGTTACTCCTTTAGAACCTTTTAACTATCGCCAATGGAAACTTGAATTATAAATTGTATTGATTAAAAAACGTCTATATATGATAACTATTGGTACTAAGACTAAACAAGCTAATGATGAAACTAAAGTGAAATGATTTAACAAATGTGATCAAGATTATGGGTTTTTGTCTTACAGTTTGTCCTAAACTCCTCTTTCATAGTGAATATTTAAAAACATATAATGAAGTTTGGACAACCCTAGAAAAAATCTTTGATAAGTTAGATTAAATGAAGAGTCATGAGTTAGAGAATGAGCTTATAAGTCTAAGATCTAGGACCTTTGATACCCTTCAAATAAATTTCACTCAGTTTAATTAATTGGGGCTTCAATTGAAAGAATGTGGGGTAGATAGAAGGGACAATCAACTAGTCCTTTCTATACTCTCCAAATTGGATTTGGAATTTTTTGTTTGTTCATACTTTTTACCCCACCAAAATGGCTATTGGATCCACATGGACAACACCTTCTTTGGATGACTTTATTGACAACACAACTAGGGAGCAAGATAAGTTAACTAATATGGGAACAATGAAGTCTTCAAAACTGCAAGCCCTTATTGCTAGTAATGATAAAAGAAAGGGTTAAACTATAAAGGGGAGAACAAGAACACAAAGGATGAGGAGATAAAAAAAAATAGAAATCAAGAACTTCCAAAACCAACACTTAAAACTCTTATAACTAAAATAAACCTAAGAAATAAAAGGATAAGTGTTCCTATTACATGAAACTTGGGTATGATGAGCACAAATGTACGAAGAATTAGATTGACCAGCTAATACATTTTCTTTAGAAGCATAAAATTGGAATTTCTAAATCTATAAAAAAAAAAATCATTGTCATTATCTCCTTCTTTAATATATTTGAAAACTCTTTTAATTTAATTAGTAATTATAACATAAGGTGTTATAATGATTATTTAAGATAATCACTAAAACTAAATAAATAAATAAAGTAAAGTAATAAATTAATTGAATTATTGAAAACCATAATTAAAATATTATATATGTGGATAAATGAATATTTAATTCATGATGAATATTTATAAAATTCATTTATTTATTTATTGAGCATAATGGAGGCTATGGCATTTGGAATTTTATTTTATGACAAGAATAGGGAGTTACAAATTTATTATTATTTGCAGAATGAGAGTTCCACATCTATGAGAGGAATATTGTTACTCATAGCCAATTCTCTAACAAATAGAAATTATTTATAACATATCTCATGTCATGGGATAGTGGAGCCAATTTGGGAAGGAATCTTTTAATGACTATTAATGTCTTTTTTAATGTCTTTTTTATGTAGAATTTTATAATCTCTTAAAAGAATAATAGTAAAAGTGAGGCAAGGAGGGCATCTCAAAAGGTTGTGTTTTTTGGGAAGAAGTTGTTTATTATTTTTGTAGAAGATCAATTTCTTGGAGAGAAGGAAGATGCGGAATTGAGGCTAGAGATTGGTTCAAGAGAATGATTGAATTTTATTTTTACATGTAATTTCTTTTAAAATTTAATCTTTCAATATATTTTTTTTTTCTCCTTGTGCATGTAGTTTGTCTTTCAATATAATAAAAATCTTCACACCCACATATAATTTTTTAAACTTTCAAAATAAAAAATCATCTTGCATGCATGTAATCTCTTTTAAATTTAAATCTCTGAATATAAGTAATCTTCTTTGAATTTAATTAATCTTCTTTCATCTTCTTATTTTTTATTTTATTAGTATTATTATTATTATTTTCAACCATTATTTTAATACATATATAATTATTCTCAAATAAATTTTCTTCTTTTATATTATAAAATCTTATATTTATTATTTATAATACAAATATATATATATAGAGAGAGAGATATTTTTTCATATATAATAATATGTATACACTAATATATTGATATTAATACATTTATATTTTTTTAAATATATTTTAATATATAAATACATTAAAAAATTTATACTTTTTAAATAACAAAAAATAATATATAAAGAAAGCCTTAGTTAAGGCCAAAACCTATGTAAAATTTATCCGGGCTTCCTTAAAAGGGGCTATTGATCCTTTAAAGGAAGTCATAGCTCCTTAATGGGGAAGTACCTCTTTAAGATTTTTTTAATATTTTATTTTCTTTGTTTAAAGTTTATATATATAAATTATTTAATTTGCATAATATTAAATTAAATATAAAGATAAATATTTAGCATTTTTAAATAAATAAAATATAAAATTATATGTAAATAATTAAAATAATTTATATTTATATTTTATTTTATTAATTAGTTTTGAATTAGAACATATTTAAATATTTGAAATTTAAAATACAATTAAATATGATTTATTATAAATTATGAAAGGTTGAGGAGGTTTCAAATATAATTTATCTTAATTTTATAGTAAAGTTATTTTTAATAAAATGGTTAATAAAATCTATTCAATAACTAATAGGTTTAAACTTATGTAAATTTTTAGAAACATCAATTCAAATAATTTTTTGATTACATAATTTATCCTTGTTTCCTTATTAATTTTGTTAGATTTAATTGATGTATAAGAATTATTTTAACTAGTACTTGATTATAATATCATCAAATTTGGTAATTATTATTTTTTGCTTGGTAAATCATTGCTAAGGGGCAACACTTGTCACTTTTGACTGGAGCTATGAACTAGTGAGGCCACATTTGGTAGACCTCATCCCCACCATTCAATTACATTGCTTCTTGCCCCATTTTACCACTTTCAGAGTGGGAACCATGCTGCATGTTGAAATTTTCCTTGTTCTTGTTCATTTTCCTTTGTACCTTTGTCCAAATTTCATCAGATGAGCCTCCACCCATATCTTCTACTTTTCCTTTGGTTATTTGCTTCCCTTTGGGGAAGTAATTCTTGAATTTCCATTTGTGATCCTATGACAACCTTCTTGTCAAGATTCTATCGAGGCCTCCAAGTCAGCAAGATTTCGAATTTGATGCTCGCTTCTTTTCTTTGGGGTTTTGCCAAAAGGAGCATCTCCATCAAGCTTCATCGATGTAGAGGAAGTAGCCAATACATTTGTAGTTGTTTGGGAATCTCTTGGTGGAGGTTTTCCTGAGGAAGTATCAACAATTTTTGGAGACACCTCAACCTCACCATCCAACTCATCCTTTTCCATTGAGTAATGTGGGGGCTGACTTCTTTCCACTACGTAGCCTGGATTTCTTGCCAACATTTTGAGCAATGTGTAGCCATATGACTAGTGCTAAAACAATGTTGACAACAAAAGGGTAGTCACTCATAATCAAGCAATCGATTCCATTCCATCCCTGCAATTTTTCAGAAGGAAATTTGCAGGGAGATCTTTGGTTTTATGTATCTCTACTAGTATGCTAGCCTAGGTAGTGTGAAAAAAGTTTGAGGAACCCTCATCCTGCCCCAAAAACTTCCCCAGTGAACTACCAATGGTTGCAAAGCATGAATCAAACCAAAATTAAAGAGGGATATTTGGCATCCTTACCCAAACTGGAGCCAGATCGAAAGATTTTGTGAGAGGATTGAAGGAGGGGTGCCAAGGTTTCAATAATAATAAATGTCAATCCTTCCAGCTCCATTGATATTCATATAGAACTAAGTCTCAGTCCTTTGTGTTATTGAAAGCCACCAAAAGGAATCCCCTTGCCATGGGGTAAATCTCTACATCCCCCTCCAGTAGACGTTTCAAAAATTCTGCAATCCATCCATGAAGCTCTGTGAGGCTTTTCCAGAACCCTTAGAATCTACCAACCAACCCTTGTTCTACAAAATACGATATATTTTCAATCACTTCATCAACAACCTCCCCAACAAGGGAAATTGTTGGGGAAGAGGTTGTACACCGAAGAGCCCTAGGAGCTCATCATTCACCATGATTATTGGCCTTTTCCTTAGATTTCGTCATCCAATCATTGCTCATCCCCCGGTTCTTCTATGGCAATCAAGGTCGAGTAGACCTATCAACTACCTAGTGAATTGTCTCTTTTTTTTGTCCACAATTTTTCCTTTCCCATCCTTCTACTACCATCAAGTATGAGCGACCATGGTTTATTTTTGACCTCCCATCATTTGGGCCAGATTGGGTTGTCGTAAAGGCATCGAAAGATGCCCTAGATGCGTCAGTCATTGGCAAAGATTTTGTCATCTTCCCAAAAAGATTTCATGCCTTGCTTCCATCAAGCCTCCATGATTTTGTTTGCTTTGTAGACACTTGAGATTCATTCTCAGCCGAGTCGAAGCCATGGAGAACCGATGCAATGATGGGAGGGTACACCGAAATTTTTTGCAAGGCTCTGAGGGCAGTCATATACATTGCAGAGCCAACAAAATCTTGTTGTTTGCCTGATGATGAAGGTTGCGCATCCTGAGGCTGAGCGAGAGGAGGAGAACCTGCAAATCCATCTTCATTGAGGGTCTTTAACCCATGCATTGTGCTAGAAACCCCTATAGTACCCCGCGATCGCATTTTGGTAGATCAATATCCAAATTTGGTAATTATTATTAGGGGTATGTGTAGAACCATGATGGGCCAAAAAGTGGTGATATCTAAGTGATATGATGACCCATGCGGCTGACAACCTTTTTTTTACCCAAAATTGATGAAACAAAAAGGGTTTTTAAAGGAGATTCTAAGCTTTCCACCAATATAAATTATGCTTTACTTTAAATTCAATAAATAATTGTTTTTCATTTTCTATTTGAATTATGACTAAAGTCCTAATTGATAGGTTGATTGAAAAACATCTATAACTTTCAAACGGTATCATATTTTTTCAATCTAAAACATGCGTCACATTCTATGATTTGCATACTATAGGATTAAATAAATAAAAAATGAATTTCATGAAGTTTTGACCAAGTTAAGGTGGTTAGACAAATGACTTTTTATATTTTTAAAAAATTTTAGTAAGAAAATCATAATTAATTATTTACTTGGAAAAAAATTACAAAAAAATATGCATCACATCGAGACATGAGTCCCCTATTTATATCTAAAATATTATAAAAAAAATATTATCATTTTATTGTGGTTAGGGTGGTCAGACAAACACCTACTTTTTATTTTTCCCTGAAATTTATGTACTACTGCATTGACATTTCAAATTTTCACCAAATAGATGCTTTGTTTTTTTAAATAAACCTAGTAGTTTAGAAACTACGTTCAATTTTATACAGATTATATTCTTACATATTTTTTAAATAATATAGATAACTTATTAAAAAATTTACGTCAAGTTGCCTAACTCTAATTTTCTGAATTTTATTGCCACTTAAGGGCCTGTTATTTCCATGATGATCCTCCACATACCCTTAGTTGCATGATTATTTAAAAAAAATTAGATCCATTTATTTCAAAAGGATTTAGATTTTTTTCCAAGTATATAAACTTGATTTCAATTTCTTTTTAAAAGGCCTTAAACAATTATTTAACTAGCATACATATATTCTTTATTAATAATATTTATAAAAAATGCCAAGAGATATCTTTACATAACAAATATATATTTAAAATATTAATATTATTTTGATAACTATCTATTTCTTCTCAGATACTTAGTGGCATTAGAAGAATAACTTGGTGTTTGTGATTTTATCTTTGATTTTTTCAATCAAATCTCTTTAACTTATTTTTCCATATTTATATCTAAAAGTTTCCTTAATTGATAGGAATAAAAATGAGAAAAAAAGTATTCAGTCACTACTAAAAAAATACCAATTAAATTATTTAGTGTATTCTATCTCAAATTTGAAACTGGACATGGTAATCATATGTATGCTCAAAATATAGTAAAATTAAAAAAAACGTAGCAAATCTGGCCTTTGAGGCCTACTAATATGGTTGCTCATTAATTAATTCTATGTATTGTTATTTTATTTATTCTATAGTTAGACCTCACCATTGGAGACAAATTTTGCACACCGAAAGTCATCTTTTTTTATAATGATGATACAATTATTTATTGCTAAAAGAAATGAGTTGAAAGAATTGAACAATATTTAGTATGCAACTTATTTAATTACAAGCATGAAAACCAAACAATAATTTATATGATTTTTCATTGACATCATCCAATAAACTTAATCTCAATGTTAGACTATACAATTTATTCCTACACTCAGTTTAACAAGAGGATATAATATGAATTTTTGAATAAAATCCAATGTGAAAACAAAAGCATATAATATTCTAATTTAGGGAAAAAATTTGTAGGTGCAAAAGGAAAGGTATAGAAAAATGACTCGCATAGCCCTTTCATCAGCTACAGTAGATTTTTGATGTTCATCATATTGTAGATGGTGACTAGGTCACCAATCTCATTGCCTATGGTCTCGAGCAAAGGCTTCCATTTCATACAGTCCATTCTCTCTGCCAGAGTGCAACAACTCACTTTCACCATTGCCTAATTTTCAAGGTCATCACTGATAGGTGAAAGAAGGTTTTCTTTCCGTTTCTATTCAATCAAATAATTTGAAAGTCAAATCAGTACTGTGGGATGCAAGGTAAAAGATGAAACAATAATGAAAAGTTGAAAGACATGGGCGATGGATCATAAGAACACCAATGAACACTAATAAAGAAATCTACCTCTATCACTTAATTTTTGCATGCATCCTTTTGTAATCCACAAAATTGAATCAAGAGGCGAACGATCAACAATGAAGTTGTCCTCACTAATTTGGAGTCTTTTAAAACTACAAAATTAATGCCTTCATTAAACAAAGAACAACATATTTTTTTTAGAATGAGAAGTTTTATATATGATTTTGGTCAATTGTAATTAACATCGTACTTTTTTTTCTGAATTTTTTCTTCCTAGCCATCTCCAATACAGAGTTCTAAAATATAGTGACAAAGAGAAAAGACTTTCAATTCCTAATGATATCCCTATAAATAGAAAAATATAGTAAAATAAAATATAAAAATATATTTAGTGATGCATTTCTCCGCAATTTATAGATACATCATTCTGGCTCCAATTTTTTTTGCTCAAAACAATCCGAGGGCCACAAAAGATAGTGCAATAGGATTTTTTACTAAATTAGCAGATGCAATATTATTCAACTAAATATCAAAATCTGTTACACTGATCTCTTATATAAAGAGTTTTAGAGATAACAACAATAAAGGAAAACTCATGCAAATAGGTTGCATGAATAAAGAAATCTAAACAAAGCAAAGCTAAATAATGGAAAGATGACAAAGTATCGAACTAGTTTTAAAGAAAAGGACAAAAAAAGAAAAATACAAGCATCATTTTATATTCCATGAATAAAAATATACACAGATAGATTGATGCCACTCTAGATGCCCCTTAGTGTAGCATACACATTATTTATTAATAATATTTATTAAAACACTGAGAGATATCTTTACATAACAAATATAAATTTAAAATATTTTTCAAATTTATCTATGTTGATATATGTTAGATATATCACATCCAAACTCTATACTATTTATTGTTAATTTATATTGCATTTTATTAATTTTTTAAAAAACTTAAGTTGTTTATAAATAATTTCAAGTGTTTTATAATTAACTTGGCATTGCATATAAAGGATTTAAATTATTTATAAAAATAAAATATATAAAATATTATAGATAATTTAATTCTAGTTATGGATTGAATCAAATTAGACCTAACCAATGGATTAAATTCTATTTTCTCATCACCAAGATTAGTAATGGGCAAGATGAGAGCATAAGATGATTTTCTAATCTAATTTGGAAGTATATCATGCAAATATATTAAATTACTACTTTAAAAAAAATATATATTCTTTTATATCATTTATTGCTTGTAATCAAGATAACATGAAGATAAACTCATTTATAATATTAATAATTTCTAATTCTACACAAAATTAATTTATTTTATCTAAGAAAAAATCAAGATAACATGAAGATAAAATTCATTTATAACATTAGCCATTTCTAATTTAACACAAAAGTAATTTATTTTATTTAAAAAAAAAAACAAGATAACATAAAGATAAACTCATTTATAATACTAACATTTTTTAATTTTGGAGATATTTTAAACTTAAGAATATAAATACAAACCCTAAAATAATGTATGAACAACATTCATAATCTAAAAAAATAGACTTTTGTTCAGAAAGTTCTAAATGAATATGACATACAAAACAAAAAAACATAATGTCACTACAGTTCAAAATATATAAATTTCAAACCACCTTTAAGTTCATATCTAAGTCTATTTTTAATTCACTATTCAATACCATTGAAGGATTTTAAAACTAGTTTTTATGTATTTATCATGATATTTATCATGATGCTTGTCTAGATAAATCTATCTTTTATATCTATATGAAACTGTTCAATCCGTGTTATGAAATTCCATAATATGATTGACATTTATGCATTTCTTTAATATTATATAGGCTATACATCATAGAAAATTGGATTTATAAATCTTAAAGAAAATATGAAAATAAAAAATAGAGAGACAATAATATTAGCTTATACTTCATCAAACAAAAGCCAAATTACATATAGGAAAAAACCTTTAGATTTAGTCATGTGTTAGGCTCTTATGAGTATTCCCACTTTTTAAGTTACGCCTAACTCTTTGCCCAACAAAATCACATTTACGTGTGAATGTATGACATCAAATTCATTAACATTACAAAAATGACAAACAAAAACTACTATGTATGCCATGCATGCTAAACAAGAACAACAAAGAATAAATTGCATGAAAAATAGAAGCTATTGCATGGAGAATATGATGATTTACAATGAGTTATCATCCAATCATAGGATTCCATTTGAGTCAAGTATAATTCTCTTTTCATTATGGCTAGTCAAAAGATAATATGAAGAATCTGATTTCATTTCAATACGATAAAAAGGTGATGGTATGACAAAGCATATGATCCTTGTAACACTATTGGTCAAAAGCATTATTTTAAATAAATCACATACTCATAGTTTCAAGCAAAAGGATAGTAAATAAATTCAAATGTGACTTTGAGAAAGCCCAACATTTTAAACCACTCAACCTGATTGACAAAGTTCCACTTCCCTCATCGACAATAGCATTGAAATCCTCCAGTGCTTTCAAGTTCTTACATGACAAGCATGGTGCAAGAAATTCCAAGCATAAATTTGATACCTCTAGAAGAATTTTAAAGCATGGATGTAACTCAAAACAAAAAACATTGATTTAAAAACAAGAAAATGCTGATTTTATATTTTATCTAAAAAAAAATTTAGTCGATGTCTATTGACTGCCATTCTAACATAAAAATAAATTCAAGGAATAAATTGTGCATGGGTTTTTCCCACCCATTAGGCAATGAATATGCCTCTGGCATACTTATTTAACAAGATTATCTTGTTTTTTTTTATATGAATCATTTTATTGTAATACTAAATTCAAGATTTTATTGATGTGTAAGATTTAAAAGTATTCATTATTATCATCCTATATATATAATATTGTATTTTTTTTATTTTTTGTATTAGATATTCAAGATAATCTTGTTAAAAATCTAATATGTATTTCCATAAAAAATATTATAAAATGGTATATATTACTATTATAAATTAGAATATTATATATTATATTTCCTTAAAAATTTCATATATAGTAAGACTATAAAAAGATGATGATAATGCATGCTTTTAAATCTTACATATTAAAAAAATCTTAAATATAATATTACAATTAAATAAAAATTCAAAATTGATATTAAAAAATATTCAAGATTATCTTGTCTAAAACAAGGAAATTTTTCTTAGTATGTAAACTGCTTTAAAATCTGATTTAAACAAATAAATCTATTGATAAATGATTTACTTTGCAACGGGTTAGTAGACATCAATTTAAATGAGGAGAATAAAAATTTACACATGCTCATTGATGTGAGTGTAAGAAGCCTCTCGACTTAATTAAAAATTTGAAAAAAAAAAATGAAATATTTAAAACAATAAAACAAGCATCTTGATTTCCCCTATCAAAAGATAGATTAGAAGAATTATTATTTTTACCTTTAATTTTATTAAATTATAATAACCTAATTTATTACATTCAATTAGTTACATTTAGTGTATGATTTCAAATGATTTATTTGTATGGTATTGATCCTAGCTTGATTGGCTAAAACATACTATCGTATGAAAGAGGTCATGAGGTCTAGTCTTTATGGTAATTGATAACATGAAAAAAATGATTTGTTACTATTGACTTTATTTATATATTTTTGCAATTTATTTGTTTCTTTGTTTTGTTTTAAGATTGTTGCCTACCACATGTTTTGGGGGAGACTAGACCTCGTAACGTGTTGTCTACAACAAGGTGCTTTAGCCAATCAATCTAGCTGCCCTGCCCCAATATTTATTTGTTTTTAAAAATGAAAGATTTTTTTATAATTTATTTATCTATCTTTTATAAAAGGTAAACTAGTGAGTTTAATAGATCAAATTAGTATTAATAAATATTTAATGATATTTATTTGTTTCTTAAAATGAAATAGTTTTTTAATTTATTTATCTATCTTTTATGAAAAAGGTAAATTAGTGAGTTAATAGATCAAATTAGCATTAATAAATATTTAATGGTATTTATTTGTTTCTTAAAATGAAATAAATGTTTTAATTTATTTATTTATATTTTATGAAAAAGTAAATTAGTGAGTTAATAGATCAAATTAGTATTAATAAATATTTAATGGTATTTATTTATTTCTTAAAATGAAAGAAATGTTTTAATTTATTTATCTATCTTTTATGAAAAATAAATTAGTTAGTTAATAGATCAAATTTCTATTAATAAATATTTAATGGTATTTATTTGTTTATTAAAAAGAAAGAAATGTTTTAATTTATCTATCTATCTTTTATGAAAAAGTAAATTAGTGAGTGAGTGGTTTTGGCACTAATTACTGATAAATAGAAGATTTGTTTACATTTTATTATTACATTAGTTTTCCATTGTAAAAATAGATTTTCTTAGCTTACCCCACTAAATAAGTGGTTGTTGTTTCCAATTATTTAATATTTTGTAATATTGTACACTGTATGCTCTCACCTTTCTCACCTTGCCCACACTCAAAAGTTGGTGATGGTGATCAAAAAGTGAAAGGAAGTAACTTCTCAATTGAAGTTAACAAGTTTATATTTTTCTTTCATAAAAATTAAATTAGTGATCCTATTGGTACTAGTTTTAAATTTACAATTTAGTGTTCATTTTTAATAGTAAATATTGCATTAATTTATTTATTTTCACAACAATTAATTAGTGATCAAAGTCAATGATATTTTAAGTTTATTTTCAATATATAATTTATAAAAGTGAGTTAGTCTCCATTACTGTTAATCTATTTATATTTTATTTTGCATGTAGTAATTAGTTGATAGTTATTTTCTTAGAAAACTTTAATCAAGAATTGAAACCAAAACTAGCAATTTTTGGTATCAATGGTTCCTCTGATAAATCTATGGGTAATACTATCATAATTGAGTTATTGCATCTATAGCCTAACACAGACCTACAACAATGAAATCTATGACATTATCCCTTTAAATCATCAAGGAGAAACAAGGGACATATTGGTGGTATAAAATCTAAGGGATGGGCAGTCTCTCTTTGATTGATAATCTAATTAAATAGTTTATTATTTGAATTTTGTATGTCATTTATTGACCATCAGTATTTTATTTTCAAGAAATCAAAAGACTTACATATAAATACTAGTAATTTTATCATTTGAAATCCTAATGAGAGTATCAATCTAAAAAGATTAATTAAATAGTTTATTATTTTAATTTTTGATGCCATTTATTGACCATTGGTATTCTATTTTAAAGAAATTAGAATAATTACACACAAATACTAGTAGTTTTATCATTTGAAGTCCTAATGAGACCTAGAAGTACACTAAGAAATTTTGGAGAGAAAATTAAACATCCTAAAATTAGCCAAGGGCAATCAAGGGAAGAATTAGTAGCATTACTGCAAGACTTTCATCAAGAAAGTTCAATTTTACAAGACATCAAGAAGAAATAAGTGATTTATGTGCAAGGATCTATTATGATCAATCATGCCAAAACATGAAGATGTATTTAGTTGTCTTCTACATGCTAGTTGTAGCACTCTATTTTGTATGTGAGCTAACCTTTTGTACATGTTTATCAAGAAATAAAGAAGTCCATCAATCAACTTGTGTGTGGCATCTCCTCTTCAAGGTTTTCCTCATCAAGGTAACATTATCATTTATCATTTCTCATTTTTGTCAATTATTATTATTTTTGGCCTCTCCATGGCCTAGGGCATGCCCTCTTGAGCATCATCCATCATTGTATGTGGAGGTAAAAATACCAAAAATGGGGTTTCACTTAGTAAATCCCCTATAGAGCACAAACGTTTCCCCTATTTTCATGTGTCCAAATAGGATGTAGCTATTTCAATAGGTAACAATCTTAGAAAACAGAGTGCAAACCTTAATCCACATCTCAAAACTTTTAGATCTAGAAAAGTAGGAATCTAGTATATGGTACACACCATTCCATATACTAGCCAATTCAAGATCAATTTTTAATCACAAGTTCCTCTTTGTGTCTCAGCCTTAGATTTAAAGTTTTTAAATAGCTTTTCATTTTCATCTATGTGATAAATTATATTTAAATATATTGAGTATTATATGTCACACATCAGATTTATCATTGTCACAAAAAAAGACAACATCAACCCTAGGAGATTGGCTCGAGCCATTGTGGTAGAAATGTAATCATCAAATACTAGTGATTTTATGTTTAATATTGAGTTAAGTTAAAATGAGATAGTCTTAGTTATCATAATTCGATCTAGGATCACTTTTTCTACTTACCATTTTATTCCTATCTACCTATTCCTTGGGCTCTATTCACTTTAGGAGGCTTTCATGTGGATATGATTGTGAAAATAATACATTAATAATCTTCATTAAACCATTTCTAAATATATAATAAATTAATTAAGTTATTTCTCATCAAGTGAATAAATTTTCCCTTGTTGGTTTCCTTACCTTGGAGTTTATTTTCTATTTTAGTGTATGTTGGAGCTAAGCACCAAGGAAAAACTAAGAATTGGAACTCAAAATTTTCAAGGTCTATTAGGAAGCCTAAACTCACCTTTATAAGTTTTTGTGTTGTATGGTAGCGAGCTTTGAAGTAGACTCCAGACTTTTAATTATGTCAAGGTAAAAGTTCATGTTTTAGTTTTATGTTATAGTCACTTGGAAAGTTGTAGATAGTAGGGCATACTTGGAACATGGTTTGATCTAGTTCCAATTTTATGTAGGGTCTTCAATTCTATGTAAGAAGTACAAGTTGGTGGTTTCCTCATGTGTTGTGAGGACCATGTCATATTATGAACTAGTTTTAAGTTTAAATGAAGGTCTAACACCTTCAAGTTAGTGTTAGGTTCTCAAGTTATTCCATCAGTCATGAGTTGTGAAAGGAACTTAATATTTGGGAAAATTCCTAGTTCCACATGTGTATACCTAGATTATCTCAAGGATTCGTTCAGTATTTTTTCAAAACTTGAGATTAGGGAAAACCTAGCACCTAGAACAAGTCTTATGTTTAACTGAAGGCCTAAGGTCTTTGAGATTATTTGGGTATGCTTCACTTGTAGGTGAATGGGTAGAGGTCAAATTGCAATTGTGGTTGAAGAAATTTTGAAGTTCACATCAAATTTGGAGTCCAATTCACAACCAATTTCTCTCTATAGTTTAATTTATCGCTTCTAACCATTTTGGTTGTCATTTCCAAACATAATTTTGTGGATGGGTTAGTGAAGAGGTATGAAGTAAGTATCAAATATTTTGGTAACTCTGCCTTTCTTCCATGCCTTATTTTTCATGTGAACCTTAGTGTTGTGACAAATGTTAGAGTTAAGTCTTACACTTGTGTTCTAATTCTTTTCCTTTAGTGTGAATGAAAAGTGAGTCATCATGGGTTGTGTGGGACATCTTGTGCATATCAATTTTTTGTCTTGTTATGTATTACCACTATTGTATCATCAATTTTTTTGGTCCATAATTATTTTTCCAATGTGCTAGTGGTAAACCTCTTAATTATTGTATTCACTTGAAATAATCATCCTTGATCTGTGAGTTTCAACTTTTATAAATTATGGTTTCAATATAGAATGATGTTTTTTTATTTTTTTACTGAAAACATAATGCTACTAAGAAGTATTATTTGAATTTTCCATGAATTTTCAATATTCTTGAGAATTTATTTATTGGAATGAAGTGAATTTGATAAATTCAATAATGTTTTGGTAAGTTAACAAACATGTTGAATAATGTATGCCCCAAATGTCTAAGTAGATGACAATTATCCTACACAACAACAATTAGATCTTCAAACATGATCTAATAGATGAATTGTAATAAATATGTAAGTTTTATAGTAAATGTGATTATTAGGGGATGGTATTTTTTCATAGAAGAATTGATATAGTTGAGATGATTCATATGAAATAAAAAGTTTGATTAATTCCAAGTACTTCAATGATTGATGAAGGGTAATTTTCTTATGATGATGATAAAATGACCTAGGGTGATGCTCATCTATATAAATCTCGAGTACCCAATTTGAACTTTTTAGCTACAATTAAATATGAAATTAGGGCCAAGGCTACTCATGTGGTGTTAAACTTACTCATGGATGTCTATGTGGTCCTAACATGATAAAAAAACAATGATATAAGAGCAAACATGGGTAGAGAAAATAGTGATATAAGACCCACATATAATCTAAGTAGAGATACATTAATATTTTACAAGTACAAGACTAAGTCAATATGTATATAAAATTGATTAAAATTATACATTAAAACTATACACTTAAGACATCCAATATAAAATAATGTAAAACCAAAGAAAATAATACATGAATACACTTCTCACCAATACAACAATCAATAATTTTACAAATAAAATCTCATAAAAACCAAACAAATAAACTTTCTAACTACCTTTTATTCATATAATATCTGAACTTGGTGGATCTTTTCCTTTCTTTTATTTTAATTTAATTTCAATTTTTTTTGGGAAGATAAATTAATTTAACACTCAACCTTATTTCCATTCTTTTTCTCTGCCAATCACATTAAACCCACTATTGCTATCAGTGAACGAATGGGAGGAAGTTCAGATATGATTTGAAAGCCCAACTTACGCCTTTCCTTAAAATGACCACCCAGCTAATTCCCATTTAAAATGTTAAATGAACAATCTCATTACCTGTGCGAATATTAGATGAAGATTTGATCTCCATTGTTTGGGGAGAGAGAATTTCTGCCGTCTACGCACAAAATTTCTTGCCTCCTAAAAAAACTAATACGAAATTTAATCCAGTCCAATCCAGTTGCTAACAGAAGCAGCAATTATACACTAAATTATTAAAAAAATTCTGGGAAAGGGTTTCCGTAAGAGATAAAGTCAATGTCGCGTGCAGGCAACGAAGATACTTCTGATAAATCTATCGACAAATCAAAACTATTTTTTAATACTAATTCAATTATTCTTTTTATATTGAAGTCAGTCAAAAATTAAATACACAGATTTTAGATTGTTAGTTTCCTAACAGACATGGAAATAGACGGCATTTTGTCTTGCTTTTAAGATTCTACAAGGTAGATTAGAATTAAAAATTTCGACAACTGTTTTAAATAATAGTCAAAATCTAATGCTTTTTCGAAGTTAATTGAAAATTTCAATGATTTTTTGTAATTATGTGGAAGGCGTTTTGAACATTTCTTACTGATTTTAATGATCCATGGTTGAAAATGTGGTAGAATGATGGTTGAACATTGAAAAAGATCTGACATTCGATAAATCTAATATAAAATAAATAAAAATAATATTAAAAATAAATATTTTATACAAAGAAGTAAAGAATAAGATATTCTTTCTACATTTTCGTTAGAAAATATGTTTTGAATTCATATTATAAACATGAAAGAAAGCAAAGAACTAGATATTATTTCTGATCTTTGAGTAATATTCAAAGTATATGAATTATATCATTATTATTATATAATATTTTATATATATATTATTATTATTATATAATATTTTATATAATATAAGTTGTTACAATTTATATTTTTCATTGTTTTTGAAAATATATATATATTATTAATGTTTCTGATTGACTTTCTTGATGGATGGTTGAGAATGTGGTAGAATGATGGTTGACCATTAAAAATGATCTCACCTTTCGATAAACCAAATTTAAATAAATAAAAGTAATATTAAAAAAAATAACACTTTAAACAAAGAAGCAAAGAATAAGGTATTCTTTCTACATTTCCATTAGAAAATATGTTTTGCATTCATATTATAAATGTCAGAAACAAAAAACAAAGAACTAGATATTGTTTCTAATTTTCCACTAATATTCAAAGTATATGAATTATATTATTATTATATAATATTTTATATAATATAAGTTGTTATAATTTATATTTTTTATTGTTTTTCTATATATATATATATTATGAACATTTATGACTGGCTTTAATATCCATGGTTGAGAATGTGGTAGAATGATGGTTGAGATTGAAAGAGATCTACCATTCCATAAAGTCAATATAAAATAAATAAAATTAATATTAGAAAAAATAAAACACTTTATAAAAAGGAAGAAAGTGAAGAATCATATATTCTTTCTATATTTCCATTAGAAAATATGTTTTACATTCATATTATTAAGGTCAAACACCAAAAAAAAATTAGAAAATATGTTTTGCATTCATATTATACAGGTCAAAAATATAAACACAAACAAACAAATAAAAGAACTAGATATTATATCTAATCTTCCACAAATATTCAAAGTGTATGAATTATATTGTTATTATATAATATTTTATATAATATAAGTTGGTAGAATGATGGTTGACCATTGAAAAAATATATGTTGTCATAAACCTAATATAAAAAAAACAAAAGATATATTAAAAAAAATAAACAACTTTATACAAAGAAAGCAAAGAATCAAATATTGTTTCTACATTTCCATTAGAAAATATGTTTTGCATTTATATTATAAAGATAAAAAAAGAAAGAAAGAAAGAACTAGATATTGTTTCTGGTTTTCATTAATATTCAAAGTGTATGAATTATATTATTATTATTATATAATATAAGTTGTTATAATTTATATTTTTTATTATTTTTCAATATCTATATATATATATATATATATATATATATATTGAACATTTACTTTAATGATCAATGGTTGAGAATGTGGTGGGTGGGGGCCTTAGCTCGGTTGGCTAAATCTTTCCTGTTGCAGGACCCCGTGGTATCGTACCGGAGGGCATGTCACTAGTCACGTTAAAAAGTTTAATAAAATACTTTCTACAAAAGAAGAAAACAAATAACTAGGTATTGTTTCTAATTTTCCTCGTATATGAATTATATTATTATTATTATATAATATTTTAAATAATATAAGTTGTTATAATTTATATTTTTTATTGTTTTCCAAAATATATATATATATTATGGTATTTTTTATTTTAGATTATAAAATATATTTTTTAGAATATTATTAATTTAATATTATGAAATAAAATTCTATTTTTTATATTTAAATATTTTTAGTATAATATTATAATATTTAGATATTATATATTTAAATTTATATACACTATAAATTATTAAATATAAATATCATATAACTTTTACATATATTGTTAATTAAAATATGAAATATATTATAGGTTTAATATTTATCTATATTTACGTTTTAATTAATAATATTTATTATTTTTCAAAATATTTTCTATTAATATTTTTTGATGGTATTTATTTTATATTTCAGATTATAAAATATAATTTTCTAGAATATTCTTAATTTAGTATTGTAAAGTAAAATTACAATTTACATATCTAACTATTTTTAGCATAATATTATAATATTTATATACACTATACATTATTAAATATATATATAATTTAACTTTGGGTCATCCCACAATAATGGGTTACATTTTTTTGGTCAAACTTGACATTGAAATCAACATTTTAAAAAAAACTTAACTTTCTAACACCAATAGTAGGTAAACTATTAGGAATTTGAAAATGATGTAAATTAGTGATTTGTGAGATTTTGTCTCTAGATTTTTTATATATTTTATTTTTAAAAAATTGAAATTAAACTGTAATTTTTTTTGTGTCTCCTTTGATAACTAGTTTTAATAGTAAACAACATTTTTAAAAAGTGGTGTGAGCCGAATTAGGTTGGTAACACTAGTATCTAGTGCTTTCATTTTGTTTCGTAATGATTTGTTGATTTTTTTTCTTTTATTTAAGTTTTGAAGTCAAACCAATTAATATTTAGACATAGGTATGTATTGAAATTCAATTTTTCAATTTTGGTTGGAATGAGGAAATCAATACCTAGTGCATATATATTTTTAATTTATTTTTTCTCAAATTTACTATTTTTCCACAATGATTTTTCATTAAACTTGATGTTCAGTGAAAACCTATGTTCAATAAAACTTAAAAAATATATATATAAAAAATATATATACATTAAATTTATAGTTGTTGGAAAGAATGTTTCGATCTCTATAGTCCTCCAACATGGTTTATCAAGTTGACTCCATTTACACCTCCTTCTCGGGCTTCGATAGTAAAAAAATGCATAAATTTTGAAGTGGTGGAGGGGAAGGTGAAAAAAGGGGGGTTCATTCAAACCCTCTTCATTAGAAGGGGGGTTCGAATGAACCCCACTATATGGTGCAAGTGGGGCTTCATTAGAAGGGGGTTGGGGTTCATTAGATGGGGGGGGGGGGTGTTCATTCAAAGGGGTGGGGGGAGGGGGTGACTAGAAGTGGGGGACTTCATTCGAACCCCCTTCATTAGAAGGGGTAAAACATTTTAAATTTTTTGATAGGCATTTCTAATTTTTCTTCATGTGAAAAATTGTAACCCACTATTGTGGGTTTACCCCTTTTTACATATATTAATAATTAAATATAATATTTATCTATATTTTATTTTTAAATATTTGTTATATTTATTTAAAACTAATTAATATAATAAAATATATTAAAGATTTAATATTAATTTATATTTATTTTTAAAGTATATTTATATTTATTATAAACCATATTCAATTCATATTTATTATTACATATTATATGAAACATGATGCATATTATTAAGTATAAATATTATATACACTCCCTTTTCCTCCCACCCTATCTCTATCTCTCTACCACTACCCCCTCTCTACTACTTTTCTCTATCACATCATGTATTTCTCACTCTTCCCCCTCTATATATTCTTTTCTCTACCTCTCTTCACATCACTTCGTATATCTTTATCTTTCTCTCTGTATCTCCTCCTCTCTCATTGTCTCCCTTTTTCTTTTTCTTTTTCTATTTCTATTTCTCCCTCTCTCTCTTTCTCTCTACTTCCATCGCTCCCTGTTTATATGTTTATCTATATTTTTTACACCGCTTTTATATTTCCCAAGTTATATCTATCTCTATCTCTATTCCTCTCTCCTTATCACTCCCTCTTTCTATTTATCTCTACTTCTCTCTCCTCTCTGTATTTCTCTCCCCCTCTCCCTCCCTCTTTATCTATTTATAAATATATATCCCTCTCTCTATATCTCTTCATATCTCTCTCTTAATCATATACACATACTCCCTCTTTCTCCTTCCCAACCTCTATCTCTATCTCTCTATCTTTTTGCCTATCTATACATCTCTCTATACTTATCTCTATCACCTTAACTCTCTCTAAGTCTTTCTCCCTATCTCTCCCTCCCCCTCCCCCTCTCTATCTATATTTCATTATTTCTACCTCTATCTCTTTCTCTCTCTCTCTCACTCCTCTCTCTATCTCTTTCTATCTATCTCTATCTATCTCTATCTAAATCTATCTCACTATCTCTCTCCCTATACATCTATATCCTTTCCCTTTCTCCCCTTCTCTCTCTATCCTATTCACTCCATCTCTCTCTCTCTGAATCTCTTCTACTATATATGTTTATCTTTATTTATTTCTTGATCTCCCTCTAACTCATCTCTTTATCTCTTTCTATCCATATCCTTCTCTATGTATATCTCCCTATCCATGTATCTCTCTATCTCTTTATATATTTCCCTATCCCTCTCTATCTCTCTATATCACTCTCTATCTATATCTCTCCCTCTCCCTCTCCTCCCTCTTCTTCTCTCTCCCTCTCTACATATATCTCCCTCTTCCTTATCATCTCTCTCTCCCACCTCTATCTTTCTCTCTCCCATTCTCTCCCTCCCTCTCTCTATCTCTCCCCATATCTCCCTCTCTTGCTCCTTCCATATCCCCCTATCTATCTTTATATCTCAACCTCTCTCTCCCTATATCTTCCCATATATCTCTATATCTATTTTTTTATCTTCCCATTTATCTATCTCTCCCTCTCCCCCTCTCTCTATATCTCCTTATATCTCTATCTTTAATCACTCTATCTCGCCATATATATCTCTCCCTCTTCCTCTTTGTCTCTTTATCTCTTCCCCTCTATCTATATCTATCTCTCCCCCTCTATATCCCTATTTCTCTCTATATTTGTCTCTTCCTCTTTCTCTCTCTATATCTCTATCTATTTGTCTTATATTTCCTCTCTCATTCTATATTCATCTCTACCTCTATCTATTTGTCTCACTCTTCCTCTCTCACTCTATATTAATCTCTACCTCTATATTCCTCTCTCCACCTCAATCAAGTTAGAAATGTCTCCCTCTCTCTATCTTATTCACTCCATCCCTCCCTCTATCTCTTATACTCTATACCTTTATTTTTATTTATCACAGGATCTTCCTCTCACTCATCTCTCTATCTGTTTCTATCCATATCCTTCTCTACGTATATCTCCCTATCTATCTATCTACCTGTATCTTTATCTCTTTTCATATCCCTCTCTATCTCTCTATATCACCCTTTATTATCTCCCCCTCTTCCTCTCCCTCTCTTCCCCCTCTTCTTCTCTCTCTCTCTCTCTCTATCTTTCTTTCTCTACTCTCTATTTTTCTCTCTTTATCTCTCTCTCCCCCCTTTCTATATCTCCTTATATCTCTATCTTTATATCACTCTAGATATCTTTCAATATATCTCTCTCTATCTCTCCCTCTTTCTCTTTATCTCTTTCTCTCTATTTATCTCTCTCTATCTCCCCCTTCTATCTCCACATCTCTTTTCTTTTCTTCTCCCCCTATCTCTCTATATCTCTATCAATTTATCTCCCTCTTCCTCTCTCGTTCTATATTCATCTATACCTCTATCTATTTTTCTCACTCTTCCTCTCTCACTCCATACTGTAGATGAAAAAATCTACAAAAGAGACTTAAACTATCCCACACATTAGCATAAGCTAGTTTAAATCAACAAACTCAACATCCCTATGAAATATTGAATCATGTTAAATAATTCAACTAATGAAAACAGGACAAGTTAAACAAAAGCATATGCACAAACATGAATCATACCTATTCCATATTAGATTGGTGCACCTTTGGTATGTGAAGGAGCCCTTTCCCAAATCCTTGAAGATGCTATGCTATGAAGTGGATAAAATTAGCTCTCAATGTGAAGAGAGTAACTTTTATCAAATTGTGGATGCAAATGATGAAGAAAAGCCTTGGATTTATAGGTGAGATTGGGAGAAGAAGAGGCAAAGTGGAGGAATGTGGGACTAATCCTCAACCAATAGGAAGAATCTACTTGTCATCATGTGAGGGGAGAAATCTTGAGCACATTTTGGTCTTTATGCAAGATAAATGCAATTAGGTGAGTTTTGAAATTTGAAAATAGCATTAAATGCATATGCTTGAGAGTTTTGGGGGAGAAATTTGTTTGAACAAAAAAATTCAAACAAATGGAGTTAATGAGGGCATATTCCTTGGGAATATTCTTTGTGAGGAAAATGGAGTTTTAATAAATTAAAATAAATGATTTATTGTGCAAGTGGGAAAATCTAAAGGATGGGACATGGATTAGAGTTAGCATTCATCAGGGATTTGATTAATTAAGCTGATATTAGGTGATTGTGACATTGAACTTGAATTTTTGGATTTATTTAAATTGAATGAGAAGATAAAGATCATTTAGAGATTTAATTAAAAATTTGGGTTTATTTAATTAAATGGAAGATCTTTAGGAGAATAATTAAATAATTTGATTTATTTAATTAAGTTTGATAACCTTAGGAGATAAATCAAATAAACTTGATTTATTTAATTGATGGGCGAATATGATTAAATATGATTAATTCATGATGTCCATTTTGCATGTCTACACATAATATATTCTTCTCTCCCACTCCATCTCTAGAAATATATCCCTCTACCCATCCATCTCTCTCCCTATCTCTACCCCCTCACACTTCAGAGACCTTCATTGTTTTCTTGATTTAGAGGTTTTCTTTCACTCATTTTTAGAGACCCTTTTTGCACAAAAAATATCATTTTCTGAAAGGCCAACCTATTGAACTCATGTAATACATAAATTTATGCAAAAAATAGGCTTAAATTTTCCCTAATTGACATTCCACCTCTTCGGTGTACCCATTACACGCATAGGTGTGATTGCTACTATATAATTTATTTGCAAAAATAAGATGTTATTTGTGTATTTTAACTATTTTCATTGAAAATAATAATTTATGTTCAAAAATAGTAATTATTAAATTAATAAGTAAATTTTATGATAATAAATTAGATTTGAAAAAAAAAAAAAAAAGCTATGCTTTTAGAAAGTATGCTAGACTTGAAAAGTTATATAAAGAAGGTAAAATGGTAAAAAAGTGGGCATAGGGTGAGAAAAAAGAACATAAAAAAAAAGATGTGTCATTTCACAAATTATTTTTCACCACTAAATTTTTAGATATAGTGTTGACATGCACTATTTATTTATTTTTTTTGTATGATGTCATTTCTATTTCTTAAAATTGACTTGTTTGGGAACTTTAGAAATATATTTTGAAGTAATGGAGCTAATGAAGACAAAGTGGTGCATGAAATGTTTATGATAGTAATGGAGTTGGTTTATTTGGTTAGTGTTGCAAGAGTTTCAACTATTCTTGGGATGTCTTGTTGGATGTGTAGATGGGAGAGACATGTTACATGTATTAGGATTCTCTAATTAGAAATAGCTCCAAGGAAAGATATTATATTCCTTGTCAATGAAATATTAAAAATAAAGGTGTAGACACATAAGAATGGTCTAGACCTACAAAACACATTTTTATACATCCTATCATACTTCGTCTCAACATAATATTTAATTATGTCCTATAGTCCAAATTTAGCTACTAATTAAATAATTCTCAATTATTTAGTTAAGTCATATCTTTTATTCCTTTTGGGTATTTAAATAAATTCTTAAATTTATTTAATTATCCTTTATTTCCTCTTGATTATTTAAATAAATAAACTTTATTTATTTATTTAAATACGTCATTAATTCCTCATGTTTTCTTATAATTAAATAAATTCCTTAATTTATTTAATTATTCCTCACTTGGGATTTTTCTAATTTTAAATAAAACCATTTATTTAAAAATCATCCACTTTCTATTTCTTCTTGATTATTTAAATAAATAAACTTTATTTATTTATTTAAATAAATCATTAGTTTCCCATATCTTTCTATAATTAAATAAATCTCTTTGATTTGTTTAATTTATTTATTTTTGATCGGTAAGCAAGATTATTATATTGATATTCGTAAAAGGAGATACATCGTTTAGGCCCAAACTGGGCATCCACCATGACTACACTAGAAATAGACCAGACTTGGACTCCAACCAAAATTTGTTAACTGGGTGGACACAACCACCATTTAACCAACATTGAAAAAAAAAAGAAAGCTATTCCACTTGACATTTATAGAATCAAAAGACAAAAAGCACCATTCATATCACTGAACCCCAGAGACAAAAAAGATCCATAGACCAACATCAAACACCAACCAACCCATCTCACCATACATTTTGTTGAGAAAAAACTCAGAATTCCCTCTTACAGGCCGAGTCTTCCATAGGCACCAAACAAAATTTCATTTTCAAAAACTCTACTCCTTCTATAGCCAAACGTCTATGCTTAATGAGAGCCAGGCCCTTCACATCCAAAATTATAGGAAATTAGTTTATCTAGGAGATGCAAGTCTTCTGGGCATGGGATACCTTTACCAAGTCGAGCTGCAACCAACATATCCTTGTGAAAGAGGCCCTGCATGATTGCTCATGCATCCGTTTTTGAAGCCCCCAAATATAGTAGGCCAACCAACTCTTGAGAGGAGATGTTTGAATCCAAATGATACCATTCAATGTCCTCCATGAAAGCTTTCCTAGCCAAACATTTGATAGTTGCGAAGGTCAAATAATCCAGGTGACGGATAATATGGTGTAGTCAAAGAGAGGAAATTGGTCCTTTAAAGGAATTTTTCCTTTTGGAGCTTTTCAACTATACTAGTGTCACCATCCCTCCCATTTCCAATTCCTTTGTAGAGACTAGAAGAATAAACTTGCTCATCGCACACATAGGGCACTAGAAGCCAAACCACCAAAAGCTATAGGAATGAAACGATGCCACCTAATGGTAATAAAGGCCTTAACAAACATGCTTGGCTACCATTCATTGCAACCTATCGAATGTCCTTAAAAGGACAAGCCATTCTCGATGAGCCGGTGAAGAATGATGAGTTTTACTTCACCTAGAGAGTTCTACGAACGTGTGGCCAACACGTCCCCCTACCAACTCACGTGTCCCACTCAACCACACCACATCAGAAATCATTGGATGGGGTGGCTCCCTCCCTTCCTCCCACTTGATTTGTTTAATTATTATTCACTTTTTTTTTTTCTAATTTTAAATAAAATCATCTATTTAAAATTGTCCACTTTCTAATTTCTCTCCAAGTAAATAATTTAAAATCATTATTTACTATCACATGACCCCACCACTTTTTGAATTAAATTGATTTTTAATTGAAAAGGACCACATCAACTCTTGTGGGAATTAATTTTAAATTTCTATTTTAATTCTCCACTCTCGTCTTTTTATGTGCCAGATCTTCTTGGTACATGCTTTCTTGTCCATTGATTTGATTTTTCTAAAATCAATCTAAGCCCTTCATTTCAAATTTTACCCTAATATTTCCCTAACCCTAAGTGAAGGTTGTCACATTTAATTTCACCCTTTGATCTTAAGGAATTTATCATCTTTTAATCTTGGTCATTCAACTAAAAATTGTGTTTCTATAAAAAGGCAATTTTAGTCTCATTTTGACAACTTCTTTTCATCTAGATCTTGTATCTCATCTCTTAATCTCTTAATCTCTCAACTTCATCCACATCTAGAATAATAGACGTTTGCATATTACAATTGCATTCTTGCATTTCTTTATCAAATCCTTCAATATTTGCTTAGGTCTTGTCATAGTTAGTATTTGCTCACAAAGAAATCTGAGGGAAAACTCAATATTTGCAGCAAATAGAGAAGATGCAATGAAGGTCAATCATGAAGGTATTGAAGATATTTGGTGAAACATTTCCTTTTCTTTATTCTTTTATCTCCTTTGTGCTTCATTTTTATTAGGGTTTAATTGTGTATGTTTGTTACAAGATTATCACCTTTTAGATTTTTCCCTATGTTACAAAAGGTTGTTGGAAGAATGTCAAGTGATACTATACTAATTCAAAAGGCTACGGAAATTTTTTTTGGAAAATTCATATAATTCATAACCACATTTCAAACATTATTTATTGTAATTTTCATCAAAGGATATATTTTTTCCTTAGTAGTGCTATAAAACTAATTACTCTATTACTTGTAGTTAATCACTTTCCAGGACTATGGCCCTAATTTTTTGAGTTGTCTTATTATTTGGATAGGATATTTGTACATACTTTGTGGTTAGCTTGGCATATTGATAATTGTTTTCTTTCAACTTTGTTGTTCTAGTTGTTTGGTTGTTGCTTGACCAACATCTTATATATTAATGTACTTCATTATTTTTTAATTGATAATTTTCTTCTTTAATAAATTAATTTGAAAAGACAAATTTTATTTTATTAGAATAAATGTTTATAAAGTTTAACACAAAATGATATGTTCACTCCATCTAGATAATATTTAAACCAAAAAATCTTTCCTAGCCCTTAATCTAATCTAATAAACTAATATTTTTGGCATAAAAAAATAATATAAATTAATTAAAATGAGTTAAGGATTTCATTTGATTAATTAAAATGAAAGGATTTCATTCTATATTAAATTGAATTTGATTAAAATATTGAATTAAGAAGAGTAAATATGATAAATGAGGGTATTTCATTCTATATTCAAAGGAGAGGAATAGTTTAGATTTTAAAATTCTTCGGATAAGAAGTATAATACTTTTTTGTAACTCGTCAAATTAAAAATAGTTGATTAGCAATATAAAGGGTCAAATCAATGAATTTGGTTCACTTCTTTGGATACAATTATGATTCTTTATTTTTCTAATTTACATATGCACTCTCTATTGTCCAAATTAGTGATATAAATGAATTTATTTAGTGACCTTCCAAATTGATAAGTGATAAGATATCTTAAGATGGCCAATAGAGGAATATTAGATTTATAAACATACCAATGATTAAAAAAAGGAAGTTTCAACTATGTAAATTCTCTAGAAAGGTGTAACCCTAGATTCATGGTCCTTTAATTCAAATGATCAAGTGAGATAGAATGATAGCACATGACAAGGAGATCATAAAATGAATCAAATTGAATGGCTTTGAATATAAGTATATAGAAATAAATCATTTAAATGTCATTTAGCTCTTTCTAAATAAGGAAAGAATAGTAAAAATCAAGTAATATTTGAAAATTGAAATTTAAAATTTCAGGGTCCATATGTATAACTAGTACACCAACCATGAATACATGGACATACAATAGGGCATGAAAATGGTAGAATCAATGTGAATAATGGAATAATATGAAGATGGGTGTATGAATATACATAATAAATGTATAATTAGGATGAAATGTAACAATTTTTCTTTACTCATAAAGAAATCTTAGAGGATTTTTGATGATTTTTTCTTATTCCTCCTTAATTATCCATGAATATTTATCATGTGGCCTTTGGTTCTAGAACTAAGGCCATCCTTCAAAGTAAAGAAATATCTTATTCTTTCCTATAACATTTTTTGATATTGTTAGCACTATTTTTATGGTGATTCTAATTATTCCTACTACATTCCTTAAGTTGGCCTTAATTTTTAGAATATCTTTTTTTAATGATGACAACATTTAATCTTTCATAGTGTTTCAAACTTCAACCTATTTGTTTCCTCCATGACCTACCAATACTTGAAACTTAACTTATTGTCCTCAATTGAAATAAAAACATCACCTCCAATTCAACCAGCAGTAAAACTCTTAAACTTAATATATTAATTTCTATATAGAACAATAAATTGACCTAACTTTCTTATACATACAAACAAACAAACTTATCATACAACATATTCACAAAGGATGTAACTACCCATATATAAAATCAAGGGAATGGATATCATAAAAAGTATAGCTTGTTTGTTCTCCTTATGCTTAGGACTTTTTTCCTCTTCTAGAGTGCTTTTATCCACACTCCAAACATTGTCTACCATCACTTTCCCCTTCTGTTTAGAGTAGTATTTGTTTCTTCCACCATCCTCATCGCCATCTAACTTCACACCCATCTCAATTATAGGGTCATCTATGACCAGAATGGGATCCACCTATATCAGGGGCTCCCTAAGGAGGTCCTCTAAAAAAACTGGTGCTTCCTAAATCAAATAATTAATGGGAAAGGGTTTCCGTAAGGCATGAAGCCATCCAGTACAAAAGCACTCGCAGCAAGGAATTCATTTAATTAATGATAGATGAAAAAAGAGATCGAAGTCAATGTCGCGTGATGGCAACGAAGATACTTATAATAATATCTATCGACAAATCGAAACTATCGACCAATCAAAGCTATTTTTAATACTAATTCAATTATTATTTTATATTGAATTAGGTCAAAAAGAATATACAGATATTACACAGTTAGCATGTTAGGTAACAGACAATGGAATTAGACGGCATTTCGTCTTGCTTTTAAGATTCTAGAAGGTACATTGGAATTGAAAAATTAAACAACTATTTTAAATAATTGTCAAAACCTACAGAACTGTTTTCTCAAAGTTCTCGAAGTAAGTTAGAATTCAATTTTTTTATAAATGTTTTTAAACGTTATGATTTATTATATAAAAATAAAGACGTTCATGTTTATGTATTCTAAAAAAAATCTTTGAAAATAATCATTTTTAATATGATATACAGATTCTAATATTTATGTAATTTAATTATTTTTATTTTAAAATTATATTTATTTAATTAGTAAGAAAAATTTTAGATAGTAAATTTGATTTATTTTCAAATAAATTTTGGATGTGCTTTTATAAAGTATTGTACACAAAAGATAAAATGGTAAAAGTGATTATAGGGTATACGACATACGCTTGATTGCATTTTTCTTCCTCACTTTCACTAGATGGTCAAAGTTTTAATGTGACCCATTCTTTTGTGCCACGACCAACTTTCATCAATTTGTCCTAATAGACATCTTTCGCCTTTCACCTCATTTAGATGGTGTAAATTACTTGTTCTGCTTGCTTCAGTAACAAGTCTATCGGAGCTAGCTTTCCTTATCTACATCCACTAGCATGAAATAACAAATTATATCCTTTGTCACACATCTGACTAACACTGAGCAAGTTATGTTTTAGCCCTTCAACATACAACACATCTTGAGCATTAGTTTTACCATCTATTCTTAATGTAGCTTTTCCAGTTATTTTAGCAGTGGTATTATCACCAAACTTAACTCTATCACCATTCCATTTCTCCAAACTAGTAAACTTTCTCTTATCTCTAGTCATATGACTAGAGAAACCATTGTCAATCAGTCAAGGATTACTTTTTCCTTTGGCATGAAAGGTTGTTTGAACCCTCATTGAATTTTTATTCTCCATCTCATTCTTCTTTTCTCTCTAATGTCTTTTTAGATTTTTCTACTTTTCCTTAGAGTTTTGTGTAGATTATTTCTTTCGTGCAGGGGGTTTAAATTCTTTGTTTTGACTTGCATGAACATGAGCTGATCTGGTTTTTTACTTTGGGAGACAAAATTCTTTTTCTCCTATATAGAGGGCTTTGTTAACACACTTCTACACAATTTGGAAATATGGCCATAAGTGTTACATTTATAATAGACATCATTTAGACCAACTAAAGGAGTAAAAGGATTCTTCCTTCCAAAGTTATGACTATCATTTATAAAAGGTATAATCATATAATCAATAGCTTTATGTTCATAGTGATTACATGAAAAATAATAACCATGAAAAGAAAAGGAAAAAAACCTAGTTTGTCTTGCAAGTTGGCATTTGAATCTCCTCTTTGAATTGTGCACTTTGATAAATTCATCATCCATTTTTTTTGTGATCTTCATTCTTATTCTTCATGAACTCTTCAAACTTCTTGGAAGTGGTTGCATTGTTTTTAGAGACATCACCCTTGAAAATATTATCTCCGTCATATCCTAAACCAACAAACTTGTTGAAAATATATCTTTGACTGCCAATCATTTCACCAAGGACTTCAAAAAAATTCAAAGCTTTATACTTCTATTTGAATGTAGATTTATCTTCTCCAATTCCTTCCTTAAAAATACAACTTCAGCCTCTATTTTATTGCATTCTTCTATTTTTTTCTTTAAATCCAAACTAGTTATCTTTACAATTCTCTTTGATTCTTCCAACTATAGCTTCAGGTCAATGAAAAGTTTCTCAAACTCTTAAATCCTTAACTTGTACTTCTCATTATGTTTACTTTCATCTCTCAAGTCTTCTAAAGCATAGACTAGTTCACCTTTCAAATCTACCTCACCTTCTTTTTCCTCTTCAGAATCTTCACATTCTTTAACTTCTTTAGCCATAAATGTAGTTCGACCTCCTTGACTTGAAGAAGAGAAATCATCTTAAGAGCTAATTTCTTTATCTACAAAAATAATATTCTTCTTTTTACCATAGTTTCTCTTTTTATATTTGGAAACTTCTTGATTCCTAGAACTATCTCCCTTTTCATTTTCATTTAAAGGACATTTTGAGGCATAATTATCTATTTCTCCATAGTTAAAACATTTGAAAGGAAGCTTACCTTTATATTTTCCAGTGCCCTTGAATCTTCTGAAAAAATTTGTATCCTTTTTTTGAATTGTATCAAATTCTGAATCAACTTCAATCTTCTTGATTTTGGAACTCTTGGATGTTTCTTCACTCTTTTTTGATCCTTTACTTTCATTTCTCATTTTATATGCAATCAGAGACCCAAACAATAGATCCATAGAAAAATTATCTAGATCTTTAAATTCTTCTATTGTAGAAAACTTATAATCAAATCTTTGTGGGAGAGACCTCAAAACCTTCTTTACGAAAAACTTATCTTCAATATTTTCATTGAGACCTTTGATTACATTTACTACCTCATCTACCCTAAGTAAGTATGCTACAATATTTTCTTCATTTTTCATCTTAAGAGTCTCCAAATGTCTTGCATGAGTTTGCAACTTTGCTTGTTTTAGTTTGTCATCACCCTCGTAGATATTATGATTCATTTTCTCCCATACTTCTTTGGTAGAACTACAATGCATGACTTTTACTAATTCTGAGTTGCTTAAACCACATAAAATAACATTTCTAGTTTTTGCATTGTATTCACAAGCTTTCTTGATCATAGTGTCAATAAGAGGAGATTTTGGTTCTTTGTATCCATTTATAACAAATTGCCATACATCAAATCCAAGAGAATCTAGATAAGTCTCCATTCTAATTTTCTAGAAAAAATAATTTGTTTCATCAAACAAAGGTGCTAGATATTTAAATAATATCCTTCTTGTTCATCCATAATGTTCTTGAAACCAGATATAACTCAAGTTGTTAAAATTTCTTCATTGAACCTTGTGCTTTGATACCAATTGTTGAAAGAATGCCAATAAACTAAGAGGAGGGTGAATCAGCATATGCAATTTTTTACCAGAATTAAATAGCAGACAAGATTTAAGATCACACATATACATCACACACATAAGAAGACACCAGATATAAGTGGAAAAACACAATGTGGAAAATAACCATGGTGACAAAAGCTACTAGGATATACTATCCTAATCCAACCTCACAATAAAAGATATTATATATGTTTTGTAAGCACCAAATTATAGGTACATTGACACCCAAAATAATGTTTAAGGCACCAACCTCCAGGTACACTGCACACTTAAGATAATATTTTGAGGCACCAACCTTAAGGTACACCACACATCTAATTGAGAATTAACTCAATCTTTTCAATGCATCAAGCTTTACAAAATTACAAATTTATATATGCTAATACTAGGGTGTGTGTAAGAAGTTGAGTCCACTTTTTGGCCAAAAAGTGGAAGTGTTTTCCCCGATTTTCAAAATTTGTCACATTTGACCTTAAAATTTGAAGCAATTAGAGATGGAATCTTGGAAAAGTCACTAATAATAAAATGTAGTACTCAGAGTTTAGTTCCAAAATATGTAATTTATTTTAGTACCCAGACGATACAAATTTATTTTCAATAGGAATTTCTAAAAACCACTATTTAAAAGTTACTTTTTTAAAACCATACCATGCACGTGTTCATCATCCATATTTTGACCTAAATAGTCATATTTTTATAAAACCTTTCGGGAAATGATTTGTAACTCATTGAAGCACACTTTCAATATTTTTTTATAATTTTTTATTAAATTTTTTTTGCTAATTTTTTACCACCCATATTTGTTGTTTTGAAAAATTGTTGTGTAGAGATGACCTAAACTTATCATTTTTTATTTTATTTTTCAAATTGAAAAGAATTTTCTGAAGTATGCTTTCGTACAATTCCTTTTTCAAAAAATATTTTAATAAAAAACTATTAAAATTCTAAAAATCCTTGATATTTGAAGTTTATGGATTAGTTTCATCACAATTAATTGAAAAATAGAAAAAATATTCCAATTGTAAAAAAAATACATATTTGGAATCTACAATGTCTCATCTATAATGGGTTTTAATTTTGTCAAAAATAGTTTGCAAAAAAGGTCTTCAGACATATGTCCAAAGTCATTATTTTCTTGTGGCATTGATGTGACCTTCAAGTGGTAGGTTAAACTAAGTCCAAAGGTTAGGTTCGGGTTCCTGAGCCTTTTCCTGAACCAAAAAACAAAGGAAAAATTTGACTAATAATTCAAATTTTTAAAAATAGGACCCATTCTAAAACAGGATCCCATTTCATAAAAAAATAAAAACATGTCATCTATAAAATAGGATCCCTTTTTTAAAAATGAGATCCGAGTATGTGTAGGATCATGATGGGCCAAAAAGTGGCAATATGTAAGTGATATGGTGGCCCATGTGGCTGACGACCTTTTTTTTTAATCCAAAATTGATGAAATGAAATGGGTTTTTAAAGAAGATTATCATCTTTCCACCAATATAAATTATGTTTTACTTTGAATTTAATAAATAATTATTATTCATTTTCTATTTGAATTATGACTAAAATCCTAATTGATAGGCTGATTGAAAAAAATCTATAGCTTTCAAATGGTATCACATTTTTTGAATCCAAAATATGTGTCAAATTCTATGCTTCACATAATATAGGATTAAAAAAAAAGAATTGAATTTCATGAAGTTTTGACCAAGTGAAGGTGGTTAGACATACGAGTTTTTATATTTTTTAAAAGTTGTAATAAAAAAATCATAATTAATTATTTACTTGGAAAAAAATTACAAAAAATCTGCATCACATCGGGACATAAGTCCTCTACTTATATCTAAAATATTATAAAAAAATATTATCATTTTATTATGGTTAGGGTGGTTAGACAGACACCTACTTCTTATTTTTTCCCTAAAATTCAAGTACCACTGCATTGAAATTTTAAATTTTTACCAAAAAGATTTTTCTTTTTTTTAAATAAACCTAGTAGTTTAGAAACTACATTCAATTTTCTATAGATTCTATTCATACATATTTTTGAAATAATATAGATAAGTTATTCAAATTTTTACGTCAAGTTTCCTAACTCTGATTTTCTAAAGTTTTCATTGCCATTTAAGGTCCTATTTTCCATGATGATCTTGCACATACCCATCCCATTTCTTAAAAGCATAAAAAAATATTTCTTTATGTGTTTATGAAACGGGATTCCATTTTGCAAAAGTCATTAGAAAGTCACATATGTCCAAAGTCACTATTTTCTTGTGACATTGACATGACCTTCAAGTTGGAAGTCAAACTAGGTTCAAAGCTTAGATTCGAGCCCCCAAGGCTTTCCTCAAACCAAAAAAAGAAAGAAAAATTTTACCAAAAATTCAAATTTTCGAAAACGGAATCCCATTTCATAAAAAGTTTACTTTTTTATACTTTAATGAAATAGGATCCTATTTTGAAAATAAGATCCCATTTTGAAAATGGGATCCGTTTTTATAAAATGGGATCCCATTTTTCAAAATGGGACCATCTTTCTTAAAAGTATAAAAAAATAAAAATTATGCGTTTATGAAATGGGATCCCATTTTCCAAAACGGGATCCCATTTCATAAATGGATAAAAAATTATTTCTTTTATGAAACAGGATCTCATTTTTGGCTTGAGACCTTGAAGCGAAATAAGATCCCGTTTGCTTAATAACGGGATCACGTTTCATTTTTCCCAATTTCTGGTTTTTTTCTAAGTCTGAAACTTCCACCTTAAGTGAACTCAATTTTGAGCATTCACCCATTGGTTCTTCTTCAACCTGAGAATGCAACATTTCAATTAGTTAATCTGGACTCTCTTCCTCTACTCTCCACTTCTCTCAATTCACCATTAGCATAATCATCCTTTAATAGCTCTTTTTTTATCTATCACAATATATACTCTAACACAAAACACATCCAAGTTAATAACTTTTATGTCTTCAAATGATATGCTATTATGTCTCCCCAATGTACATGATATGAAAAAATTCTATATTTTGCAACCACTCTTGTTGCCATTCTAACCATGATAGTAACCCTAACTAAATCACAATCACATGAAATGTTTGCATTTATAATTTTTCAAAAATTGGCTTCATCTCTATAACTACCTATCAAATTTAGTCTTTGAGAGGCATTTGTTTGCACACATTGAACATCAACCATTTATCTTTCCTTTTCTGCCATGATTTGATGATCATCAGTCAATTGGTTGATCTATATCAGACACCATTAGCTCTTAGTGTAGCTTTTCTTTACACTTGAAGAATGATAATCGTTATGTATAGGAGCTATGTGAAGCAATAAGTGATTGCCACCCATGATCATGGAAATGTGTTGGAATATTGTGTTCTCGCACAACCAAAATAGGGATCCAGTATTCTTTCCATGAAATAGAAGAAACTGTTTGATCTTCAACTTCAACTCACATTGTCAATCTTTATTGCAAATATTTTTATAAGCACATTTTAGCCTTGTTCTTGAAGACTTAGAATTGTGATGCATAGATTCCTTGTGTTGCAATCATCTTTCGAAACTGGTCACTATTTCATGCTATCATAGATATTGTTGTGTTAGAAAGACATGGAAATGTGATTCTTTATTAGTCGTTGATCTCAACACCCTTTGCATTGACCATCAAATTTCCAAAGATTTGTTTTGTGTTTGGTCCCATCAAGCACGTAGCGTGATCTCGTGATTCTAAAGCCAAGAAATTGGGGCCTACCACATGTCTTGCGATCATGTAGAAGTCTTTAGGGTAAAAGTGCAAAGCTATGTTACACTTTCAACCAACTTATCAACACAAGTTAATTTAAGTATTTCTAACTATACATATATTTTGGTCAAACATATGATCTTGTAAGATTCATTCTAGCTAAGTTAGATATATCCACAACTTTTCCAACTAGAATTGCTGGCTAAATGCATATGTAGCACCACATTGAGGCCAATTTATCAAAAAAATGGATTTATTTGAAAAAAATTCAATGTTTTAACAATTTCTACACGTGTAAATAACACTTTTTTAAAATCTAAAAATACCCTTTTGTAGATCCATAAGCCTAGTTTTCAAATATATATATTACTTAATAATTAAATTATTATCTATATTTTTCTTTTTATTTTCACTAAAAGTAGGTTATCAACAAAAAATATTAGGTTGATTATTATGAAAAAGAAAAATAGTAAAACTAATTAAAAAAAATTGAAATAAATAATGATGCACTAGATAAAAAAATATATATCAAGAGGTTTTTATTTTTTTTCCATTTTAGATAAATAGATAATATGAAAGTTGACATGTGGTGGAAACAACTATATTTAAATATGTGCACATTTTAATATTTATTTAAAAATATTGTAGGCATGTAAAATATACATGCACCTAATCTGGAATCACTAATTTCATTTTGTCATTAATTATCCTTCTTCAAATCATTTTAATCAAATAATCTTTATCTAATTAAAATTCATCACCTTTCCTCTTTTAATTAAATCAATATTTATTAGATAAATCAACTTTATCTAATTAAATATATCATTCTATTTAATTAAATCATATCCTTCTATGTAATTAAATTTAATTAATCTCCTAAAGTTCCTTCATTTAATTGAATAAATCCAAATATTTAATTAAATCTCTAATGTTCTTTATCTTCTCATTTAATTTAAATAAATCCAAATATTTAAGTTGAATGTCACAATCAACTAACCTCCATTAAAACTAATCAATTCATAATTACAACTAATTCTAATCCATGTTGCATCCTCTAGATAATGCAACTTGCACAATAAATCATTTATTTTGATTTATTAAAACTCTATTTTCCCTCACAAGGCATATTCCCAAGGAATATTCCCTCATTAACTCCATTTGTTTGACTTTCTTGTCTAAACAAATTTTCCCCCCAAATCTCTCAACCATATGCATTTAATGCTATTTTTCAAATTTCAAACTCACCTAATAAGCATTTACTTGCACAAACACCAAAATGTGCTCACCCTTCATCCTCTAACATCTTGACAAGTGGCATGTATCCATTGGTTGAGGATTGATCCCACATTCATCCAATTTTCCTCTTCTTCTCTCAATCTCATCTATAAATTCAAGGCTTTTCTTCTCATTTTACGATCCACAATTTGAGCATTTTTATTATAGTCATTTGGAGTTCATTATCTTGCATCCTTTGTTTATCATCATCTTGAGGCTTATCAAGGATTGGGAAAGGGCTCCTTTACATATCAAAGGTGCACCAATCCACTATAGAATAGGTATGCACCATACTTATTTTATGCTTTTAATCATTTTATTTGATTTATTGATCACTTTGATTGCATTGTAAGTATGTTGGATTATTTCATAGGAGTAGTTTGTTTGCTTGGTTTTAAACTAACTATATTAATGTGGGTTTTAGTTTAAGCTTTTGAATATTTTCATACTCACATTTTGGCACCCACTGTTCCATTTGCTTCCATTTCATTTTATTAGTCTTACTCTAATTTCTAAGGTGGAAGAGGAGTAAATTACATTTGACGTTTGTTGACTTCATTCTACTTTCTATCACACGAAATAGGACTTCTATGATTTTTTAATTGTTCTGGCTGCAAAGAAGTCCTGGACTAATCTTGCTATGTTCTGCGATTTTTTGAGTCTCTGTGAATGTCAGAGGTAGATGCTGTAAATTTATTACGTTTTAAACTTACTATGTAGTGCTGAAAATGATAAAGCCTCTACAGGTGATGTTGTTCGCAATTTCCTTTTTTGTTATTCAATTCTTCTCTCCTACTATAGTTCGATCTAATTTCACATTGTTCATTAAATAAAGTTTCACTTAAGATTCATTATAGTGAGTAGTTGGCAGCTACCATTTAGAGTATGAAGGTGTCAATGTAGAGTTGTGCTAATTTTTCAGGCTTTATGACACCTTCCATCAAATCATTCCACAGAAAAAGTAAGCTTGACAGTCTATTGATCCAAAGTAATATATCCATGCAAATGTTGTTGACTTGTGTAGCAAGCCAAGGGTCGTGCAACAAGGTTGATTACTTCCAGACGATCACTAGTACATCGAGAAGGAACTTCATGACCGAGACCAGGACAAGCACAATGTTGGGAAGTGATGTGAACTCTTCATTTCCTACAACAATGGCAGTGATATTGGCGGATGCCCAAAAGCTCGATTGCTGGGCACACTCATCATGACTTGAATTTCTTTGCTGATAATTTTCCTCAAAGATTAAACCCTCTCCAAATTTTCTTTTTTTTTGGAATTCAACCAATTTATGATTCACCACTGATATTCAATCTAGTTAATCTAAGCATGTTTTCGGAGATCACATGTAGGTTGAGGAATTTTCTATTTTCCTGAAAGATCATGTGAAATGATGAATTTATTTGAATGATGATCTATATTTGGCTGTGAAATATTTTTATTCTTTTTAACTAAATGTGACTATAAATAAGAACTAGAACTTGTGAGCAACTAAATTTATGATGAAACTTTCATAATAACTTAATTGATGAGATATATATTCAAACTTGATTCAAGGAGAGCTAAAATAGAATTTTAGAATTATGTTTTTGTTTAATTAATATAAGTTGCAGTTTCCAAATATTTATGGTATTATCATTACCTCCCCAGCTTTTTCCTCTTCAACATCACCACCATGTTTGATGTCAACTACATGTTAGACACATCAGTAACATTAGTAGTGACCTGCTAATGTTGAGGCTCCTGCTAAGGCTCATCTCAACCTTGCTCTTTAGATTGAATGAAATGAGAGCTCTACCTCACTCAAACCTGTTGTAGTAGGTTGGAGTTGTTCGTGCGTACATATAGTCTTTTATAAAATCACACTAAGCTCGAAATGAAACAACAATGAGAAGCCCTATCATTAAGTTGGAACTATTTTAAATTAGTATGTGATAGCACAAAAATTCCCCCTTGATTTGCTTTATATGACAAGTTGATCCCTCTGATGAACCTTGGACTTTAGCTGATAAATTTTGGAATTTGATTGCCAACTGTAAATCAATCTTTCGAATTGTTTAAGACATATCTTGTGAAATTGACCAGGTGGGTAAGATTCGATATTGGTTGAAGATGTGCATTTATTGAATATGATTTGTTTCCAAAGTATATATTTGTCTCACAAGATTTTTTCATGTGATAAACATGAGCAACATTTATGAGGAGAGCAATCTATCTTTTTGAGTTTAGTGGAAAAACATAAAGCAAGCTTAAATATGATTTTGAATAACTTTATTTGCAGGTTGAAAGGGGGTTTATGGGGCAAATGTTTAAATGAGTTATTTTTTTACAATAGTGGTTGAACTAAATTTTTTTTATCTCTCAAAGACTTGGATTGTTTTCTTGATTTCATAAGTTTATAAATTCATTATGTTTGAATCATATTTATTATATTAAGTTATCATTAAATCCTTGAAATATACTACTTCTCATTTGTGATAACTTTGTACTGATTATAGGTTGGCATTGGAGGCAAGCGTTAGAATTGAACAAAGGAGAACTAATTGGAGTTGGGAAATTTAAAATTAAACTTCAAAAATAATTTTTTCATGCTTTTTGTAATATGAGCATGCAGTTTGTTGCATTTGATTTGGCATATATGATAATATTTGCCAAAGTTTTAACATGTGCAGATTATGAGCTTACATCTGGCGCTTGAATGTGTATGCAATTCTCTTGCACTTCACACCAATCTTGAGAACCAAAAGCATCCTAGTGACATTGATTGCCTAAAAAAATAACTACACACTTCAAGTTTGGGTTTACAATCGAACAATTCTTGCGAGTGTGAGTGGACCATATTGCCAGTGTTCTCTCTTTGTTTCTCAACAAAGATTGATCGAAGTACGAATATGTTTGCTCACTTTTCTTTATCTTAGAGGGCCTGCTTGGTGGGAAAAAGTAAGCACCCCAGGAAATGATCCAACCCGTAACATGCTAAATCCAAGCGACTTCCAGCTGGTATATAAGTGTCAGTTCTCAAGGAAAGTTCGAGAATCATGAGGATCATTAAAAAAAGAAGGGCAACAATGGTCTCTTGTTGCATGGATGGTCCCCCACGAATGGAATGCTTGCATTAAAACCCCTTATTTAGAAAGGAAAAAATCTTAAAATATTTGTTGGTGCAAGAATGGTCATCCTGAAGCCACCCCACATTCTTACAGATTTTAGTAGAGATGAGGAGTATGCCATGGGAGATTCATGGGTACTGATGCTTGGCTGACCCGAGAAGTGTGTGCCGTGGAGGGGAGTTAGTGTGGTCAAGAATCTAATCATCCACTAAGAGTAAGCATAGCTAGACTTATCTAAGTGGGAACCCAACAAATACTATCTTTTCATCCTAGGATTATGCCTGTTACTGGAATCGAAAACAGTTTGCTTGGATCTAAAAAAATTTGAAAACAAACATTCACAAGATCTTCAAAATTTCAAACCCTTTAGGGAAGCAAATATCTTTGCTAAATTCAAGTGCTCTTGGTTGCCCTAGGGATTTCATCCTTAGAGTCATCTAATTACTTGGCTTTTATCATCATTTGCTTTCACTAAAGTCAACAATATGAAATTTTTGCCTTAATTTCCTTGACTTTCAACATAATGGACTTTGTGAGATAAGAAGAAATTAGGACATCAGACATCTCATTTGAAAGTTTAATCAAAGAATTTTTTGTGGTAAAAATAACTCATTAATAAAAGTTAAGAGACAATTGAACCCCACACATGTGTTCTTCCAAATGATTTCCCATAAAATAAAAATCCAAAAACCCAAGTTCAAAAGTCTTAGTCCAAAAGCTCGTGAGGAGCGTCTTGACAGACTTCTTGAAGTTAGAGAAAGGTTCATTTACAATTTTTACAAGAAAGCTTCAAGGAACAATCCTAACTTGTATGATTTTTACTACCAACAAAATCCAAGTCTCTTCCAAAGGATTTTATTTCTCACATTTGAAGTAGTGCATGTTCTTCAAAACCAAGGTCATGTAGCAAGGAGGTCTATCTAAGTTTAAATCTAGGATCAAAATCATCTCTCATTCATCCCTCAAGCATCAAAATCAAATCATCTCACCAACAAATCTTGAAAATCTTGAAAATATCATCCATACTAGACTTTTGGAAAATCAAAATCATTTTGTTTGGTTAGATATGTGTAGATGAATCCTTCTCCACATATTTGATCAAATTATCAAATCCTTGTGAAAAAATTTACCCCTTGATAAAATCCAACATCTTGGGGTCTATGAGTTCATTATCCAAAATAATCTTGTTTGACTAGGGGCATCTTGATGAATCCTTCTTTACACCTTTAGTCCAATTATCATCTTGTGTGTGAATTTACTCTAAGACAACATCCAACCTCTTAGAGTATATAAGTTCACTATCCAAATCAATCCAAATAAAATCCTAAAGTCTAGCATCTCTTCCAAGATTTCTCAAAGAGTTCAATCATCTGCACCATCCATCCTCTGTGTATCTCATCCCCATCCTTTGATCCTTAAAAAAAACTTGGTTTCTCTTCTTTGAACCTAAAGTTTAGACCAATCTAAGGTGTTAGAGGTTCATCTATTACATTCCTAAAAATCGATCCTTATTTTATGGTTCAAACTCGATCTCAATACAAGAAAAACATGGAGCAAAACAAAGAAACATCCACTTCAAGTGATCTAAGTCAAACTGAAATATAATTCAACCCCACTATATTCATTGAACTCCCAATCAATCCTCCTCCAATACTTTAAAATCCTCAAGAGTAAGGGCAAGTGGAAGGCATCACCAACAACGTCCTGGGGATGACACAAGATGAAATCCTTGAGATGGTCCGAAATATTGAAAATCATTGAATCGTTAATGCCATGATGAGGTTGTATCCTCCCAATATATGCTTGAATTAGCAAAATAAGGGGCTAAACTACCTTCCAAATATGATGTAAGCACCCTTGTGGAGAGACCTCTTGGGATTATGCCTCTAATTCCACCCGCATCTCTATATCAAAACATCACCCAAAGCATCCCACAGATCACATCATCCATTGCTCCAACTCTGCGAAACATTAGCAAGGGAAGTTGATTGCTTCATGCCGTTCAAGCACATCCCCTTGTAAATAATCAAGATTTGGACGTAAACACCATATTGGGACAATCCATCCTAGTAAATCCATTACACCCATACATTCCGCTCACATTTCATAATAATACCAATTCATCATCCTTTCATGCAACACTCATTGGTCCACTCAACACACAAACCTCTCTCCCTATGACCTCACAAGGAGAAGGTGATTTTTTTGGGGCCGAGGTAGTCTTTGATCCATTGTCATCATCCCTTTAAGAGAATGCACTGCCCATCTTTCCACCATTTTTACCTCTATCGCTTACATCCACATCACCCCTTGGGTTGGGTCTTCCTCCTTTACCCACCATCAATCAATCAAACCAAAGAAATCCCCCTATCATGAATCAAAGCATCCTACCAAATCCTGTCGTCTTTCTATTGATATCACAACAACAGATGGAAACCATCCAAATAATCCCAAAATTCAATACATCCACCACTCCTCAAATCTCTCAAAGCATGGTTTCCCAAGGGCCAAGCATCTCAACCACACCATCTACCACTCAAACCTCAATCATCAACATGACCGTTCCACTCATCACAATGGTCAAAACCATTCCCAATCCACCACCACCACTGCCAAGACCCAACATGGAAAATTCATTCAACATCACATGGCAAGAAGCACAACAAGATGCCTACCAAAATGCACTCCAGCAAATCTAAAATCAACAAGCTACACAGTTAGCTGCTCAGCAATCACAAGTGCAATTAGCAGTGCAACAAGTACAATAGGCACAATAGGTTGCTCAAGAGAAAGCTTTACTACAACACTAACAAGCCGCCCAAGTTGCACAAGCAATTCAAGACACACAAGCCGCACAAGCTACACAAGTTGCACAAGAAGCCCAACAAGCACATGCCCAAGCAAAAACCCAATATCAAGCTTAGTAAGCATAAGCAAAATCTCAATATCAGGAACAATTGTAAGAAGTCCATAAACAAGCTTATGAGCAAGCCCCACAAGATTACCAAGCACAACAGATAGCGGATCAACAACAAGCTTTGTTTGCACAACAACAACATGACCGACAAAAAGCATTGTTGGCTCAATAGCAAACATAGGAATTAATTGCATAGAAAAGCTTGGAACAAAATTCCACCAATGCCCCACCCATCAATCAAATACCCCAACCCCCTCAAAAAATGTTCACTCCACCTACTGATCCATAAGACAATGTGATGACACAGATCAGACTGCTCTCGCAGGAAGTGTTGGATCTTCAATTAGGAAAAAAAACAAGGACACTCGATAATTTGTGTTGCTATCCTTTTGACAAGAGCCTTGCAATGATACCATTCCCAAAGGGATTCAAAATCCCCAAATTTGACAAATATGGTGGGTTGGGAAACCCTGAAGATCACATCAAAGAATTTCAAGTACATTGCATGGAATTCACATACAATAATACATATCTAATGTGGTTGTTTCCTCATAGCTTGCTTGGTCCTTCCATGGAGTGGTTCTCTTGTCCACCTATGGGCATCAAAACATTCCAAGAAATCGTAGACGAATTCGTTAAAAACTATGCATTCAACATTAGAATAGATGTTAGTCTAGAGGAGTTATTGAATCTTAAACAAGGAAAGGGGGAATCATTCTCCTCCTTCCTACAATGATGGTGATCCAAAGACAATTAGAGTAAATGGGCCATGCCAGAAGAGCAACAAATTTGCACTACCATTGCCAATTTGGACAAAAACTTGGCATTTTATCTAAAATTGCAGGGCATCACCACATATGACCAATTGATCCCCAAGGTGCTCAACATTGAAAGGGCCCTTATTACAAAAGGGGGCACACCTACATATCTTGAACATCAAGATAGCTGCCCATCCACTAGCTATAATGGGAAACCTCACACATGGGCAAAAAATAGGAATGTCACGAATGATGGAGTGGCCAATGCTAAGGTCATGATCAATGGTCCAAGGCAGACTATCCAAATACATCATCAACCATAGAACAATTATCACAATAACACACAAGCCAATTTGGAAAATCAACAACCACCCCACAATCCTATCAACAACCTCAATAATCAAGGAGGACCACCTCCATGAAACAAGTAGCTCCCCAAGCGGAAATTCATAGCCCTTGGGGAATCAATTGAATCCATCATGAATAAGTTGGTTAATGAGAACCTCATCAAAATGCCCACTTATGATAATTACCAAGAGCCCTAGGTGAAATCAACCTGGTACAATGAAAATTTTATTTGCTATTTTCATAAGCTCAAGGGACATACAACTGTCAACTACATGAAACTAAAATATCATTCAAGACCTCATCAATGAAAAAATCATAAATGTTGAGCAACTAGCTGGTAATCAAGATCTAAAAAATCTACATGAATCCAATGCCCGATCACAACCAAGGAAACAATAAAGGGAAGGAAAAATATGGCAATGTAAGTCATGTGTATGAAGGAGTTGTTGCATGCCTTGATGAAATGGTCAGTGTTGTTAGCATCAAGGGAGACAATGTTGATTGTGGAGTCACCACATGTAGCAGCAAGGTCACCATCATTGGGGCATCGTAGCCACCCAGAACCTCCACCTCAAATCATAAATTCATCCCTAATGGTTAGAACGTCCTTCACTAGTTAAAAAGAATCCCTACTCAGATCTCCATCATGGAGTTGGGTATGTGCAGGATCATCATGGAAAAAACAAGCCCTTAAGTGGCAATAAAAAGATAGAAAATCAGAGTTAGAAAAATTCACATAAAAAAATGAATAAGTTATCTATATTATTTCAAAAAATGTAAAAATAGAATCAATAGATAATTGAATGTAGTTTCTAAACTACTAGACCTTTATTTCAAAAAAAAAAAATCTATTTGGTGAAAATTTGAAATTTCAATGCAGTAGTATTTAAATTTCAGGGTAAAAATAAGAAGTAGGTGTTTGTTTGACCACCCTAACCACAATCAAATGATAATATTTTTTTATAATATTTTAGATAAAAGTAGAGGACTCATGTCCCGATGTGATCCATAAATTTTTATAATTTTTTTCCAAGTAAATAATTAATTATGATTTTTTTATTACAACTTTAAAAAAATATAAAAGCTCGTCTGTCTAACCACCTTAACTTGGTCAAAAATTCATGAATTTAATTTTTTTTTTAATCCTATAGTATGCGAAGCATAGAATGTGATGCATGTTTCAGATTCAAAAAATGTGATACGGTTTGAAAGTTATAGATTTTTTTCAATCAACCTATCAATCAGGACTTTATTCGTAATTCTAATAGAAAATGAATAATAACTATATATTAAATTCAAAGTAAAGCATAATTTATATTGGTGGAAAGCTGAGAATATCCTCTAAAAACCCTTTTCGTTTCATCAATTTTGGGTAAAAAAAAGGTCGTCAGCCACATGGGCCAACATATGGCTTACATATTGCCACTTTTTGGCTCATCATGATCCTGCACATACCCAGTTACTGAAGATTTTACCTACCCATAGCGAAATCCTCGAGGAAGCATTGGCTTCATCTAGCATCTCCACCAACCTTGATACGGATAAATTCCAAGCTATGGTCAGTAACATCACTACTTTGAATCTCTTCGCATATTCCGATTAGGACTTCCCCGCCCAACCATCTCACAACTGTGCGCTCCACCTTGAAGTCCTTGTTCACAAAAATAAGGTCAAAAGGGTCATGGTGGATGGAGGTGCAGGACTTAATATTTATTCACTCAAGCTTATAAAAAATCTGGGAATCTCCGAAGATTCCATTTAGAAAGGTAAGGGTATAACAATCAAGGCATATGATGATCAATAAAGAGTGTCTCAGGGCACTATTCAACTCCTTATTCAAGTAGGGCCAACTATTATGGAAACCCCCTATCAAGTGCTTGACCTTGATTTACCATATAACATCCTCCTCAGACATCCATGGACCCATGGGATGCAAGCAGTTGCATCAAGTTTCCACCAATGTGTCAAGTTTTCATACCAAAACCAAGAGGTCACAATCTATGGTGATCTTGAGCCCTTTTCCTATTGCAAGAACCTAGAAGCCAAGTACTATAAATTTCCTCAAGTCCCAAAGAATGATGAAGGCCCCTCAACTCCATATATCAATCCATCTGACATAGCCTCCACTTCTGGGACAAAGAAACCCGCCATCCCCGACATATCCAACATCAATCTTATAATCCAAAACAATGGGTGTTGGGAATACAAAATGAAGAAAGGAGCCTTTGTAGTCAAGGAGTTGCCTCAATCCCCCAAATCCCATGGACAACCGCAACCCACTAATACAACATCTCAAACCTTCAGAGCGGATCCCTCCTAATTCAGGTATTGGGGAGATATAGGCTGAGAAGTGGTGGATGAGAGAGATGTATGCAGTCTCCTTTATCAAGAAGAAATGCCCACGCCTAATCTTTCCATGGATGAAAGAAGAAAAGGATTGTAAATGATGTTGGGAATGGGTTACAACAAGAATGCAAGTCTTGGAAAAAACAACACCGATCGATTGGAACCCATCATTGTTGAAAGGCACATGAAAAATCTTGGCCTTGGGTGTACCCCTCCGAGTGTAACCATACATGGAAAAATTCCCCCAGTTAATGTAGTTAGGACTCCCCCTCAGCTAATGGCAACCACCCTATAATTACCAGTATCCTTAGGTCCACCCTTAGATAACTTCACCTTTGACGTCACCGATGTTTCTAGTAGTAGAGATGACAAGGATACCATAACTGGCCTACCTGTGCTTTTTGAAGAATCCTCCCTACTCATGATTAGCACCCTATCTTTTAAGTCAGACCACCAAACTCATGAAATAAACCTGGTCTACCCCCGACTCATCGATTATGACCAACCAGGACCACTGATTTTGGACACATTCAAAAACAATGAGGCGATCTCAGAATTCATGGGATTACAGGATACAATACCAAATGGAGATCATAAGGTTGGATTTGACATCACACTAGACACTCAAGCCTATTACGAGGAGGCGATTGAATCCTTCAGTCGCAAAAGTGAGAAATTGAGAATAATCTCAAGGTCCTTGAGTGAAAACCACACTATGGTACTCTCTAACCATAAAATAGTAAAAATAAAGGACGCATCCAACAGTGAAAACCTCTCAGAGGTGCTAGAGGATGAAGGATTCAATATTCCCCTCATTGCACTTCATCAAGAAAAATTAGCATTCCTACTTGAACAATGCAATCTAATCAACCTGGGAACAAAGGAGCTATTACACATAACCTTCTATGCTGAATCACTTCTCATGGAAGAACATGAACTCTTAGCTGCATTCCTCAAAAATAGAAAGGTAAATTTTGCATGGAATTATGCTGACATACCTGGGCTTGACCCAAAGGTAGTAGTTCATCACTTCGCGGATATATCCTGAAGCAAAACTCGTGAGACAAAAGGTCAAAAAGATGCATCCTCAAATAGCCTTGCTAGTCAAAATGGAATTGCAGAAAATCTTGGATGTTGGTTTGATATGCCCAATTGATTATCCAGAGTGGGTGTCCAACCTAGTACCTATTTCAAAGCCCACTAAGGGAATCCGTATCTGCACCAATTTTAGAGACTTAAACAAAGTGTGTCCTAGGGATGACTTTCCACTACCCAACATCAACATGATAGTGGATATGATGGCTAGCCACAAGATGCTATCCCTAATTGACGTGTTTTACAGATATAATCATATCATGATAGCAAATGAGGACCAACACAAGAAAATGTTCACATATCCATGGGGCACCTATTGCTGGAATATGATGCCATTTGGGCTAAAGAATGCAGGAGAAACTTATCAGAGAACCATGACATTGATCTTTCACAACATGATTCATAAGACGGTGGAAGATTATGTGGATGACATATTGGCTAAATCAAGGAAAAGATGAGACCACATATCAACTTTGAGCTCCATTTTTGAAGGTTTGAAAAGTACAATGTCCGACTCAACCCAAAGAAGTGTGTCTTCGAAGTGCAATTAGGCAAGCTCCTGGGGTATATCGTGTCAATGAGAGGAATCGAGGTAGATCCCGCCAAAGTCAAGGTGATCCTCAAAATGGAAGCACCCAAGACACTAAAGCAGTTAAGAGGCCTATAGGGAAGAGTTCAATCTATCCCCATGTTCATACCATAGCTGGTAGATAAAGAAATCCCATATTCTCATCTACTCCACAAGGGGGTACAACATACAAATGGGATGACAATTACGACCAAGAATTCAACAAAATCAAGGAATACTTACTCACACCACCAGTTCTAATGCCACCAATTCTAGGAAAACCATTGATCCTATACATATTAACAACAATGATAGCTCTCAGTGCTCTCTTAGCCCAGCATGATGAAAATGGAAGAGAAAGAGCAATATACTACATTAGTAGAACTATGGTAGGACATGAGCTAAATTACACACCTATCAAAGAAAGCTTGTCTGGTAGTTGTATTTGTAGCTCAGAAGTTCGGACACTACATGTTGGCTCATCAAATCAAGCTTATCACAAAGATAGATCCACTCAAGTACTTACTCTCCAAAGCAACTCTCATAGGAAGGACAACTAAGTGGGTTATGATTATAACAGAGCATGACATTGAATATGTAGAGTGCAAGGCCACCAAAGGACAAGCAATTACAAACCAGCTGGCATAAGCACCGATGTATGATGATAATCTATTGGTATCAAAGTTCCCCAATGAATCCATCTTCAACATAAACACTTTTATGGATCTCACACAAAACATCGGTCAGGCGTTGGAATCTTCTTCATAACTCCACAAGGTGATTGTATACAAATTTTTTATAAGTTGTCCTTTGCCTGCACAAACAACATTGCCGAATATGAGGCTCTTGTTATAGGATTAATAATTGATACATAATGGTGGATCATGGCACTCAAGGTCTATGGAGATTCGCAGCATATCGTCAACCAAGTCAATGGTGAATACCAAACAAAGGACGACAAGCTAACTCCATACAAGAAACTGGTGGAGAGCCTCAAAGAATCCTTTGTTGATATCACCTTTGAGCATATGCAAAGAGCTAACAATAGGGCATCAAATGTTATGGCCACAATTAGACCACTCTACAGTTAAATCCTACCTTATGGGCCCGTCCCTCAGTATATCAAAATCACTTGAAATCTAGTTACAACAAGAAAATCAGGAGGTAGACCTTCCAATTCGGTTAGCTAGTACTAAAGGAGAATCAAAAGAATGTGCCAAATCTGAATAGGAAGGGAAAATTTGAACCCAATTGGTTGGGTCATTTCATCATCACTGTGAGCTATAAATCAGGGGTGTATCAGTTATCAACACCATAAGGTGAACCTCTGCAGGACCCCATGAACAACTCCCATCTCAAAAAGTTTTATGCCTAAAATCTTTCAAGGTTTAGAACCAAAAAATATAAAAAAAATCAGAAAATGTCTTGAAAATATGGTCACCCTGATGAAAACTTGGTAAACAGGTGTCTTGGTAACAACAAAAAAATACAAAAATACAAAAAAACAAAAATCCAAAAAAAAATCAGAAAAATGATTGAAAACAATAAAGAAAAAAAATCGTCCTCTAGTGTAAACCACTTCGGTGGCACTTTGGACAAGTACCTTGGTAAAAACCTAGAAAACAGGTTCCAAGTATAAATAAAGCACTCTCCATCCACTAGGATCTTCGTGGCTTATCCCGAATCACTCACTTATCCATTTAATCCATCATTAATCTTCCATCCAACCATCTATTCGCATCCATAGCTTGATCTTGTGTTCGTATCATGTTACACCCTAGTACTACTTGGCACATTCCTTAGGTAAGTTTGTCCCACCTATATCAAAGTAGTCTATTATACCATGCTCAGGGCATGTTCTTGTACCTGCATTGGATCAGATTCGTGTATATTCTTGTGATCTTCCTTAAAAAAAAAAAAATCCAAAAACATTCAGAAAACATCAAAAAATACAAAAACATCCAAAACATCAAAAATCCAAAAATCATTCAAAAATAAAAACAATTGAAAAACATCCAAATCATATCAAAATCCAAAACATGGAAAAATCTAAAAAATAAAAAACAAAGTCATCTTGTCGAACTACGTTGTCTCTGAGCTGGAACATAGGCAAGGTTGATATTTGATCATCCCCTGAGACACCCTAGGTCAGTCCTTTAGGGGTTCACCATGATAATTTGGCAATTTATCATTTGTTTATATCTTCATCTTATAAATTGGTGAAGTCGTCAGTCGAACTACGTGGTCTCTACGTGTATAACGTAGACAAGGATAATTTGTTAATGAGCTCCTGAGACCCCTAGGATAGGTCTTTAGGTTAGTCTCTTGGTCATAAATCTTGAAAATCCAAAAAACGTTAAAAAATATCAAGAACCCAAAAATCAAAACAACCTCAAAACATTTAAAAAACACCAAAAACATCCAAATATTCTTAAAAAAAAACAAAATGGTGTACCTGTTTCATCTTGCTCTAATCCTAAATAATCATCATTCCTAATAAATCAATCGTCATCTTCATCCTTTCGTAAGTCAGTTGGAAGCAAGTCTAGCAGGATTAACGGTAAAAGCTCAATCGTCAAAGTCTGAAGTCTAGGTCAGTAAGTCAGCAAGTTGGTCAACTCTCAGTATCAATAGCTTATCATCCATTCAATTGCATCATCACTTGATCACAACATGTCCTAGGATGCATCCTTCCTATAATGGACATCAACATCAAGTGTCACCGTAGTTTAGTCTTGGCTAGCGGTATGAAGAATATTAACTTGTTTCTTTACTTTTTCTTTTTCTTTTGACTTATCTTATTTTGCGCTCATTCCAATGACCTCTTGATGATGCCTAATTAAAATGGTTTAGAGAGAAAGGAATGGGGCAACGATCATTATCATTTTATCTACTTTGCTTGTTAGATGTTCTTGTAATATAACTTGGTCATCCATGCTTTGTTTGGTTTGTAGGGAAGGTGTTTTAGATGTCCTGTTGACCACATAGGAAGGCTTTCTTTTCTATGTTTTGGTCCAAGATGTTTAGAATATCTGAACTACATTCTGAATAAGGTTTCATATGTCAGGTGTGAACAAGAGTACTCCTATCTGATTGTTGAGTCAAATTCCATCACACTAGATGCCACACCATCCTAGTTCTTTATACCTTGATGCATCGTACCTATGTGTGTTATCAAACATAAAGAAAGTTATGCTCTTTATCTCTCCCATCCTTGGATAAGAAATACATCATCAAAATTCATCATCATATCTAATAAAGTTTGGATGCCTAATAGATTTATGGTACTTCTACATCTTCTTGGATTCAAGGGTTGATCCCTCTCATTCTTCTATCCTCTTTCATGCTAACATAAGTATCATTTCATCAATGCATCAATCCTACATCCGCACTCTCATCCTACATAATCACGTCATATCATCATAGGGCAACATCATCCATGCATTGCATAATCATTTAAGTTGTTTAGGATAATATAGATTTGTTATTCTAAGCATCTTATGAACATCTCATTTGCATCATCATTACCATATAGAACCATCCATACATCCATCTTGAACCTCTTTGTCACGATATTGACCCTCAAATTGAAATTTTTGCTCAATCTCTCGAGGGGGCAATGTACCAATGTACTTCTTTCCGTTGGGGCATCCGAAAAAATCAGGATTTTTTATAACTTTGATCTTGGCAGCATCATTCTTTGAATCAATACAACAAGTACATTGTTTCAAAAAGGGGGAAAATGTAGGCATGTAAAATATACATGCACCTAATCTAGAATCATTTATTTCATTTCATCCTTAATTATCCTTCTTCAAACCATTTTAATCAAATAATCTTTATCTGATTAAAATTCATCATCTATCCTCTTTTAATTAAATCAATATTTATTTGATAAATCAACTTTTTCTAATTAAATATATCATTCTATTTAATTAAATCATATTCTTCTCTATAATTAAATAAATAAATTTTATTTAATTAATCTCCTAAAGTTCCTTCATTTAATTGAATAAATCCAAATACTTAATTAAATCTCTAATGTTCTTTATCTTCTCATTTAATTTAAATAAATCCAAATATTTAAGTTGAATGTCACAATCAACTAACCTCCATTAAAATTAATTAAATCATGATTAAAACTAATTATAATCCATGTCACATCCTCTAAAGAATGCAACTTGCACAATAAATCATTTATTTTGATTTATTAAAACTCTATTTTCCCCCACAAGGCACATTCCCAAGGAATATTCCCTCATTAACTCCATTTGTTTGACTTTCTTGTCTAAACAAATTTCCCCCTAAATCTCTCAACCAAATGCATTTAATTCTATTTTTCAAATTTCAAACTCACCTAATAAGCATTTACTTGCCCAAAGACCAAAATGTGTTCACCCTTCATCCTCTCACATCTTGACAAGTGGCATGTATCGATTGGTTGAGGATTTATCCCACATTCATCCACTTTTCCTCTTCTTCTCTCAATCTCATCTATAAATTCAAGGTTTTTCTTCTCATTTTAGGATCCACAATTTGAGCATTTTTATTATAGTCATTTGGAGTTCATTATTTTGCATCTTTTGTTTATCATCATCTTGAGGCTTATCAAGGATTGGGAAAGGGCTCCTTTATATATCAAAGGTGCACAAATCCACTGTGGAATAGGGTTGAATGTGCTTTTCTAATGCTTTCATTTAGTTGTTTTGTTGTTATTTTGTTAGCATTATTAACCATGTTTAGATATTTCATAAGAGCATGTAGTTTGTTGCATTTGATTTTGCATATATGATAATATTTGTCAAATTTTTAACATGTGGAGATTATGAGCTAAAAAATATATATTTATAAAAATTTGAAAAAAATATATCCATGCACTAAAGTTTCAAGTTATAAATACACAAAAAAATTGAAGGAGAAAAAATAAAAATTACTATATAAAGGTTGATGTCTCATGCGACTTCATTTTTCAACAGGGAAAACTTTAGTGGAGAATCTTTGCCAATTGGAGAATATTTGAAACCAAGACCTCCAAAAATGGTGAATAATACAAGCTAGAAAGGATGCCGAATCGCCAGGTTTTTACAAAAAATTAAATTTGTCTTGATTAATTTGCCAATGCATTATTTTTTAAATGATGCATCATTAGAACTGATTCACCAGTAGTTTATACTATAATTACAGATATTACTTATATTCACCAGTAATTTTATGTTCTTACAATTATTTTTTGGGAAATATCGCCACTAATAATAATTTATCATTTCATTTTAGGGATATTTTAGCCTTAAATAGGTTTTTCATCTATTGCCATCAATTAGTTTTTGAATCGAATGGCTGCAAGTTAATTTCATGACTTTACTTGCACGTGCCTTTTAAAAAGGTTATTGAGGTCTGAAATTTGTTTTGGGCCACACAATTAGATTTGATCATGTGGCCCAAAACAAATTTCGGGACTCAACAACCTTTTTAAAAGGCACATGCATATAAAGTCACTGAGTTAACTTGCAACCATTCGATTCAAAAGTTAATCGATGGTAATAATTTTACTTTTCATTTAATCTTTTTTCTTAAGTGAAATTTTTTAAAAATGCTTAATCCATGTGTGCTTCAATGTTGTCCCCGGACCTTGCGAAGGAGTGTTTCCCCCTTGACCCCCACAAGGGGCGCTACCCCTTGACCCTGTCGGTGGCTACCACCATCGGGCCCCTACTTCAATATTAAAAAAAACAAAAAAAATATGGGGGAACTGCGCCGACCAACTATGCAATTTTTTAAAGGAGAGATAAGCCATTGTAATTAATTGTTTTAATGATTATTCACTAGGATTCACCACTATGATTATTTTTTTTTACCAATTATTCATTAAGATTCGCCAGGATTTTACAATTTTTTTGATAATGTGCATAAGATTCACTAGGGAAAATTAATAATTCTTTCAAATAAAAGGAAAGATTCGCCAAGATTTTACACCTTCGTTGAGGGGGGGGTTTCTTAAAGTTATCCCTTTTTTTTAGCATTTTTTCAGCAATTAAATAATAGTGTCAATTTATAAAAAATTATATTCAAATAATTTTTATTTTTTTTATAGAAATACAAGCATAAAATATAGTAAAGATTAAATATTTCATTAGTTTACATCATTTCAAAATTCAAAACATATATGTCACCTTTTAGTGATTGAAGTTTAAAAGTTGGATCAGTGTTGGTCATTTATTTTAAAAAGTGTGACACAACTTTGTGCTTTTACCCATTAGATATTTATCTTTAAATATCCATCGATAGTTAAGCTAATTAAAGTATTAAACCTATGGACTTAGGGAATATTAATAACTTTGATTTTCCCAAGTTGGTAATTGCTAGAATGAGGGGGTCAGTAACATAATGATGATGAAGTCTTAAGTTGTAACTTAAGTGACTTCAAACTATTCATAATTGTTCAACAAAAAAATAGAAATTATAGAGTTATGACCGAAACCCTTAGGTTTTTTTGCAAAACCCTAGCTAGAACAGAAAGTAGGAATAATTCATTTTTTAGCTTAATATTTATAACCTGGACCTACAAATAATATTTATGAAATGTACTAGAAGTATCCATATAAAATGTACTCTTAGATTCCTTTGCAAACTTCTAAAATTGCTTGTATGAAGACTATGCAACATCTGTGTAACTTTTGCAATGTTGTTTGACAATATTTGTAACTTTTCAAGACATCTACTAAGAAAATGAAAAAAATCTTCTTGAGCTAGTACACTGACATCAATGACAAAAATTCCAGCAACCATAAAATGGCAAGTCCGATATAGTTAATTGATTGGATGTGACACAACACAAACCTCTCTAGATTGATAGTTATCTTGAGATCTAGCAACGTATGGCAAGGTGGATGTAGTGTACTTTGGTGATAAGTTGGTGTGTGCTACAATAATGCCATTAAAACTCCTTAGAGTGAGCTCAGTACCACTCACTATGGGGTATGAATCTGGATATCACTAGCCATGTATGGAAAGGTGGTTGTAATGTACTTCAGTGTTGAGTTGGCATGTGCAACATTAATGGCAATAAAGTTCCCTAGAGTGATTTCCTCTCATGTGAATCATGGGAGGACGAGGTGGCTTTCTACTTTAAAGTGGTGGGGGGATAATCTTTCCATACTTTTCACATTCGTCTTGAGAGCTTGGTGAGAATGGATAATCCTATCCACCTTACAAGCTCGGATTGTCAGATGGATTTTTCGGGTGCCATAAAAGATCAGACTGAAGGTGATAATGAAGCATCCTAGTGGCAAGATCTTTTAAGGAATAAAAATGATATTTAGCATTGATTTTCTTTTGGGTTATGGGAGGTATAAGATTTACATTAATATCACCTTAATATTTGTGGCTTCTGTCTTGAACTTAGGCAAGTCGAAGGAGTGGGCGTAGGACCTGGATTTGAATCTATTTAAGAAGCACAACCTTGGTCCACTTGAGGAAATTATGGGTATGGAAAGTTTTGGGATCGGCGTCCCAAGGCCAAGGGATGTTCAAAGAGTGCATGAGGAGGGCCCTATCATGGATGGTTCCCATTCTTGGGAAATTTTTAGGCAGTGTTGTTGATGGAACACAGATCCTCAACACACATGGGTTATCGTTTCTTGATGAAAGTGCACAACCTAGTGACCATGGATGACTTTGACTAGATAATGGAGTTTGCTGCCATCCCTGGTGTGGCGTAACTAGTTTTGGCCTAGCTTGTGTAATATTTTGCTATATATGTAAGCATATATGTTGGCCTATTAATGAGCGTAATTACTATGTATATCTTATTATACAATTAATAATTTTTTAGGTGTTCTACATCTTTTTCAAAAAAAATATTCAATAAAAATAAAATTATAAATTTTACTTATACTCATTTTATGTTTTTTAAAATTTTATCAACCATCCAAAAGTTAAAAAATTAAACTATAGAACTTCAATTATTAATGATAGACCATTTAAAAAAAATACATAGTTTAATCCAAAAACTTGCATACGATACACCATATCGATCAACAATAAAATCAACCTAAAAAAAATGTATTTATCAATCACAAATATCAACCTATAAAATCAACTAACTTCTATTAACACCATGTAATGATATCTTTCTAAGCCTTATGTATATTTATAAAAATAATAATTCAAAAGTTTAAATAAACTATAAATATATAAATGATAAAAGAAAGTAACATGATTCTAATGATATATTAGTGAAAGTATTTTCTTCAAAAAACTATATTGCAATAGACAACATAAAATTAAATTTCTAAAAATATATTTGTTTAAGACATAACAATTTTTTTCCATTTAATAAAAATATGAAACAAGTTATCGAAGGTATGATAATTAATATTTACTTAAAATATCTAAGAAAGATTAAATATGATAAATAAAAATATCATCTTAACCCTTTTATTTTTTTGTTTTGCATCTATTTGCATTTCTATTGTAAATAGAGTATCTTAATGTTTAGACACACTTAATTTGTACATAATTTTACTTCATCCTAGATCTAATTAGGCAATTGATCTTTCACATCTAGTATAGGTTCATAATGACTTTTACTTAAATCTTTTAGTAAATTTTCATTAAATGGTGGGCATATATTATCCTATTGATAAAACACACTTGGGACCTAATCCTTTTTTTTAGATTCAATTTCATGTTTTCTAAAACCAATCCTTCGAGAATATCTAATCATCCCTAATCAAGTTGCATTAAAAAATAACTTGAATTGAGCACCTAAGATGATGTATGGAAGGACAACCCTATATCACTAATCATCATCAAATTATCTTATCAATTTTTGGAATTGAAATCTCATAGGAGAGCATCACAAAGTCTACATCTACATCTCATTAATAGATGCTACACATTGTCTTATCATCTAGATTTTCTCTCTACTCACCAACAGTTACCTCAAAAGAATATATACATAACAACATGATGTGACCATACCGAAAAAAACTAAACTAAAAATACAAATTTACCTCTACTATTTAAAAATAATTTCAAAAAACCTATTCCCTAACATCAATCACATTATATTAGCAAAATAAAAGACAAACTCAAAGATTGAAATGGAAATGAAAAAATACATCTTACCTCTCCTATTATTTAATTATACTTACTTACTTCGACCTAATTAAATCTTGTTATTTTCTCATCGAATTAAACCTAATATAACTATCAGGTATGACCTTTATTTCCCTATAATTGCATTTCTTGAAACGAATTAAGACGTAGATTGAACGGTGAAGACTTTAAAAAGCCTAGCCACTAGAAATTTCCATTTGACAGTAACAGGTAACTTCCAAATTGCACAGCAATGGAAGAAAACACGCTAACTTGAAGACTTCATAAATTAGATATAAATCAAGTAAAACCTATTTATAAATGACAAAGTACATTGCATACCAAGCCAACGCAGAAAAAAATACTGGATGAAAGAATAAATTACATCAGCGCTATAGCCATATGCACATCAGATACGAAAATAAAGCTGAGAATCATTCCAAAATTATCTGTCAATCGAACGCTTGAAAGGTGGAGGGCGGACGGTTCAGTATTTGTCACCATTCCCACTTTCTTGTATTGTATATTAATATTTCAATGGCGGGGCCAGAAATTGACGGAATGATAAATATCACAAGTTCCTGATATGATGTGATGTGGTTTGATATTTACTTGGACGTGAACGAATCAATCGTTTATTGACAAAATTCAATTTATCACGTCAATAACCCCGAAATTCTTGTGTACATAAATTTTGGCACACGATACTTCATGTTTTCATAATGTAATCCATTGTAACCATTTGACTGTGAATCTGCTTGATAAATACAACAAACTCAATTTCCAGGCCTGTCATTTCATACAGATTAGGGTTATGACAAAAAAAAAAAAAAGCTAAAGACACATGGTTAGAAATAGAAGGCGCCTGCAAGTCAAGAAGGCTGTTATGACCAATAATAAGCACCGATATCCTGTGTACAGATATGGGTAACTGTCATAAATTTTAAAGCAAGTTGAAAGAATTTATTACACTTAAACTATCAATCTGTTTCAGCTAGACATGTTATACAATCCACCGCAGTCTGCGCATGGAATTTTTTGAGGAATCTAATGAACTTTCTAGTATGTTTTCGACATACGCTGCTCATTTGGTGGTACCATGTAGGCTATTTATTAGGGAATCCAGCCAATCAGTTACTATTTATCTTTCTTTTTATTATGATTATGCCTATGTAAATTGTCAAAATATTGGTATGTATTACGTGTACTACAGAGTATGTTTGTAAAGGAAAATCACACCTTTCTTTATAATAAAACTTATTATTGTTTTTGATAAAAGGGTAAAACGAGTTTTACATGGACCCGAAACCACAAAGTTTACAAAATAGCAAAAATAACACCAAAGTTCCACCAAAAAAAATAGTTGCCCGAGAAAAAACCAGCAGCAACCAAACTAAAAGGACCAGAAGGGTCAGGAAAGAAGGGACAGCAAAGAAAGCACACAGGAAACCCCAGCCATTACTTCAGAGATCTAAGGACAGTCTCTATCTCTGCCTCCATATCCTGCATATGTTTAACCCCCTTTTTAAAGGTTTGAACCATTTTCGGAGTAAGGGGGGCCTTACGCTTCAAGTTGGAACGGGTTCTTCTGGAAATGCCAACTTCTGTGTCCTGACTTTTATCTTCAGTATCTTCCAGATCAACCACCAGAGATCCCTGCTGGGCTTTGTCAAGCTTTTCATAATAATAAAACTTATTATTGTTTATTTATATATTAACCTATAGTTAATAAATAAATAAATTGGATACTAAGTGTTGAATTAGAAAAATAAATTCAAAATATAAAGTATTTCATTTTAGGTATGAAAATGTGTTGAATTTATGATACCTCAAGTCAAAAAAATTAGTCTACATGTTTGTATCTGGCCTCAAAATTGAGAAACTCAATCTACATTATGAGGGGTTGAGTCCATAGGTTAAGGAAACTTCTATAAGTGGAAATCTAATATCTAGCCAAAAAAGTGATTTGGAGTAATGTATAGTTATGATTCCTATTATGGTTGGTTCAACTCTATTTTCTCTACTATTTGGATTCACATTATTTAGATATACCTTTGGAGGGTTATCAATATGTTGCTACGACACACATTCTTCTAGGTCAACCCTTAAAAGATAAATCTAAAGGATAAAAGATAGCAAGATCCAAACATGCATATGTGCTAGAGTGGTGTGGTATAAATCCAAAATTATTTTTAGTTCAACAAACTAAAGTGTTCCTTCCCTAAATATGAATCACATGCAAATAATTCTTGGAATATGAGAAGACACCATGAGACAATAAAATGATGCACACGAATTTCTTTAAATACAAATAGATATAAATGACTTATGTAAATACGTGCTTATCCAACCTTAAAATAGGAAGGGGTGGGTGGGAGTCAGCTAAATTTTAAATTTGAACTATTGAAGTTTCAATGGTCAAATTCACTATAGGATTGAATGCATAGTTGTATAAATAACTTGAGAGATCATTTTACTTAAATTGGGTAGTTAATAGAATGTATAGAGATAGTTGCATCAATATGTTTAATTAATTTATGATTTGGATGAATCTATTGAAATGTATGTTTGAAATGACGAAAATAGGTGTTCCACCTTTTGGGAGGTGGAACAAAAACTAGGTGTTTTGTGACCTCGATCTATTTCCTTCAAATTTCATTCAAGGAAACCCTAGAGATTGCAATCCAAGAATGTAAATGGGGAAGAGATTTAATAGGGATATCCTACGGTGTGATTAAAGAAAATAAAGGGGTTAACCACCAAGCTATGGCTTGGACATAAAAGAAATGAATGTAACATGAAAAACCTAACTATATGACATAAGATATGAAACTGAAATGCAAAAAGACAAACTAAGAATGAAAAAGGGTGCACTTGGAAGAGAGATGAGGTCCAAAAATCCCCAAAACCCTAAAATCTCGATCTTTAATGCCCACTAGGACTCATACGCTAATTTTGGCGACTTAGTCCAAGACTAGGGTTTTTGTGCCAAAACTAGAATCTATCAATAACTACTTTGAATCTTTTAAAACCTAGAAAATAGAAGCAATGAGATTCATACACCACAACTGGTGATTCAGTCCAAGTATTAGGGTTTGGCTATAATTTTGGTATTCTCTAGTGATCTCCTATAGGTTCCTTCCTGCAAAACCTTGGATTGGAAACCTTGATTTGTAACCTATAGGTGACTTTCTGTGATTTTGCAATGCAGGTGACAATGTTGGCAACTTCCTTCAATCTTGTAACTGAGTTTTCAAAGGATCTTCAAGCTCCAAGACACATAGATCTACAATCACACATGTAGAGAGAGAAAAACTTGTTGGTTGTTAGAGGATAGGGGTTTTCCTATGTCAAACCTCATTTAGGTAATTAAACGTTATGACGAAACAATAAAACATGAGAAATGATACCTTGAATGATGTCTTGAGATGTAAGTCAACAATCTGTCATGAAGTGGCCATGTAGAATGTAGATATTGATCTTGAATTAGATCTAGAACAATTTTTAATCTTGGATTTTGAATGTTATATCACAACACTAGCTCAACAACATGATTGGTGCCTAATGACTTTGACATGACGATGGATCTTGAATTTTTACAAAAAATGATGAAGAAATCTACCCTTGAATGCCTTGGAAATGCTCTTGAATGCTCTTGTAAACTCTTGTGAAAGTGTTTTTTCTTTCTTGTGAATTTCTAGGATTTCTTAGGTGTTGAAATGATTGAATAACCTTGTATTTCTACTTATTTATGCCATATTTCTTGAAATTACAACACTACAAGCCGACATCAAATCTAGGAAGATAAAATCCCTCCAATAATTGAATTGAAATTAGGTCCTAATTAGAGTGGTATTCATATGCCCAAGGTCGTTTATGAGTCCCAATGGCTCAAAACTAGGGCACACACTCCAAGACAGGTCCCATTTAAGGTGAAATTCAAAATCAAGTCCCAAGACCTAGGTGGGACTCATATGCCCAAGGTGGCATATGAGTCCAAAACCATAAAATCTAGCACAATTAACCCAAAACATTGAATTATGATTGGTCATTCGATAAGTGTTGGGATTATCTTTGGAAAAATGCATTTAATAAGGTTTGTGGATGCAAAATAGGGCCAATTGAGGCATAGATAAGCCTAATTAATTAATAAAACCTTAGATTAATGTTAAAGTGTTAGGATACACTTTACAACACCCTAAATAAGGTGCCATTAGGTCCATTCAGTTTACAAGGGCCCGAAATTTATTGTGAAGGTGTAAATGAATACACTTTGCAATGCTAAATTAAGGATTTAAGTTAGGTTTATTTAGCTTAAAAGGACCCAAAATCTAACATCAATCTATAAAACACATCACAACACTAGATGAAGGTGAAATTCAGACCATTTTAATGTTAATCATTCCCAAATTAAGTGTGAAAATGTAGAGGGATACATTATTCTACACTACAATGTCTATATCGATGAGTTTAGGGATAAGTGTATAGGAACATGTGTATAAATAGGTAAGTAGGGACATAGAGGAAGAGTTCTAACTTTATAATGCGTGCTACTTTTAAATAATAAAAATTATTAATTCATCCTCTATAAATCCAAATAAAATAAGTGGGAAATGATATGGGTATGCAAATTTGACTAGGTGCATGTGAATCCTAGTATGATCAGATATCTCAAAGTAATTTGCACTTAGAAAAATGCATATAAAGTAAATTTGCATACATAAAATAATGGTACATATTAACTAATGGACTAGGTTGTTCAATGGAATCATGTAATTCCATTCTTGGATGTATATATTCCATAAGAATCTATGATAGAAACTATGGTATGAGAAACTTTAGTGATGCAAGTAGGGGTAGAAACAACTACAAATAAAAATTTACTATCATTAATTATTGTTCTAGTAAAAGAGAGTGAATGAGGAAGGTTTAGAGAGATTCTATTATTAAAAAAATCATGTGGGTCTTTGACATGTCATATTTTAATGATGAATCTGAATAAATGATTCAAATAATAAATGCATTCAACAATGATACTTCAACAAATTATGTTAGGAACCTAAGCTAGTAGCCATTTGAGGGATGATTACATAAAATTATAGTGTACATATAAGTGGTGTTTTCAATAGCCTATTTGTAATTCAAGTTCCTTGAACATAGAGCTTTATTGTGAGATTTTATTTTATCAAATCACTACTTCATATTTTGCATTAAATTACCAAGTACATGAAAGGGAAATAATATTTCAAAAAATAGAGGAGATTGAGTGTTGTATGTGTAGCATTGTAAATTGTCAACCTTGACAATTTCACACTATATTTTCCTCCTCTTAAGTGCTTGGACCTAATTGTGCTTATTATTTGATTGTTTGATTATATTTTATCAAAAAATCATGTCAAATTTAGAAATTAAATTAAATTATTTATTCAACAGGAAAAAATATCTAAATAGGTCTAGATAAGGTTAACCTCACCCTTATTTGACTATTTTAGCTAAATTTAAATATTTTATCGGTTACATTAATATGTTTGCAAATTTAGTTTCATTTGTTGATATTTCGTAATATTTTTCATGGAAATTTTTTAAAAGACAAATAAATATAATTCCTTTTCACCATTTGAAACTAGAGAGAGATCTAGTAATTGGAATACTAATTAAGCATTCTAAAAAGTAATCATGGAAATTGTGAAGCAAAATTTTTCCTTTGTCTATCATTGTTTTCAGCTTTATTTTAATCTTTGGGGTGATTAGTGCATAAGGAGTTTATCTTTCCTTTAAGCTTTATTTTAGTCTTTGGGGTGATCGGTGCACAAGGAGTTTATATTTCCAACAGATGTGCAATGTGTGACATGGTGGTTGCGCATGTAATCATAATCGCTTTCTCCTTCATCAGAAGTCAGACCACGTGTTGGTCTGGCAGATATTTTCTTGCATTTTTTTTTTGTAGATCTGAGATTATCTATTGTGCTAACATGTCATCCCTTCGCGCTATAAAATTATATCTTGGGAATGTTCGCTCAAAGCTCATTGGAATGCACTTTTCCATTGATGGGACATGAGTCGGTGCCACCAAAGCCACTTGGGTGATCGACAAGACTGTCGCTAGACGGTCTTTCTAGGATCAACACAATTACAAGGGCTAATCCTATTAAAATATATAATGATATAAATGTGGTAGTTGAAGATTGATGAGCAAGATTCCAATGGTCTAATAAAAGATCTAGAGTCGGATTTACAAGATATCATTTTTTGACTTATGGAGGTCATTAACTCTGGATGAGGTCAGTTTTTTTCTCTTTTGGGTGGCTATATATTGAAAACAACAACATAGAGCAAGGGTTCCAAAAAAAATCATGTTGGAAATTTTTTCTTTAGTTTTCCTAGTTAGTAGAAATATTTTCTTAAAAGTTAATAGAACACTGCTTCACTTTGTCATGCTATGTCTATTTTATGATCAAACTATTATCAGAATGGAATCCAATATATTTTTTAAAGTTCATTTGAATTTGAAATACGATCTATTTTGAAGAAATATCTGAAACTGTGCATGATATGGTCTTTGTCATTAGTTCTCTCTTTATATCCTCATCCAAAATAAGGCATTGTGTCTTGCTTAATCTGAATAGTTTGGTTGTTGAATTTTGATTCTATTTGTGTATATGAATAGATTATAATCTTAAGAGAGTAGACTATGTCATTGGACTTCTCTTTTTCTTCGTAAGGTTATCATTTCTTCATAATATGCTATATTAAGGGGAAGGGTTTAGATTGCTTTTGAATGTTTTCTATTAATTCTAAACCTTCTATGTTTGATTTGGATCTTAATACACACTTCCTGCAAGTCGATTGAATGACTACATATGTTCTTGTATCAAGCCTCTATCATTTGTTCTCCTCTAAACAATGTGTTGGTGTTTTTTAATGTAAACCAGGTTTATCTCCTAATCTACCTATGGAATTGCTAATTCCAATAAAGGGCAGCTTGGAGGACCTGGACCAACTGACAAGGATTTTAAAAGACCTCCTACACTTTGGGCTCTGCAAGACCTGAGAGGGTGATCCCTTAATGAGTTTACAATCTCTGGAACAAAATTATAAACAATCATTAACTTCAAACATATAATCTCACTTAATAGCTCAATAGAATGGGATAAAACTGAATAAAATTGGTTGTTCATCATTAATATCAACCATTTGGAGCATGATATAATTACAACATAGCTTCATGGTGAAAGGAAATCATTAGTTTTAAAATTGTAGCAAGCCCCAGGTGAACACAAAAAAACATTGAATCACAAAGAACAAATGCAAATCAGACCAGTGCCATATCCATTGGAGGAGACAAATTCACCAACACCTAATGGTTCATAGCAGATTTCAACACATAGCATATAATATTTTTGATTATACTACCTTACAATATCACCAATTTGAACCTTAGCTCAATACTACTTACCAAATCCTTGTACAAAACATATCAATCTGCAATCTCATTTAAGTAGTTTAATTAATTCTTTGAATTAAAGCTAAAACCAACATTGCACACACAACAACAATGAGATGAATAGAATAACCCTTGATTACTTCATTCAAAATTAGAATACATTTGCACATAGGAGAGACATGAGCCTGGATTTATCAGTTAAACTCAAATGTGAGTATTGTTATGAAACACTAAATCCTCATAAACTCAAATCCTACAATAAAATGACACAAAACCCAACTTGCATTGCCTCTCTCACTACAAATTTTACAGTTTGCTATGCAAATCCACTCTAGACTTCTACTTGCTAACCTATTACAATGAGAAGAGAAGAGAATATGTAGAGGAGAAGAAATTCTAGAAGAAACCCTAAAATCGAACATGAAAAGCCATCTGGAAACATCTCCACCGTTGAACAGTAACCAATGAAGCATCTTCATCTTTTCCCTGTAACAAACTTTATTCTACTTCCAAAACAACATTTGCCCAATTTTTTTCCCCAACAAAAAATTTCCCATGCGTATATCTTCCCCACTCATTACTTGTAGCTGAAAAATATACCTCCATCCCCGTGAAAATCTATTTTTTGTTCTTGTTTTTCCCATTGCTGCATTCTTAATGTTGCACTATTGTATTTATTCTATTCACCATCAGTAAATAAAATATTTTCACTTATCTTAATCCCTTCATGCAATGTATTTTAAATACTTTACCCAACAGAACAAAGTATTTAGCATTTGATATTTCACCCCATCATAGTCATATTATAAAATATTTACCCAAACCTATGCACTTTCAGTTTAAAAGTTCTAGGTAAAAAATATCTCCACCATATTTGCCTTTACCCGTGCACTATATTGTTTTAAAAAATTCATTTAAAACATTCTTCCATTTTAAATAAAAAAACCTCATAAATATTTCTCCCCGTGCATTTCACTATTTCACTTAAAATTTTAACACAACACCTGAGAGAAAATAAGAAACCAGCCCCACCACCATTTTAATATCATTTGACATAAACGTTAGCAAAAAAATTAATATTAAATGTTTTTTGCTCAATTTTTTAATATATCGGGCTCCCCTATTTCACCCGAGCCCTTAAAATTTATGAAGCCCACCACTTCCCCACGCCATCGCAAACCATAATGTTCTAGCACTTTGGGATTGCGACCTAGTGGGTAATGGTCTTGATTTGGCTGTAGATGAACCCCTAATCTCCACTGTTGGATCTTGTTTCATCTTTCATTTGTTTCCCTAATTTGATTTCTCACTCCTGTTTTCTCAAGCTCACTTCACAGGCATCCATGGCGGTAGCTTCTTCTACATCCCATGTGCATTGATGGATGTTCATTTCTCATTTAAGGTCGTTCCTCCTCCATCTGGTCACCCAATTCTCCTATACTCGTGGTATTCCCTGACACCACATCCATTTGGGTTTTCCCTTTATGAACAATTCACACACCCTCTCCTATACATTGGCTCCTCCTCCCTATTGCACAGGCTTATCTACATACCGCCCGTGCCCACCATTGATCACTTTACCCTTTGTTCATCTAGCTTGACCCCTCCATATAGCATTTTCAATATTTCCATTTTTTGCGTATGTCATCATCTTACCTTTTGGTCACACCAACCATTCCCTAGTCTGATGGAGGTCATGCCCATCATTTGCACATGTTACAAGGCTTCCATGCTCTCACCATGGTGTGAGCCTCTCAACTGCGCCCTTCTCCAAACTTGCCACTGATCTGTCAGTTGTATTTTCCCAAAATTTTCTAAGCCATCCTCAAACCACACACTCCTTCACACTATGCACATCATGCAATCATAACACCCTCTCTTGCATTTGTTCATCGCTCCCATGTTGATGTTTTGAGTCTTCTATCATTTCATTAGCACCCCATACCTCTGTCTCTAGGTCATGCCATGCTTAAAGGTACCAAAACGATTTTCAATAAATACATTTTATATTTATGCCTATTCTAAAGGTTTTACGCCACTCTGAACCCAATCTTCGAATTATAGTTGCTTAAAATTTACTAAGACCATTTCAATAATCCATTTTGTTTCACATATGAGGGCACCTCCAGCTACACAAACTCCTCCTGGCATGATGGCTCCCACCTGGAGGCTCCAAAAATTGGTTCAACAAATCCACTTTGACCTGACTGTAGCACTGGAATCTCACATTTTAAATAATTGTGTGAATATTCTACATTCCTTTTTTATATTTCCACATCTCACTTAGCATATTCAATCAGAGCATTCACAATTATAACAAATCCTCCAACTTTCATGCTTTTACAGAAGTACATAACAACAAAAAAAATCATACCAACACTCTATAGTTCATCCTACTACCAAATGTAAGCATCTAAATTTCCTAGTCACTACAAATGAAATTCTACCCTCATTTGTAAAATTACAACATTCATGTTGTCATGACAATGTAAAGCATGTCGGGCCCCAAGTGGCCCGACTTCAAAAAAATCATTTTCAAACAAATTTTATGCTCAAATGATCAAACACAACATCTAGATGAAACTAGAGTTTAAAAACGAACTGGGTTGCAATTAGAAACTATTTTTTGACACTTTTGGAGAATAGTGAAAACAGGTAAAATTTCCTCAGGAATCAAACTGGAAAACTAGTCAAATGACCCCCCCCGAGAAATAAAAACTTGGAAACCTGTAGACATTCAGTCCAAAAATGCAATGCAACAAATGAATCATAAGAAAAAGTCACGAGGTGAAAAATGTTAATCAAAAAAGCTGCTCTATTGAACTTTTCTGTAACAACTATTTTGAAACAATTAAAACTCACTCAAATGCCAATTTGTAAAAATAGTAAATCAACCCCTATCGAGCTGCCATCAGACAGACAAGTTCATTAAGGTATCCTGAGCATGTGTGTGAAAGTAAATTTCTTGAATCATCACCGATCAAAATCTCTTAATGGTCAAAGTTGGCCTTTTAGAAAGGCTGTCAGGAATGCAGATGTGAAACTGAACAAACTACATTTGGTTTCAATCTGCTAAAAATAAAAAATCAGATCATGGGGCTCCAAAAACTGACATGCAAGATCATTTAGGTATGGAGAACATAGAACAACATTCATTTTGACATGAAAGTCAACTAGTTGTGAAATACAAGTTCAAACAAGAGGCTGTTTTGCAAAACTGACAATCTGCAAACAATAGAACAGTGCAAAAACCCTCCACCTTCACTTTTCAAAACCCTGACAAAACCTATCATGGGAAGCTGAAAATTGACACACACGTTCACATATGTCACTCAAATATGTTTCCAAATGGGTTTTTCTTGGAAATCAACATGCCTCAAATTCTGATTCTCCAAAGTAGGTCACTCAAACCGACCCATCAAGTGCACTTCTGAAAGTGCAAAGGAAAAATTCTCGAAATGGGCATCTCAAATTTGCAAAATTTGAGAGTGCCGACACAATGAAGGAAAGTGGTGTTTTGTGTCTCTCATATCACTCGTAAAGGGAAGTTTGTGGTTTTGAAATATTGTAAAAGAATTGGCGCATTGCAATCTTTCATGCTTTTATGTTTGCATTTCCTTTTTCCCTTTCCCTAAACTTAGAGAAGAGATGACTTTCTATAAAAATCCTAGAGGTATTCAGCGAGACGCATATTGTCCCCCACTCGCTGAATTTCCCATAAGACTATCAGAGAGGTGCAAACTTTTATGATCAACATTTCTTTCTCTGACATGCCTATCGGGACTTATTCCAAAGGCCTGATCTAGAAGTTAGAAATATTTCTAGATCAGACTAGAGGAATAAAATTGGAGGTTTCATGCCCAAGATCCAAACAAGAGCATCATCAAAGGGTAATTTTCAGGACTCTTAGTTACCAACCTCGGTACCTAGGAAAAGAAGAGTCACAGTTTCTTTATAACCTGCGAGAAGTAGAAGGGTGAGGAGTAAGAGTCCAAAATTTAGAGCCTTATCTACTCTGCCTGGAGGTCAAAGTTTCCAAATAAGAATACCAGTTTACTTGATATGTAGGAATATTTTCTCCATGGCCCATATACCGCCTCATACTCCTAGAAACTTTGTAACTTGGGACAGTCATAGTCCTCTACAACCACCTACTCCACCTGATGTCTTGCCTGCCATACCCGCTAATGCCCTCAAAGCTATTCTAATTTTTTTTTGGGGAGGAATTTAAAACCCCTTCCAAAAACCTCCAAGATGTAGTGTATGTAGGGTGCACAATATTATGGAGGAAAATATTTCTATGAGATTGATGACCACTTATTTTAAAGTGAAGGCTCAAGACTGGTATAGATCTTTGGTTTCTAGCTCTACCACCTCGTGGGATGTTCTTGGAGAAAAAAAAATTGAACATTTTTCAGAGAAGGGAGATCATTCCTTGCTATTACATCAACTGATTACTATCAAGATAGCCCCACAAGAAGCTATGAGCGACTTCAACACTAGATTTAACAAAACCTGGCAGAGGATTCCAACTATTACACAACCTCCATCTTCCATGGCCTTCATGTTCTTTTTGAAAGAAATTAATTTGGATATAATCTGTTGGATACCTATGAGTTGGTAGTCCACACGGAGAATAGTTTGATAGATGCAGGAAAGATTCTGCCACAACCTCTAATGCCTATTTTTCCCAAAATCTCAAGCACTCCGCTTTGAGAGGAGTCTTCTTTGAACACTCTAGTGCCCCAAATGATGAGACCAGATCCACCCCAGTCTCTATATGTATATACTAGCGTATAGCCAAACACTTTGATTTCCTCCTCTATAGTGATGGACCTTAACAGTATGACGTGCCTGATGTGATCTATTGCTAATGAGCTAGTTATCATCAAGTGATAGCAAGCAGCTCCTCTGAAACAAGCAACCCATATGTACCAAGGAGGTAGCCCCTTTTATCAATAGAATCAACAAAGTGCATATCAAGGAACTTCAAGTTGGGGAGGTCAGCAAGAAGCTTCCACCAACCAAATAGTCCTATTACCATGTTGTTGCAAATGGTTAAAGATAGCCATAACAAAGAGTTCGTACTAGGTCAAAATAATTTCACAGATGATGAAAATGCATGATATTTTCCTTGAAATGAGAGTCATATGTCTCATAATTTCCCCAAAGGAAACATGCAAAAAAGAATAGCAGAGCAAAGGAACAAAGGTGTGCAGCCCAATACGGAAGGATATGAGTCTCTTGAGATGGAGAACGCTCAATTGAGAGTGCATATGCAAGGGATGTTTGTAGAATGAGAGATCGACATAGCACCTAATCAAGCGCTTTTCTCTTGGATGGAAGAAGTGGATGTTGGATTTGCAAATGAAGCTCTAATAACCAATGCTCTACAAATACAATTAGATTATAACACTAGATCTAAGAGAAGACTCACTTGGGAATATGTTCCATAGGCTTTGCATCATTCCCAGTCTTGCTAGTCACCTTCACATGAGAGACAATTTCCCTAGTTGACTGCTTCACTGACTATTCCACTAACTTAGTAACAACAAATTCCACCAACACCAAAAAAATTACTTGATAGGACATCAAACCCGTTCATAACAGATTGCCTTCCTCAGAAGTTGAGAGAGATTCTACCATTCAGGCCAAAGAACTCAACATGGTAGAGTAGATGAAGAAGACACCTACTAATGTGTCTCTATTGGACGTAATTTCTATCCTCAAGGAAAAGACATTTCTTCAAGAAGCACTGAAGAATGAAGAACTGAGGTTGTAGATAGATGATGTTTGGCCACGTGTTCTGAATAAAGACAAAGTGCCCATGTCAAACCCTCACCATCTAAAGGCCTCAATTTATACAAATGATGTGGAGAAATAAAAAGAGGACGTAAGCAAGAGAAAACCCAATCCTTTCTTTTTAACATTAATTATGGGGAATAAGCTTATGCACAATAATATGATTGACTCAGGAGCTAGTACAACAATCATCCCAAAGCAAGTGGTTGATGCCTTAATCCTCGAGTATAAACCTTTGGAAACTAGAATCATGCAGCTGGACAGAAATAAGGTTATGATAGTCAATTGAATAAATGATCTACCCTTGACCCTTTTTTTGTGCCCAAGCTAGACAATTTCAAAGGAGGTTGTAATAATTGGCATTCCCCCAAATTTCAAGATGTGTTTCTCTAGAGATTTCACCACAAAGTTGGGTGGATATTTGGCACTAGTTTGGTCCCATCTGATATTAAGAACCAAGAATGGAGAAAAGATGAAGATTCTCTCAGAATATTTGTATTCCAAATACATAGTGAACAACATTGTTGTTTGTTTTGAAGCTACACATACTTCCTTTTCAAATCAAGAAGGGTATTGTGTCAAAAAAATTGAAGATGAAGAAGACACAAGTGAGCAGACCCTTGAAGAGGATATTATCCTTAACTAGTTAATCGACTCTAACCATTTTGGTAATCTCCATGCCACTGGACTAGGTACTTATGTCATATTTGATGATGACATGGTCCATCCAAAACTAATGAATGATCAGATGAGCTATGATGATCCGATGGATAATATCTTGTGAACCTGTACTTTGATGGTGCTAAATGAAAAACTGGTTATGGAGCAAAAGTGTATTTATTTTCTCCAACAGGATCTGAGACCCTCAAGGCTTATCATTTCTAGTTTTCATGCTCAAATAATGATGCGGAATATGAAGCATTAATCCAAGGTCTTTATCTTTTTGATTAGATGGGTGCGAAAATATTGCAAGTATTTGGAGATTCTGAGTTGATAGTAAGCCAGGTCCATGGACAAGCAATGTCCAAAAATACGAGGATGAAATCCTATAGACATCGATTATGGGACTTAATTGAGGGATTCAAAGCATTCAATGTACAAGTTATTCCCTAGTCCCTGAATGATATAGTGGATCAGATGGCTTCCAATGGGTCACAGTTTGATCTAGTTTTTGACTCAAAGAAAAGTGTGGTTTGCATCATTGTTCGACCATTAATTCCTGATAACGATCAAAACTAGCAAGTGTTTGAAGATGACGTCCAAATAGCCACTTTTGTTCAAAAGTGTGAGAGATCTCTCGACCATTCGAAATCAAATTTTCAACCATCCAAAGGACAAGTAATTCAGCTAAAAGGAAATAAGCTCCCTTGGGGTGTGATTTCCCTCGAGAATCTTTTTGATTGTGAAGATGTGAGGAATGACAAGAAAATTTTCATAGTCGACGAAAGTGATTATGAAGAGTTGGATGTCAAAAACAATAGAAGACTGAAAGTCAGAATAAATTTACAGTTGGAAGATAGAGAAAGGATAAGAAATCTATGCTCTAAGTATGAAGGAGTTATGGCATGGACCTATGATAACCTCAAAGGATATGACCTAGGGATAAATCAACATACTATTGACTTGGCAGAAGGGGTGAAGCTAGTCTGATAGAAACAAAGGTCTATTAATTGAAAGGTCGAATCACTGATGGTGCAAGAACTCACTAAACGGATTGAGTTCTGAATCATTTATTTGATTAAACACTCAAATTGGGTGTCTAATTTGGTATGGACTCAGAAGAAAAATGGTGATATCAGGCTTTGTGTCAATTTTTGAGACATGAATAAGGCCTTGTTGAAATATCATTTTCCTTTTCTATTCATGGAGCATATTTTGCAAACAGTGGTCAGGTTAGAGATGTTCTCATTGGTTGACAAATTTTTAGGGTACAATCAAGTACTTGTCAAGGAGATCGACCAACATGAAATGAAATTTACCACCAATTGGGGTACATTCGTGTATGAAAATATGCATTTCAGACTCTCAAATGTCGGTGTGACTTTTCAACGGGCCATGGAAATTTCTTTTGTAGGATTGATTACTTCAATCATTGTGATTTACCTAGATGATCTGACCATTTTTTTCAAAATTAGAGGCTGATAATTTTTATAACCTAGAATAGATTTTCCAGAGGTGCCAAAGGTTCAATATTTCTTTAAATCTAAAAAAATATGTTTCCGTAGTACCTCAAGGTAAACTTCTTGGTTTTATTGTATCCAAGGAAGGAATTGCAATCGACTTCAAAAGAGTCAAATCTATGATGGATTTACCCTTACCATTAAATCAAAAGGGGTTATAATATTTCTTAGGAAAGATCAATTTTTTCAGTCATTTCATTTCCAACTTTGCAGGCATACCAAGGCCCATTACCTTGATGCTAAAAACTAATATGATTTTCAAATGGACCCCCAAAGGAAAAGAGGGGTTTGAGTAGATAAATAAGGCTATCTCCACAGCTCTAGTATTGGTCAATCCAAAAATTTCCAAAGATTTCTTGTTATATGTATACAGTGGCTAGCATAACATAGCTTTCGTGCTATATCGGAAGGATGAGAAGGATAATGGAGAGCATCTAATTGCTTTCCATTCAAGAAATATAAAACATTATGAAATTAGATATAAATTTGTAGAAAAGAAAGCTTTTTCCATTGTTAAGAGTCTCAAAAAATTTCAACACTTAGTTTCGACCAATAAGATAACAATTTTGGTCTCTCACCCAAGTGTAAGGGAATAAATCATTGAGGGAGAAATAATCGAAAATATAGCTAATTGGATCACTAAGATCTTGGAGTAAGATATGAACATCAAGTTGACCAAGTTGGTGCGAGGAAGAGGCTTGTGCGAGTATCTTGCGCAAGAGTCAGGTTTTGAACCCGACAAGGTGATTGATCAAGTCGTTTCAAACTAGTTCAAATCTGATGAATCCTGGATAATGGATCAAACATTATTCACATAAAAGAGATACTACCTGACATATCTCCCCTCTCACAAATGAAGATACTACCGGTTGCAGGGCGCTAGGTACATATTGATTGAAGGAATTTTCTTCAAGAGGAACTATGACGAAGTGTTTCTTTGATGTTTAGGCTGGTGCCAGTCAGATAGGGTTCTATCAAAATTCTATAGCATCCTCGAGGGTGGAAATTTTTCTGCTAAAACTAACTCTCTAAAAATTATGTGAGCGGGATACTACTGGCCCTCAATATTTTCGGAAGCACACCGTTTGGTGCAGCAATGTAGCCAATGCAAATTTTTTGTTGGCGAAAGGAAAAATTATGCTTTTCCTTTTAGTCCCATTGTAACTCAAGAAACCTTTGCTCAATGGGGATTAGAATTTTTCATAATGATAAATCATATCTCCAATATTGGCCATAAGTGGATCCTTAATGTGACTAATTATATCACAAGATGGATAGAGGCTATCGCCCTAAAAGGTGATACAGAAGGCGAAATTGTTAACTTTCTAGAAGGGTTGGTGACTAGGTTCGGTTTGCAAAACACTATTATATTCGACAATGCTCAAGCCTTTATAGGTTCGACGGTGTTGAATTTTTTTGTTTGGAATGAGATCTAACTCAAAACCTTTTCAAATTACTACCCATAACGGAATGGGTTAGTGAAGTTGACAAATAAAAACCCAATTATGTTAATCAAGCGTATTGGGTTCAAACGACAAAGGGAATGGCATGAACATCTACAAGCAACTCTATGGGCGGACTAAATAATGCCAAACTAGATCCTGAAGACATCTCCTTATGAATTAGTATATGGGAAGGAAGTTCTTTTACCTATTTCCATGGAACTCCCTGTATTACAACTACTGAAAGCCCTAGAAATAGAGGAAAATGATAGAATGGAAGTACAAATAGTCAGACTCCTCGAACTAGAGGAAAAAAGAGAAAATTATTTTGAGGCTATGATTGGCTGCTAGTAGATGGTCAAGTGATTGTTCGACAAAAATACTTTCAACCTAGATTTCCAAGAAGGAAGCTTGGTGCTAAAATAGGATGAACATGCTATGAAACCAGGGCAACACACTAAATTTGAAGCATTGTGGAAGGCCCCCTTCTGAATCAGTGCATGCAAGGAAAATAATACATACAAACTGGAAGATATGGAAGGTAATGCTTTAGAGATACTAGTAAAGGATATTTATCTGAAACCATTCAATTAAAGTATGGTACTAAAAAAAATTCACAGATATGTACCATATGTAAAAAATTTAAAAAAAGGTTTAAGTTTTTCATTTAAGAATAAAGTGAAGAAGTAGAAGAGTTACAAAAAGATATATTATATATATTGTATTTTCTTTATCTATTTTACAATATAAGGTAGCTCGAGGCTCAAATTCTAGCAAAAAGGCTCTTTTGAGAAAAACCCAGAAAAGGGTATTCGAGCAATATACAAAAAGAAAACAAAATGGAAGCATTTTTACAAAAATTCAAAAGGCCTCCAGCCATCATTATAGGGGCTTGTTTCCCATAATCATTTTTCTTTTTCTTTCTTCTTCTTCATTCGTAGGAGAGTAGGAAGGCAATTCACATTCGTCAACCTCATTCGACGCTACCGAAGATGATGAGCTCGAATTGATTTTTGAAGTCATACTGCGGAGCTTCATCAATGCCATAATCCCATAGGAGGTAGGTACCCATAGGCAGGGACAAGGTATGGTGGCTATTTAGGTCCATGGTGTGTAATTCATTGAGAAAGGGCAGCCAAGGCATCCCCACGCCATGATCAACGAACCTGTGGAGGTCCATTCCATTGGGAATACCAAGGCCAGGGATAGGAACTTGCAAAAAATTTCCAAGCCCTTCCAGTAGACAAACGTCAAACATACAATGACACAACTCAACCATCTTGGTTTTGGTGGCATTCAGGTCTAGTAGGGATGACACGAAGTGGGACAAGATGTTGCAATTGTTTTGCATCTGGCTCTCATCGTCAATGAAGTCCATGCCAATGACTCATCGAGAAGCAATTACCCCCAAGCAGTCACACCCTTTTACCAGATGCTTAATTCTCTCACCCATAATCTCCTCAGTGAAGGCATATTGTGGCCTTCATGGGAGAAGAAAAACATGAGTACCCAGACCAACAAACATGGTTGGAGCAGTAGAGAAGAAGGCAATATTGCAGATAGAAAAAGATATCTAAACTCTAAATTTTTTCTTTTCAAATGAATATAATGTTGAGGTGAAATAGCTATTTATAGAAAATAGGGGTTAGGATAGCTAAATAGTGGAGGTCATATTTTTGCTGGACAGTAACAGGAAAATACCAAAGGAGTCGGTGAACGGAGAATAGATCATATGAAAAAATTTGTCATAAGGTTTCAAAATTAATGTTTGGACATTGGGAGAAAATGCTCTTATAGGTCAATTTTTTACATGTTTCCTTGGCCATCATTAGCATCAACTAGCTTGCATAAGTAAAAGGACATGGATTTATGTGCTAATTCTTGAAAAATTGATGAGGTCATATTTTCAAGAGTACTTTATATCGCTAAGAAAAGATTGGAATAAGTAATGACACTCTTCCTAAGGCAACGAGTTTTTTTGAGAAAAGAGGCGGTGAAAGGAATGTACTAAATTTATTTATGCAAATTTTTTTCATTCCTGAGGGATAGGGATCCCCTAGCCACACGTATCTCCTTGTTGGTAGCATTTAATGGACCAACAGTAATGACATAGCCTTAATTGCATGTACCTCTTTGGTAAATTAATTGCACGAAAAAGTAGATTTTTCCAAGGAAAGAAAAGAGAAAGTGGTCGTTTCAATAAAACTCTCTACAACTTTTGAAACAGCCATGACGAAACCATCAATGACTAGAAGAAGAAAAAAATCTGCACCAAGGAGGCTTGCTTTCACCAATATTTTTGGGAAAAAATAATTTGTTAATTCCCCAGTCCTTGAGGATTGGCCTATCGAATTCTACAAAAGGGTGCTGATAGATAGGACTGTCAAAAGAGAAGTGGTGTGAGACATTGTCGATAATGTCTTTGACCCAAAACTGGTGAGGAACCCTAAAAATATCAGAGAGGGAGCATATCAAAAAATGAAAGATCAGAGTACCTCTGAGGATTTTTCTTCTCGGCTCTAGAATTGTGGGTTGCAATAGTGCATGATACCTTTCATACTCCTATGTCCAGAATTGTTGGATACATGCACTAGAAGATTTAGCAAAGAAATCGGGTCCACAACATGCAATAGAATCAAGATCACAATCTTTGCTCCAGGTATAAGAGAAATTTTGTACATATCCCTTTCAACCAACGTATCGAGACATTCGTCGAAGAAGATATAGAGACCTATTGGGAGGAATGAAATTAAAGTGAGGTTTTCAATCATCATGAAATAGGGGAAAGGCCGACTAGAGGCCATTTTGTTTTTCATTTATAATTCAAGAGGTTCCTAGAAAGCACACAGGATATTTTCTCAATGGTAGCCTAGGTTTTTAGCCTAGGAAATGATGAGGAAGTCCATCCTTTCCAAATGGCCTTGGCTCTGATACTCAAGCAAGAATGGGAAGGTATTTTGATTTTCCTGATGTGATAGCTACAAATATATTGCTATAACTGAATAATTACCAAGTTGAATCTAAATTTAGGTATTCTTCTTTCTTGGTCCATTTGATCCTGCATCAGAACTTTAGGTTGTTGCAGAGAAATTTTCTTATATCTAGGTTAGATAAGGAGGATTTAACTCAGAAATTTTTTGTATGGACCTATGTCACGTCAAGAACAAGTAACTATTACTAGTTTGTACACCTCTTTTTGAGACTAGTACTACAAGAGTTGTTACCTCGGCCCAGTGACCACTTGTCCCTTGAGGTTTTTCTATGGATAAAGAATTCATCGACCCTGATATATTAATTCTTTGGGGAAGATTTTACATTTATTAGATATCATGGTTTTTTTGGAGAACCTTTTCAACTCCCAATATTTGTAATGGATCAAGTCTTCGTGTTGGAGGCATGCCAATAGGAAACCATTGTCGAAAATGCATATGGAATATGAAGGAACAAAACGAACTTATATCCACTTCCTCTCTACATTGCAAACAGTCGGGTAGTGTTGGAGAAGCATAAGGCACAAAAGGAATTGACTAATCTATTAGTGGCTCTGGGCTTGGTCCTCATATGCAACGAATGGGATTATTATCCGTCAAGGAAACTTCCCCTTAAGCACGGGGCAAGAGAATATGTGGAATCTAAGAGAAAATCGACACAGGAGAGTTTGGATTTGTATGTCAACTTGGTCGTCATAACAATCAAGAGGCGGAAGTGGTTGAGTTTCTATACCCCACAAGCAAGATATCAGAGGGAGATTCCAATAGGAAAACCCTTAAAGAATCAGATGAAATGACAAGGATGGTCAGAATGTAAGATGGTAGACTTCTAGAGGTTTCGACAAGAAATGGGAAACACACATAAGCAGCTAGAGGAATTTCAACAATATGATGAATAGTTTGAGGACATCTATGACCGAGAGGTTAATTTCGAGAATAGCAACCCAGATTGTTCCTCGACCAAACTCCTTGACCAAAGGAGTTTGAAAAAGGAAGGAGATCTAATAAAAAGGACTCACAAGCTGTATCTTTCATCAGTTTCTAAAGAAAATGGAAGAGAACCCAATGGACCCCAAGAGGATCAAATAGGGAACAGGAAGGATAAGCTTCGGCAGGATCATCTGCAAAGGGGTTAGAGTGTTCTAGTTTAGGACAGACAAAGTTACGGCGAGTCCAAGACCTAGATGCATATGATATGGTCGTCAAAAATGAGGAAGAAGCGGAGTCTTCTCTCCAGAATGTTCAAACTATCATGGTTCAAGTAAGTCTTGCTCCCCCTCTTCTTCCTGATTTTGCATCTTTGGTTAATCTTTTGCCTCCTCTTGTTGAAAAGAATCTTTTGCCTTCAGACCTTGAGTTATTAGTGTTAAATGAACCCCTTGCTATTTTTAATGTATTAAGTGATGCACTACCACATTTCGAGTAATAATTATCCACTTCAATCACCATTGAATCTTTAATTGCCCTATCAAGAGCCACCATAGAGAAATTTATGTCACCCATGTTACTGGTTACCCCAAGCTCATCCACATTCAGACAAAATTACCTACCTCGTATGTTACTCTCATTACTCTAACTAGTACTTGACGTGCCCAATCCCAATTTGGCATCCTGTCATTCTCAATGATTAATTTTCCATTTCCTTCCCCACATACCCACACATCTAAAGTATCCCCTTATGTCACTCTCTTTACTCACCCCCTGGTGCTTCTATGATGACACAAAATATTGATACCTGATATACTCTCTAGAAACATGTTGATGCAACTAGGTAGGCCTGAAAAAATAGAAAACAAAAAGAAGAGACAAGAATGACAAACTTCTAGCCTCCAAGAAGATCCATACATGTTTTAAAGAAGAAATAAATTCTCTATGGATCACCACCATGAAGCCACTCATAGCCCAACGTGAAGGACAGATGCAGATGGAGGACTATGATATTCAAGTAGTGGGTTTGGATTTGAATGAGATCCATCTATGCGGTAATGTAGACCTAGTGAGGACCACTCAGAAGGTGGTATACACAGACTACGAGAGGTTGGATGAGAATTTTAGAAAGCACAAAAATGAGCTGAAAATTTTAAAAGAAATAGTGAACCATTTGCATTCGGAGCTCACAGCTCAAAAAGATGAAAGGACCCACATACTATAGGTGCAAGACCAGAAAAATGAAGCAACATAATCACTTGCAATGCTCCAAGATGAGTGGATATAGCTTTACACTAAAATTGACAGGCTAAAAGGGGAACTTGTAGTTGAATGTCAATCTATTGTAAAGCACCAACGCATTCGAGAAAATATAAAGAATGAGATAGATAGCATCTGAACTCAGGCTTCCGACGATATACAAAAGTCTTGATAGGAGATCAAAAATCTCAAAGAGGATAAACAAGGAGTCGAGGTTTCCTTGCATGCTCAAAATCAAGAGACCGAAAATTTGGTTTTAGAACTGGGAGAAGCCCTCAAGAAGAGAGATCAACTAGAGCAGAGATTAAAAGCGAAAGAGGCTCAAGTACAAGAAGAGTTAGCCATTGTGCAAAGGTCTACGACCCTTCCTGCAAAGAAGAGGTTGGTATCCACCTAATGGGAGTAAATCATTGTCTCACTCACCATTTTGAAACCAACCTTACAATTCCTAAGGGATGCCCATGAAATGAATGAAAATGTTGGCCCATTGGCCAATCAATATATTCAGGAGTATGCTCCTAGATTGACTGAATCACAAAATTTAATTTCTAAGCTCTGTGTTACAACATATGAGGCCCACAAAGGTGTAGGTATCTGTTGATGGTTTTTTCTACACAACAACAACTCAAACAAAATATGATATTCTATCTCTCTCGAAAGGCCAATCTCTATTGGAAAAGAGATAACCCCAAGGTCTCTAATGTGAGGTCTTGACAATGCAATAAAACAACTCAGTGATAAAATGTGAAATACTGGTAATCACAAGGGGCCTTACAAATGAACAATCTTGGAAGTGTACTTTCATCAGATGCAACAATACGGTGATTCTTTTAAACCTAAAACTAACCCAGATTAAAAATAAACAACAAAAGAGATAAGGGTTTCAAAGAGATTCTAAACTAACCCCTAAGATCAATCACAACAATGATGAATGTTGTAAATGGATAGATCCCCAATAAAATCAATCTTTGTTTGATCAACGACAAGCCCACTACTCCACATAAATGGTGCAATCTTCTAAGGAAATTGAATATTTTCAGACTATGAACATTCATTCACATACCTAGTAAATGGTGCAATGTAAAAAAGTATCCACAGTTGAAATTAGCACAAAATAAGGCCCATACTAAGTTTACACAACATCTTACGATCAGAAAGTTTCTAAAAGTATGGACGAGAGATCGATCAACATCATTAACATTTCACCATTGACATGAAAGAACTAAAAACTAACATCTAACATTGAGAACTGAGAACAAGAAACCATAAAATGTCAAAGATAAATACAATGTTTTCCAAATCATCAACTCAATTGCATTACTTCTCCAACATTACATAAAAAATTCCAGTCTCTCTCCTCTCTTATAGCTAATTTATGAAATCTACTTACCAATTATGGCCTTCTACAACTTCTAATAAACTCTTCTAGCCTAATCTAACCTCCTAAAAATGAGAAGGCACTGGCCTTTTATAGAAAATTACATTTTGAATCAATGGCCAAGATTCAATTCATCCAATGACATAAATTAAAGTTCTAGAAGCATCCAACTGTTACATTTAATTTGGGATCTCATGGTACATCATCATCCAATCAATTGCATTCAGTTGCATTATGGCCCAATGACATCAATTTTGAGAAAATCCTCATTGGAGAATAAATACAGATTCACATGTCTTTCCTTGTTAAATGCACCTCTCCAATTGGTATACAACTAGTGGTACCGATTCTTATGCAGGCCCCACTTTAACATTTGAGTCAAGAACTTTTCCAGATTTTCACTCTTGGCATGAATCCATATGCAAGTCCTCCTTTTGATTTCTTTGATCCTTAAAAATAGATACCATCATTAGTATCTCACTTTTTTTTTATGGAAACTTTACATTTTCGGAAATTTTTCAATTTTTGAAAAAAAATCCATTTTTTTTAAATTTCAGGGTTTTGAGGGGTGTCTCGTATTTCCAGAAAAGGAAATTTCAGAATTTTGAGGGCTCGAAGGAATTTTGGGGATTTCCACCCAAGGAGGAAAATCTTGAAATTCCCAGCAAGGTCAAAATCCCCTAAACCTCATAACTTTTTTCTAGAAGGAATTTTTTAAAAGTTCAAAAAGAAACTTGGCCTAATTTTTCATCCTTTATCCATTGGTGCAAAAATATTTACACATAACATTGAAAATTCACTTAAAAAATAAACATTTCTAATTTACAAGACAAGCGAAGAGCCCCCAGAGCCTTAGAATATTGCCTTCATCAAACCAAGCCTTGAATTAATCCCAAAATAAGCTCCCAAGGAGAGAAAAACTAAAAATTGAGAAAGCCAAGGTGTAGAGATGCAAAAGAAGAAAGTGGGTGGTGGGGTGTGTGTGCAAAAAAATGCACAACAATATTATAGATTGAAGGGTTGCCTCTAATAAAGAAAGTGAATTCATCTATTACCATAAGGTGGCATCTACAACCAAGAAAAACTAGGCAATTTTGAATAAGAGGGTCGATGAAATCACGATATTTTTCAAGATCTTATATAGTTATGGGTTGCCTCCCTTCCTGTCAACAAATGGAAATGTATTATTAGTTGAGCATATTACATAACTGATAATAGGTCAAGAACAAGGTTCAGATACCTGTCACTGAGGTGGAACAACCTCACTGATGATTTGAAGCAAGTTGAACCTCATTCCACGCACAACTATGTTGCAACACATAAGAGGGTTGATAGGTATATACATATTGGAAGAACAAAAGGGCAATTCTAGCTTCCGCTAATTCATTAATCACCTGTCCTACTATGGCCTATGCCAAATTTCAGGTTTCATAGGTATGACATAATTGATGAAAGACAAAGATGGAGCAGGTTGGAGAGACAACAAGGGTTATATTGGGATCCTAACTTGAACACAATAGAAACTGATGTGGGACAACTTGTAGTTGTCAATTTTAGGGCATTGACAAAACAAAATCTCAACTCTTCTTTTGTTGGAGGACTAGGAAAACATTAGGTTGGGCGGGAATGATGAGTCTAGTTTATGGTCTAATTATTGATTGAGTATTCATTAATTTTGCATGTGTTTAATGAATGTCACTTCGAGATGATTATGGATATGCAGTTGTTGTGTGTACTAACATTGTCATGCAGATATAATTAAGGCCTACAATTTAGGAAGATTCTTCAAGCTGGGCATCCACCATATCGGTCAACAAGGTGGACATTCAATGAGGGAAGGTTCTTGATGGTGGAAAGATCCCATTATAGATTCTCAAACTACTATCGGATTGCAATCCGATCTCTGTTTTAAAGTTCATTTGAATTTGAAATGCAAGTTATTCGGAAGAAATATCTAAAGCTATGCATGATATGGTCTTTGTCAGTATTTCTCTCTTTATATCCTCATCCAAAATAAGGCATTGTGTCTTGCTTAATCTAAATAGTTTGGTTATCGGATTTCCATGCTATTTGTGTATATGAATATATTATAATCTTAAGAGACTAGAATATGTTATTGAACTTTTGTTTTTCTTTGTAAGGTTATCATTTCTTCATAATATGTTATATTAAGGGGAAGGGTTTATATTTCTTTTGAATTTTTTCTATTAATTCTGAAACTTCTACATTTGATTTGGATCTTAATACGCACATCCTACAGACTGATTGAATGACTAAATCAGTTCTTGTATCGAGTCTCTGTCATTTGTTCTCCTCTCAAGAATGAAGGGAAGTGGTGTTTTGTGTCTCTCATATCACTTGTAGAGGGAAGTTTTTGGTTTTGAATTTTTTGTAAAATCATTGGCGCATTGCCATCTTACATGTTTTTCTCACTAGTGTATTTGACTCCAAATTACAATAATTTTTTTTTGACATATCGACAAACTATTGTCAAAATACCAATGAAAAACTCATATAAATTTCATCGCTAGATTTTTGTCTCTTGCATGATGAAATTTTATACATCAAAACCATGACCTATCATCATCATTCATCACCACAAAAAATGGAACCGGTGTTCGTCTGAAAATTGACACAAATTTGGTCCATCTAGTGGCAAAAAATAACCACAACACAATGTAAATGCCTCTTCGAAAGCATCACAAAAACACGATACATTTGTCATAATTTCGGTGATGTTGAGCATGCCATTATGACGAAAATATCATCACATCTACAAAAACCTCATCAAAATTTTTAGTAGTTCATCAGTATATCTTCGTCGCAATTTTGATGAAACCCTACAAAAAATTTTTTTAAAAATATTCGTTCAAATGTATGCTATTACATACATTTCAACAAATTTTATTGTTGGTGTGGGTGAGTTTTTCTATTTTAGCCTTGTGGCTATGTTTATTTTAAAGAACCATGATGTTTGTCACAAATCTATTCCTTTGAAGCCCATGATGAGAAAATTGAGCACCAACAACAAACCATTATCTTTTTATTATCTTATCATAACCATGAAGTGTAAACCATTACTATAGATGTAAACATGCAACAAACAATATTACTAGTAGTAACAAAGATTTGGCTACAAATCATTTGAAAGGAATTCACAACAAATAGATATACAAGTCAATGATCATTCTAATGAATATATCTCACCAATTATGGGTGATTATTGTGACCTAATTTTACCATTGTCAATTCTAATGCAGCTACCACAGAAAAGAATGATACTGGACCATATATAAAATAAAATATATCCATAATGGACATCTTTGATGTTGTCAACAATTAACATGCAACAACATTATCAATTTTTTGTAAACATATCTGTATAGCATCTAATGATTTCTCAATCTCTCTTTATGAATGATTTATCAAATTTCAATAATAAGATAGGGGGACTGAAGACTAAAACTTCAAGATAAATGAATTGGGGGACTAAAATAGTGAATGATTTATAGACAATTGTTTATAGTTACATGGTTGCTGCTAGAGTTTTGGCAAAGCACAAAGTGTTGATGTGTTGACATTGTCTCATGTACATCAAAAATTTATACATACTTGTCCTCTTTCTCCAATGGAGTTTTCTTGTGTAAGGATTTCTCCAATTAAATAAATTCTATATGATTTCTTGATTTTATTTTTATTTTTGATCAATGCATATACAAGTTATTCCTTTATGGTAATCCTTGATAAAGAACATATTTAAAATTTGTACACTTTATAGAAGATTTTATTGCAATAGCATGTACAAATTACCAAGATAGAGAATAACTCCAAATAATTTCAACCAAATAAGCATAAATCATTTATAACACAACAACTGATTGCCAAAACCACATAATTAATCACAAAAAATACAAAGATTAATCACTAAAAAAAATGATTAATGGAAAAAACCACACAATTAATTGCAAAAATTGCATTTTAAAACCAAATCGATGAATCGTGGTCAATGTTCATTGACAAATTTTTTTCATTTACATGCATTAAAATCACCTTTAAATCATGTTAAAAACATTTCAGCTCTACTCAGTTTTATTTTCTCTAAAGTGTGTTTTGTTTTAAAGAATTGTCAGAAGTGACATCTCATTAATATTAGCTAACAATCCCACCTCACAAAGTGACAAAACTATGGTAGAAGTGAAATCCAAAAGACTATTCAACTATAGACAGTGATATTATCAAAATAGGAATAACATGGTTCATAAACTATTCATTAAATTATAAAGAAAATTCAACACTAAAAAACCAATAGATACGATTCTGAAGTAAGAAGATAGATCTTGATTACCTTACACCTAGGATTTGAGACCTTCAATTGGATTATATATAATAATAATTAAAAAAAATTAAATTACCTAGGACCTTCTCTATCTTTATGGGAACGAAATCCTCAGTCACCACAAAGGTGACCAAAAATGTTCCCATACTTGCAATACAGGTAGATCCAAGAAAATCTACTAAAACATCACTAGTACTAGTGGCCTTTGCATCCGTAGGTACATGTCCTGATGTATGTTCCGGCATGTGTTCACTACTAGAGGGTGCACTACCTGATGCTTGCATGCTAAGTATTGCCAAAATTTTAGTTGACAATATAGGCATAGATGATGGGATCAGATGATGTGATGTATGCACAGGAAGATCAGGATCGACACTTGTACCAACCCCTACTCCCCGGGGAGTACTTGCAATACCCTGATCATGGCCAGAAGCATCATGAGGACGTAAAAATCTTATAAAGACAACATATTTTAGTTCATGACATAAAAGAGTACAAAATATAAAATCATGAATGAACTTATGTTATAATTAAAGATCTCATGATAGCTTACTTTCAATTTATGTTCTCTCTCAATTAATATTTTAACCCTTTCTCTTATCTCATATATTTGAGGCACTATGAATAAAAACTAAAGTATTTATTTATTGCATTTTTTTGTGTCTTCCTTATCATATCCAAAGGTTTTGCGGAATATGTGATGTCATCATCGCATAATAGTGATTGCACCACCCTCTAGATGCTCTCCTCTATTTTTGGTTCCTTTCCTCGATCATCCGACTGTACAAAGAATATTAAAAAAATTGTCGAAATTAACCCAATAAAATTATGGAAAAAATATGATAATTAAACATTTTTCTCATACTAATTTTTACAATTACGAGGTAAAAATACCGGTTAGAAGCAACTTAAGATGCATCGTAATCTGTTCTCTAGGTTGGAGCCTTCCCCCTATGATCAATGTCTCGTTGTGACAAAAATTAAATATAAAAAATTATTACCAAAATGAAACCAATAGACTTACGAAAAAAACATAATAATAAAACTGTATATTGTAGTCATTAATTGGAGGCTGGGTAAAATGGTATATAGTACATACCACCCCCATAGTAACTATGTTTGTATCTATGTGATTCAAATTGTAATTGATTAGCAACTATTCCCCTGCAGTGATTGATTTTATCGCACATATGAATACACACATTCCCTCGTGCACCTCAAATATGCAATTTTGTTTCTTATTTGTTGACCCAATTTGTGTACTATTTATAAACCCTACAATATTTCCTAATGCTTTTGGCCTTCCATCAATTTACATAGGCACTATTTTATTTTGATCCTTATCTTTTAGTTATATATAATTTGTTGACAGTGCATACCTACACATACTCCATGTATATCAAACCAGTTGCATCCAATCTTTGTAACTATAATAGGATCTGACATACTCCATCAATTCAGTAACTTTTCCATAACAGACCTTTATGTCACCCATGCAAAATAGGCCCAAACCATGTAATTATGATGGTGTTATGCGATATATCCTCTCGTTGACACAAAAATCAGTGTTTATTGGAGGAATTTCCTTGGGTACCCATTTTTTTTGTAGATGTTTGTACCTCAAGGGAATCTCAATGTCACCTATGCTCTCATCATCATAAGAACATGAGCCCCCTTTAGCAAGAAAAAATTCCATGTGTTTACAAATTTTTCTTCTAATATTTTGACCTCTAATTGATTTCCCTCTTTTAGACCTACTACATGTCTCACTTTCCTCTTCTCTTCCTGAATTTCCCTCGCTCAAGGAAGACAAATCTGAAAAATACCTATTTGGTGGTACCTGCACTCCATCGAGTGAGAGAGATAGTTACCAAAAATTCCTTTATTTTTTTCATGGTCCATCAAGACATGGGCGAGCATAACTATAAGGTGACAAATAGCATCTACAAGAGATCATGGACCTAGTAGAGGTTTCCTGAAAGATTGATTTGGATTTTGACACCCTTTAGCTTGGCCAGTTATTTTTCTTGGACTTTGATTTGACTTCAAAATTCATTGATAAAGCTAACACGTATGTCATCTTATGTTGTCTTGTGATAAGAGAAAATTATTAGGGGGGTCTATGGTGCAGAGGCACCAAGAGCCCTTTGAAGCCACAATGACCACTTTGGGTCAAACTTTATAATAAGGACATGATGGGGCCATTTTGTTTATTTTCATGAGTAAATAAGGTCATTCCATGTATTAGATCAAAGTTGTAATGCCATTGTGCCATTTTTGTCATCTCTAGTTCAACTAGGTCTTAAATAGGTCATCATTGGTCAACCCCTCCAGAGGTGTCCAAAATTGATGAAATTGATGTAATTCATGGTTTTATGTCATATTTAGCATGTTTGAGGAGTCCTAGGTTGATAGGAGATTATTTGGTTCAAAATTGCAAAATTTATCAAAATTGCTCAAAAGTTGCTATGAGAAACTTTGCAATTTTGGTGCAAAAGGGTGCATTTCATTTCCAAAACCTTGCGTTTTGAATCCTTGGTTTTGGGAACATCTAGAGGATTCATTGTCTTATTTTTTGGAGTTTGATTGGGTTAGTTGGTGGAAGTTTGCTATTACTTTATGTACCTATCTATGAGCTTTTTTGGACCACTTTCCTCGAAGACAATTGTCCCTCTGAGGTAGTTTCCATTTGGGTAGGGAAAACCTCGATGGGAACCACAAATTTTCTTGAATTCCCTTTATACTCTAACTTTATAATCCCTTACAAATGATAAGGCCTTCTCCCGATCCATATAAAATAATTTATTGTAGTTATATGCAGTTGTTTGTGATGTAAGAAGAAATTGTTGAATTCATTGCAAGAATTTTATTCAAATCAAGTTATTTAATTGATGAGCTAAACTGATCTATAATGAATGGTTCATAAGGCACAATGCTTGTCATTGGTTTTGCAAATGGGATAGCAAGCTAAGTGGGTTTAACCTTGGAGGAAACTCCATGGATAAGTGCACTTGAGTTGGAATCGTACTGGGATTGACCTCTCAAGAAGGCCCAATGCTTCACCTTTGTGAGCATCACCTAAATGCAATTTGTGCCAAGTGTTCAATTCATTCTCATGAGAGGTTGGAGTTATTTATAAGGAGGCTTGTTGAGCTGTAGTAAGTGTGCTTTATCAATTTTTTGTGATGAATTTTTTTGGTGATGTGAAGCTAAGGATGGAAACCTTTAGTAGATCAACAAGAGTTGGATGAAAACCTAAGGGTGAATTTGAAATGAAGTTCACAATTGGGCCAAATTTTTTAAGTCTCCATTTGTGAAAAATTTGTAGGGGTTAAGGATTTGATTCAAAACTAAGGTACTTCTGCAATTTTCAGAATAAAGTTATTTTGATTGGAAAATAAATTATATTATTGTTGAAAAATGCAATTTAGTGTTGGTTCAATCAATTATTCTTTGGAGGCCAATTTGGAGTTGAAATCCAAAGCTATGGCTTTAGGTTTTTATATCCTCTATAAATGTATCTTGATGTGTTTTAACATAATCTAAGGTTGCAAAGCATTTGATCAAGGTTTTGTCAACAAAGGTGGATGTCCTAGGACTATTACAATAAGGTTTAACAAGAAATTCCTATGATCACTGAGTTTTTCTTGACATTTGATCATTTAATTTGAATTTATTTGTGTTATAAGGGTTAAAATAATGTTCTACTATCTCAATGGTCCTATTTCAAATTGGTGGTTGGATTCAATGCAAACAATTGTATGCTTTTTCATGGACTGTTATGTGTTGTTAGCCGTTGATAGTTCTGATTTATATCAGTGATAAAGGAAGGATGTTGATATGAGTGGATGATTTGAACAGGAATTCCACGAATGTAAGAGGTTAAGGGGAGACATTGGAACCCTCTTATATTTCTATCTGGTCGAAACATAAGTTTGAACACTTCATATATACACTGATTGGTAACCCTGATTTTTATAACAGTCAACAACATTAATTGTTTTGTAGACAAAGCGAAGGTTCTTGTGCATACAAATGTGTTATGAATGTTGGTGGATGGTTGGGATACTCATAAAATATTTGAAGCCCAAACTACAGATTTTATGATACCTTTCATGTTCTCTTAAGAGTCACTGATATCAAATAGTAAGGTAATTTATTGTCAGTCTAATGAAGTTTGTGGCTTTATCTTAATGTTGTGTCTCTCCATCAAAGATTGTGCAGACAACATAGGGACATTTGATAGAGTAAAAGGGGATCTATTTATGTATTATGGTAAGCCCTTTTAAGTATTGAGTTTTGAGTAAGGCGTGTGATCAAATTTGTTTTGGATAAAGGGCTGGCTATTCTTGAAATCAAAACCAATGACCTTATTTAAGGAAATAGTACAAAATAGTATTTGTTCTTTATATCTCTTTTTATGAATATTGGAGGGTAATTGGAATGTACCTTTATTGGTAAATTTATTGCATGTCTTGGTTATGATCAGATTTTTTGGTGAGGTTGATGGCCTTTGGAGCCATTTGGAAGTGGTTGAGTTGTGAACAGTTATGGAGACCTTATTGTCTTAATCCTAATTTTTATATCAGAAATTGGATAGGAGGATTCATGTTCCTTGAGAAGTAGAAGGTTGTGTATCTAAAATCCTTTATGTAAGGGTAAGGTGCTATTGTTGCAAGATGACTTTGAACTTATTTGATCTTATATGCATTAATGGTGTCCTATGAATAAATTGATAGATGATGTTATCAAGAAAAGATAATATTGTGATTGAGATATACTTGTGAGAGAGTTTTCTTAATTTGACAAGGTCAACTAGGGTTTGAAGTATTCATACTTTATTCTTATTTAAATCTTAGAAATATATGTGAAAAATTATTTTGTTCATTTTTGTAATTGATGGGTAGAAACAAAGGAATTTTTTGTACTTTTTCTGGGGTTGGACTTAGTATTACCCATAAACTTCTTTCTTTAAGGAGAAAAATCAGTCTTATAATCTGATTGTAATTTGGGTTTATTTATAGAATTTTTTATATGCAAATAAAGTTTTAAAAATTTGGTGCCCTAGAACTTTTTGAAAATATTGTTGTTTTTTATATTATCCATATTTTGGGATATTACTTGCACATGGGTGTTGGATGCAAGAAAAACATGAAAGATGCTAAAAAAACACAATTTTTTTCCCTAATAAGCCCTACCCACTCAATGTAAAAAAATACACTACTATTTCAACCATGTTTAGTAAATTGGAAGGATTTTATAGTGTATTTGAAGATTAATGGTAGTTGACCAAAATATAGCATGAAAAACTTATAGTGGATTTGTTGGCACTTTCACTTGTTCGTCCTCTTTCTCCCTCCATTTTTCAATTTCTGGTTGGCTAGATGCTTTGTGGGCTGCTTGGTAGTTCAATTGATCCTTGCATTCATTATGCCTTCTGGATCATAGCCCCAAATATCAACTCTTGTGTGCACCAAATATACTAGTTCATTTTTATAATTTCAAAAGAGAATTTTATATTTCAAATTTAAAATACAATCTGGGTCCATTTATTTTCCTTCATTTTAATTATTATGTAAACTTGAAGCACAAAATGTCTACAAAACACTTTATTTGAACACCTCCTAGAAGATATCAAGGGCCTAAAAATAATATTCTAATAATTTTTCTACATTAGAAATTGATTTGACATTCTAGAATAATATGAGCACATTTCACTAAATTAATGTGTTGTAATATTATTTGTCCATTTTAGTTGGCTTTTGATTAAAGAGTTTGATCTAACATATAATATAGTGCAACATTTCCTCTAAGAAAATGCATTTGGAAAGTAAAAAGCTAAATTCCATAGCCTTCATTAAAATCCTTGTTGTTTCTTTCAATATGGAAGCTTTGATTGAGGTATGGACATCCATCAAAGTATAACATCTTTTTCCCAAATGTTAAGGTTACAACTATCCTAGTCGTATCACCTACTTTTAGTGTTGTGCCAGCATATCTAACATGAAAAAAATTTACAACTCTATATAAATAAATATATATGGTAGAAATATCTAATTGTGAATTACATTTACTTTTCTTGTTTTTTTCATATTTGTTCTCTATAGGTTATACCATATAGTATATTGCTATGCGTAATAGTAATCTCTTTAGTTTGCATGAATGAACTTCTTCAAAGCTTAAAAATAAGATAGATATAAATATGAAAATATATACCAAGTTAATAAGAGTGGATGGTGCAAAGTATCTACGTTGTAGATAAGGATATGATGATATGAATTTAATAGTGGATGTGTTTGAATTTAATAAAGTACAAATTAAAATAGACATTAATTACTTGAAACAAGTGCTTCATAACCCATCTAATCAAATCATTACCTATCAAAAAGGAATTAGGAATTTTCTAAAGAAAAAAACACTTGACCCAATCATAAGTGCATGGCCTTCGCATAAAGGAGTGATCCACCTTAGCAATAGCAACTACCCCTTCCAAATTTTTCTCACATTACACAAAGCCACAATGTTCCTCGAAGATAACCCAATCAAATCCTACCTTATGTGTCCTAGTAATCAAATTAGAGATGATCCTAAAATTCATTGCAAAGGGTGATAGGTCTAAAAAATCTAAATGACTTTGCAATTATTTCACTACTACGATCAATGTGTCATCTTTCATGAAATTTCCCAAAACACTATTCATTATGATCGTATGCAAATTTCTAGGAGAGTTACAATAGTTGTAACATGATGAATTAAAAATATTAAAAAATACATCATGAATTAATTATGGAATGGCATAAAAATTAAAAACATCATGAATTAATTATGTAACCATATAAGTCAAATATAATTCTATCAAGAAATCAATATCAAATAGATAATATAATCGCATAACTCATACATTTCAATGTCATTGATCTTCTTCTTCATCCAACTCTTTTTCTGTATCATCTGATCCAAATTTGAAATTGTAAGGATTGGTCATATCATCATCATTGTCATTGATATCAGTTTCGATAATGTCATCATCCACATGGATATCATCTTCATGAACATTAACTCCTACATCATCATGATCTAGTTTCTTTTCTTAAAAATCTTCGTCAAGCACATCATCAACTAACTATTGATCCTGAGCATCATCTACATCATCTTCTAGTGCTTAGGTATCTTGTTCTTCCACCACATTATACTTTACCGGCCTTCCTCGTGGATCATCTCTAACAAAAAATGACCAACTTGTTTTACCTAGAACCTCTAAGTAAAATACTTGTTCAGATTGGCTTGGAAGAACATAGGGCTCATTTCTAGCTTGCTCCATTGAACTTGTATTAACCATGCTAAATCCATTATCATGTTCAATAATAGTTCTCTCAGGATCATTTGCATTCAGTCATAGCATGTACCATTGGACTACGAACAAAACTAATTTGAACGACTTAAAGTCACACTCAAGTATATCATCCAAAATCCCATAGTATCAATTTTTTGAGACTTTTGGATGTATGTCACTTCTAGATGAAATATTAGTCACTTGAAAGACTATAGTTATCCCAGAATCAAATGTTTAATTCATGTCATCTAATTTTTTGACTCGAAATTTACAACCATTGCACCACATCCTTGTGGTGTTTCACATGTAATATGTCAAACATGTAAAAATTATTGGATTGTCAATTGATAAACATAATTATTCTTGGCCGAATTTATGCAAAGAAAATAAATTCAACATATATATACATCAATATAATTCAAAATAATTAAATAATATGGGTGATTAATATATTTATACGTACATTTTTATCTCTTAAACCATATGGTAAATCAATTTCTCTTGGTGTAAAATTGGAATCTTCATTATGATGAGCTTCTTTAACCAATGAAGCCACACCTTCCCATGTTAATGTGTGACCAGACTATTGATATCATTCAATCCATACCATCCTCCAATCAATATTGTTTGTGACATACAAATGTAGTGCATCCCACTCTCGACAAATTGTATAAAAAAAAATGAAATTCACAAACAACATATAATTAGTTAATTACCACAGTATACGACCTTAATTTATAACTGATGCACCTAAAAACCTAACATCCCACTACTAGTGATCTTATTATCTTTCATAGGAAACCTCTAAACTACATGTATCCAAGACCCATTGTGTTGGAACTATAAAAAATTTAAAAAAAATTGTAGTTATTTATACTCATAAGTTTCCCAAAGGAGCCCATATTTTGAATAAAAAATTAATATAATATCCTTTGCATGACATGACTATCAATGATCAAATTATCCTTAACCATTTGATACCATGAATTATTTCTAAGCCCAAGGATTTGAATAAATAAGCCATATCGGCAAGAGATGGTGTAGGTCTCTTTGATTTATAAAGAATTATATTCTTATACATTTTTTCTAGAAAATCGGTGAGAGATCAGGAATGTCATACTGATCAGAGTTCATATGAAGATGTGCATCGAGAAGATATAGTTCATGATCTCGCTGATGAAAAATTTCATCTACAAGATGAGCATCATTGGAAAGAGATCAATAGGTCATATCGAGCATATGTGTCTTACCGATGAAATACCATCGGTATGAGATTTGTCATGTCTCATTGATAAAGCATAAAGAATCACATTGGAAAGAAAAAACACTATCTACGTAAGGTTCTTAAGTCATCTCGAGCACATTTTTAACTGATGAAATATCATTAGTGAGACACCCATCCTATCTTACTAGCAAAACAAAATCAGATACTATCGGCAAGACAATTTCTATCGGGGTAAGTTTTAAATCTTCCCCTGACTCTCCATGTCATGTTGATGGGATTACATCGGTATTATTCTTGGCAACATACTTAAGATAGAAGGAATGAACATCAGGGAGACTCACAACATCGTGGAAACAACTGAGAGTCTTAGCAATACATAGTCTCTTTCCGATAAAGAATACAAATAGGTCAAAGGATTCATCGGGGTGACTCTTAGTGATATCTATGCATTGTGGATCAAAAGGATGAATTATGTGATATCGGTGAAAAGGACATAATGTCTCCCCGATCAATAGGTTGTTCAATGAACATTGGCTGAACTCGAATAAAAAGGATCATCCAGAGTTTGAAATGTCATGCCGAGATAAAGCACTTGACGTGATAGTGAGAATTTTTTAAAAATTGCAGACTCGTACGTGCTCAGAGCTAGAACATTAATGGCGCCATGAACACACAAAGAAGTAGATAATTTTTTAAGAGGATTAATTGAAGGTAGATTTTTTAGAATCAACAGTAGGAGAGTGAACGAAGGGCCAGAGGATTTTACAACCAAAGATTTTCAAATAAATTGGTAAGTTCTCTGTGATTGAATTTCATATTCTATGATTTATAAAGAGTAAAATGGAAAGTACCAACTCAGGGAAAACAAAGGGCAAGAGATAGGGTGAGAGTAGTCACCCTAAAGGGAAAAATAAACAAAAATGAAACTAAAAATGAGCTAGGGGTAGTGGAAAGGAAATTGAACCAAGATTTAATCGACCGATTAGCTGGTTTAAGACCTAAACCTAGGCATTCCGCTCAGCTTAGGGAAGAATTAGAAAAATTGGAGGATAAGTGCAAACAAATAGGTGATATCTTGACTCCAATTATGGGATATGAGCTATTCATCTTTCATTACCACTGAAGGAATCGATATGAACTAGTGTGTAACCCATGGAAGTTTAACCTATGGAAATTGGTCTACCCAAATGTTTTTATAGATGCACAATTGGTAAAAATGATAGCTACTCACTATGACTCAAAGCTCAAAGCTATTTTTGATCCATTGGGAAAACCCTTTGTACACATATCAGAGGCTGCAATCAATGAGGTTTTTAACCTAGAGGGGGTATGTGATCAAAAAATTGTAAATGAGGAGTTGGAAAGGGGGTTTGGAGAATAGATACTATATACAAGGGTTGGAGGCTACCATTGCATAGACTCAAAAAGGATGGAAACTCAATTCCATTAGAAGATAGTGATGGCCCTACATTTCATGTTGACATGTTTGAACCATAATTGAAGTGTACATATTTTTTAGCAGGCCAAGTATTAGGGATGGAGGTCCTTGAGTACATGTCAATTGTGCCAATGGTAGTGGCAACACATGTTCAATGCCATAATTCTAGAACTTTTAAATATACTTCACATATTGCCAAAGAACTTGATGCAGGATTAATGTTAATAAAAAAATGGATCTCTTGTTTTTCATTTGAAGCCCTATTCAATCTTTATGCATATTATATTGTACTATGGATAGGAACTAAATTTGTAGCCTAAAGGGTTAAGAGTTTCAAATTTTGATAAGGAAGGGAGATCATTACCAGTACAACTCTAGATTTCCTTCTGAGACCAAAAAAAAATTATTTCTTTCTTTATATATTTTGAAGAATATTTTGTGAAGCCATTGTATAAATTGTATAATAACCTTTGTGATTACTCACTATTTGATAAAATAAAAAGGTTTCTCAGACCTAAGGACTTTGACAGGTCTGCCAATCAAAATTGGGGGGTTTGGTATTGATTGGAAGGTGCAACTATGATAAGGATATATGGGTTTGAGGATGCACCTTTTATCCTTCCCAAAACAATACCTGACAGGATTGCCTACCTAGAGATTGCTAGGCAGTTAGATTTTTCAGATTTCATGAAATTAAGTTCTTTTGGAAAAAAGGCATTTGTTCCTAGCACTCTTTGTTTGGATGACCTCACTATGTTAGCAAGGAATGGATATGATATGGTTCTAAATAAATTGTTACAATACAATATGAAGAAAGGTCCACTATGGAAAGGATTTGATCCAAAGGGGTATATCCACTTTGTAAGAGATAAATGGAACTTGGGTGAGTATGATCATTTACCCTATCAGTATAATGATCTGATCAAGAATTTGGAGGAAGAAGAAGCAAAAAGATTGGTTGAAGAATATAACAGAAGGTTGCCCAATGTTGGAATGTTGTCTTCAAAGGAAGAGGCATCTAGTGATGAAAGGCCCCACACTACAATTAATTAAATTTATAGGGAAAGAACTCAAGCTTACAAATGTCCTCCTAAGGAAACAAATGTTAAAAATAATTCATATATAGATGCAAGACATATTGCATAAAATTCATTTGTAGTTGATGATGAATTTATCAAAACTCAATAATTTAAAGCCTTCTTGTAAAATTAAAAGGGGAAATCAATAAGAGAATCAGTGGAAGATATAACACCACATAATGAGGGGAAACTATTGAGAATTTTGAAACTAAGTGTAGAAAAAGAAACGGAAAACATGACCCCTGAAAAGGGAAGAAAATTGCTAGAAAATGCAGGTGTCATGATTTTTCTTGGGCTGGATTTAAATTTTTCTGTAGTTTTTGATAGTTTTTTGAAGAATAATAGTGCCACATACAAACCCAACACTGAAGGTGTAACAGAGATATACAAAGGATCCAGGTATAATCCCAATGATGGATCACTCATGATTTGGGCTCTATACCCACCACACAATAAATCTGTTGTGATTGATATAAAGAAATATTTTGGGCATGTAATGACATTAAAAGTTATAGAATTTGACCTGATAACAACAACAGATATTGCATTAATATTGCCAAGTTGAGTAAGACATAGACACATATTTTAATTAAGGAGAAATAAATGTATAAGATGAAAAATGAAAGATTACTCGGAGAGAATGATCATTTGAAAGAGATGGTGGGAATTGCATTAGTAACCACTAGGAAACTAACTCATGGTTAGAGCTCCCAAGCTAAGGACAAGTGGGAAGAGTTTGGTGCATACTCTCAAGGCAAACATGTCACACTTACTACAATAATTAGAAAAATATAGGACAACTTGATGATCTTGTTGAACAAACTTTAGGGAACAAGTTCAAAAATCCATATTGTAGAATAGGAACATATAAGAATTGATGGTAGGATTCAAGAAAAGTTTCAATAAATAAATGAGAGGGATGTTTCTGATAATGTGGTTATTAATACTGTTGATGACATCATGAGAAAACACAAGATGTTTCATGAAGAGATGCAAGGAGATGCACAAGGATTGGTTGAAACCACAAAAATGGATTACCAGCACTATCTAAAGATGGAGGAAAAATGAAGGGAAAGGCCAAATGGGTTGATGAATACAAGTCAATGCTGCAACAACTTCTTTAAATGACTATAGAGAAAGATTGTCCACTAAATGAAGCTTGTGAGTTGGTCAAGAAGATAGTGATGATGGAGATAGAAATATGAAATGTGCTAGGAGATGTTGGCACACATTTCTCTTGGGATTACTTGGATCATTTGTCAAAATTCCATTTATGATTAAAAAATGCCTAATTTCTAGTTTATTATTGTTGTTAAGAAAAAACATTTATGGTTTTGTTGTATTTATATCTGTTTTATAATGTCAATTAGATATAGGTGGATAGAAGAAGGATAGAGTAGATAAATTTACAATGATGTTTTCATCTAAAAAGACTCAGATGCATGTATGAATTTTGATGAAGTTAATGAAGATATCTGAATTTGTGGCTTAATCTTGGTATCAACTATTTGTTGAAGTTATATAGTTATATGGTTGTTTCCATTTTGATACTTTTTTGTTGTTTAAATTGATATAGCAATAATATTCATTTTATCAATACACATTTGTTGTATTTGTGTGATGTGGTTATTTGATTCTTTCAAGTAGAGGTTTAATCCTTCTAGTCAATCACAGTAACTGGGGAGTATTAATTGGATTAGTAAGAAGAACCACATAACTAGGATTGTCATTCAATCTCAAGTAGAGTTTTTCAATCATTTATTTTCATGTGTAAACAAATTATAAACTACATTTGTGTGCCAAATTGTTTGAATTGTTGCCATCATAGATTACACTTTTTTAGATATTCATTAGACTCCATACACCCAACAAGACACTGGTCTAACATTTTAATCTTTTAGTTTATCCATTTTATTGTTTACATATATTAACTAAACATATTTCTTACTCATACAATTTATGTTAGATTAGGATTACATTTGTTAACTAAACATATTTCAATAAATTGAAAGAAATACAAAATGTATTCTAATTTATCTCCATGACTATCTTATAATTACCTCTCACTTTCCTCAATCTACCTCTCCCCATTAAGTCCTCCCCTTTGAGGTTTTTAATGGAGTTGGTATCCCAAATGTGATCTACACGAATCTTTGCTACGAATTTAGGAAGATATTCAGTAATATACACCATGGTCTAGTATACCATATATCCCTCCACCATAGAACCCTTGGGATTTTCTCTTTGTCTAACCAAATCCTTCAAAAATTTCAAGTACCTCTCAACCATCCACATTGATCTTGTGTGTACAGGTCCACACAATTCAATCTCCTCAACTTGGTGTATGAGGTAGTGTTCTTGTGCATTGAAAAATGTTGAAGGTAGACACTTTTTCATTTTGCACATTAGACAAAGAATTTTTCTCTTCCAATAATTCATATCTTCTTTATGGATTTTTTTAGATGACAACCATCTACAAGTGATTCAAGGTTCAAGTATATTGATGAGATTTTACAGAAATATACAATATACTACATAACAAGTAAAACAAATGGAAAATATAAGATCTATACAGCAAATTGAACAAGTATCGCTACTTACCTCATGTATTTTCCAAGACCATATATAACTTTCTTGACATTGATGTCGAAGTTGTCTAGGAGAGATAGAGGTAGAACATACTACAACAATTATAGAATGGTCTTTTCATTATTTTTCCAAAACTAGTAAACATAATACATTGAAAAGTACATGTAGTATACAAATATATATAAAATATACCAAAATAATTACCTTAATTAAGGTATGCCAATCATGCATTTTCATCCCTGACCCAAATTAAACTTTCTTTGTTATGATATTGTTTATGTTCACAACAAATCCTATGGGAAATCAATTTTTTCGTATGACTTCTTTTATAGAATTTCTTTACTACTCCACTAATAACCAAGGAAGGGCACTTATTTTAATTTTTTCTCAATCGCTATTCAATTGAATGACATTTTTCATTGCATGATTGGCTTCCTAAATGTCACTACAAATTTTGACAATTTTTTTTGTGTCATGCCCTTCATCCAATATTTTCCATAGCATTTCTTTTATATTCTTTCCGATATGCATTGTATCAAACAAATGCACATTTTTTAGTTTCTCATAGTAGGGAAACCTACTAAATTTTCTGGGATAACTTTTTTGTCCCTATGGAAGCCGACCATTAATGCCTTAATGACCTTCATGAAGTATATAAGTTAAAAAAATTAACGACAATCATTGCCAATTACAACATGAGTAAACAAAACACAATATAAAAATGTAAATTCCAAACATATCATATAAGATAGATAAACAATTTGATCTGATGTATAACCTTGATGATTAATTCAATGATATTCCAACTTCCATAAGTGAGGTGTCATTGTTCATGGTTTTGATGTAGTCTCTTCTTTCCCATTGAAAAGATGTTTTTCAGTACTTGATACTTACGATTTATCTGGAGGAAGTGTCTATACTCATCAAACACCTACTTTTCTAAACTTGTTGAACAATGAGATTTCATCTTTGGACCACAAACTGGACATGCAAATTTTCCCTTTGTTTCAAGACCTGCAAGATCATATATAATTGGATTAAATATGTCAATTTTTATAATTATATATAATGAATAGATTATTTAAAAAACATGCATGATATCTACTTCATAAAATTAAATATCATTAAAGTGCAATCAAATGTTATAACATACCACAAAAATGTGTTAGCCCTAGGGCATCATGAATTGTCCATACAATCATTGCATGGAATTGAAATTGTCTTTATCCTATTGATCTAGACACATCATACATAGTGACACCATTTCATAACTTTAGTAACTCATTGATAAGAGACTTGATATATACATTCATATCTTTAACCTAGTACTTACCTAGTTGAATGAACATAAACATTACATAATTATTATAACCATTTTACTGTAATATATATAAATTAATGTACATGACTATTAAATGAAAAAAATATAAGTCATTATGCAAAAAATAAGACAAATGAGATGCTACTACGTTAAAGAAAATTGATGTAAACAAATACCTGGAACAATCATTGCCAACATTATGTGCTCCCTCTTTATTGACATCCATGGAGGAATGTTATTGTTGATAACAAAAATAGACCACACCAAGTAAATAGATCTCATCTCTCCAAATGGATTGACACAGTCCACTGCCAATGGAAGCCTGAGATTACGAGGTTCTTCTTTAAAGTGTGGCCATTTTTCTTCCATTTCCCTAAATGCAGAACCATCCACAATAATTCAAAGAATGTCATATACACTTTTATTTTGTGCATGGTAATCCATAAATTTCACTAAGCTTTTTCACCTAAATAATATTTTCATATGTGGACTAATGGGAATATAATGAAGAACCTTGTGAGGCATCTTTTTTGTTAGTTGATTTGTTTGATATCTACTGATATGCCATTTTGGGCATTCTTTTGCAAATTCATGTTGTTTAATATATATAATATGATCATTAGGACATGCACCTATTGCTTGATACTCCATTCCAATATCTTTCATAATGGAAAATAAATCTCGGTATGAGTGAGGTAAAATATTTGATGGTGGTAACAAAAATTCACCTATCAATCTATAATTTTTTTTTTGTTAATATAAAGAATATTAATGGTACATATTTCATCCTTTATTTATTATTTATGAACTAAGAATAATTAAAATAGATGAAAAAAGATGAAATATATGACATACCTTAACATCCGTGAGATTTCTATGTTGGATAAACTATTCATAACCTTCAAGTTCACCAGCAACAATACAAAAAAGAGAAGAGTTGTTTGGGATCCTTCATAAATGGGATTGTATGCCTTCTCAAGTATAGGTAAATCATGAATATCATAAAAGTCATCTCGATCATCATGATCATCTGTGCCACTAAATATGTCATGGATAAATGTATTTGTACCATGATCTTCAACTATGTTTTTTGGTGCACGATCGTCTTCTTCCACAGGATCATTAAATTTATCTTTGATATTCATAGCTGCATGTTTCTTAACCTAAAAACCACATTCTTTGGGCCATGATAATTCATATCATGTGCCCTAGAGTGCCCCACCTTTATAATGATGATCAACACAAATAAACCATGATCATGATCAAGTAATTTTTTATATATATAAAAATTATTAAAATGATAACATTTGCAAATTAAATCAATATAAAGAAATATAATGAACAACTTACCAATGGATGATAATAGTGCCCCCTTCAACATGTCCATGTTGCCTACAATGTTACTTAGTTGTTGTGATTAAAATTCTTCTCATCTTTAAGCCTTTGCAATTATTGCAAGGACAATAGCATTTCTCATCACCCTTTCTTTTCAATCTAGCCCACAATCTAACAAGTGTCTCTTGATTTTGTTCTAGACTAATATTATTTGACATGATTTTTCTTTATCAAGCTTGAATATTTATATCTTCAAAAAATATCAAACTCACACTCCAATAATTTTTAATCATAGACGGGTAACAAAATCTAATAATTATGATATTTTGCACCAAAAAAATTGTGCATGCAACCACCCCTGCAAAAGAGAAGATAGCCTAAAACCTAAACCCCAAAAAACACTTTAAAATGATAATTTCAAAACTTATTAAATTTTGACTTTACTATGATTTCAAATTGTTAGACTCCTAAATCAAAATATTGAACTTGCACAACAAATTTTGGAAATGAAATTCTGAAAATGCACAAGTCTAAAAATGAAATCTGATGAGATGTTGCTTTAAAATATGATTTTCAAACCTGGAACAAATCTGACTTCACAACTGAATTATTGAAAAAGACAATGAGTACCCTCAACCTAGCGATATCTTCCTGATTTTTTTAATTTTTTTCCAAGAAAATTGTCCTTAGTTGTCCACCAAGTATAGAAAATTCGCAAGTAGAGAAAATTTGAAAGTATAGAAAAACATTGTCGCAAGTATAGATAAATTGTTGAGCTCACTTTTATTTATTAAAAAAAAATTCATCAGAACTCCAATAAATGAACCATTAACCATATATCGGCCACAATTTGACTTTACGTGTTTGTTGAAATATCGACAAAAAATCACGATCATCAAAATTTTGATGAACTTCAGGCATAAATTTTTGTAAAAAATTGAAAATTTCACATTAAATATTAGAGGCACCCGATGATACATCTAATTATACATATTTCATCAAATTCATCGTATTTTAAATTCAAATGAGTTAGTGTTTGTTTCCATTTCCCTTTTCCCTTTCCCTAAACTCAGAGAAGAGTCAAATTTTTATAAAAATCTCAGAGGTATTCAGTGAGATACATATTTTCCCCCACTCATTGAATTTCCCACAAGATTGTCGGAGAGGCACAAGATTTCCTGATCAACATAAACTTCAAGAGAAAAAGAGGTAGAATTTTTAAAGCACTTTCATTAGTCAAAATTGTCTTTACAATGCATCATCAAGTTCATGCCAGATCATAAGTAATATTGTTTCATTTTTTATGTTAATTATTTTTTTGAGTAATAATACTTGCAATATCTTCTACCATCTATCAAGTTCTCTTTTTGTGAGATGTGTGTCATGATTTCAGTTCATCAAGGAATGTAGATTTGAATGGTAAATTATAATATTACGATTTATCATTTTTTTATCCATTTTACCTTTTCTCAACCTAGTGTAAGGATTCTTTATCTAACATTATCATAGCCATTATGGAGGCAGAAACACCAAAATGGTGTTTGATTTAGGAAATTCCTAATATGACATAACCCTTTCTCTCCTTTCTTTCTTACAATTTGTAGATTTGAAGTGGATTTGAAGAATATTGAAGAACATACATCAAGATCAAGAATACAAGCACCTTCATCAAATTAGGGAAAGATCAACTATTTATAGGTTAATGAAGTTTTGAAGCTGATTTTTATAAGGAAGCACCTATAGAGTGAAATGCACATGTGCATTCTCTAAAGGTCCTAAAACCCTAATATTTAGACTAGGGCACAAATGCCCCTATATATCCCATTTCCTCTGAAATTTGAATGCCAAGTTCCTCTATTTCTTCTCTCTACTCTCTTCTTTTTTTCCTCTATGTATTAGTTTTGATATTTACTAAATTAATGGTAGTTTGTTATAGTTGCATAGTTGACCTAGGTTTTTATCACAAAATCACACACATCACATCAATTCACATCATTTCAATCCAAAGAACTTCCAAAGGGTACCAAAACCCTAATCAACCATTCTAGCTCTTCTTCGAGGATAGTAGCCAAGTGGTCTTTTATGATTATTTTGTATCTGGGTATGTGTAGGATCATCATGGAAAAAACAGGCCCTTAAGTGGCAAAAAATTCAAAAAATTTAGAGTTAGACAACTTGACATAAAAATTTGAATAAGTTATCTACATTATTTCAAAAATATGTAATAATATAATTTGTAGAAAATTGAATTCATTTTCTAAATTACTAGGTTTATTTACAAAAAAAATAAAATTTGTTTCATGAAAATTTGAAATTTCAATACAGTAGTACTTAAATTTTAGGGAAAAAATAAGAAGTAGGTGTATGTCTCACCACCCTAACCACATTAAAATGATAATATTTTTTTATAAGATTTTAGATATAAGTAGAGGAATCATGTCCCGATGTGATGCATATTTTTCTTGTAATTTGTTTCCAAGTAAATAATTAATTATAATTTTTTTATGACAAATTTTTTAAAAATATAAAGACTCGTATGTCTGACCACCTTAACTTGGTCAAAACTTCATGAAATCCATTTTTTTATTTTTTTATATTATATAATGTTAAGCATTGAATGTGAGGCATGTTTTGGATTCAAAAAATATGATATTGTTTGAAAGCTATAGAATTTTTTCAATTAGCCTAAAAATCAAGACTTTAGTCGTAATTCAATAGAAAATGAATAATAATTATTTATTAAATTCAAAGTAAAGAAAAATTTATATTAGTGGAAAGCTGATAATCTCCTTTAATAACCCTTTTCATTTCATCAATTTTGGGATAAAAAAAGTTGTGAGCCACATACCCATCATATTGCCACTTTTTCGCCCATCATGATCCTGCACATACCCGTCCCCCAATGTTATATGTTAAAAAGTGTGATTTAGGTCCTATATCCCTTTTTCTACAACATCATATAAAAAATAAAATGTTTTTTATTACATTGATGGTGGAAAAAATTCCATTAAGATATTCAATAGAAAAAAGATAAAATAATGTACAAAAGAAAGGAAAATGGGAGAAATGATCAAAATATAGAAAAATATATATAAAACATAGAAGGGAAAGAAAGATATAATATACAAATTATAAAATAAAATAAATCTTAGGGATACCCTCCTATAAGTAAGACTTAATGTATACACTATTAATTGACATTGAAAAGGTAAAGATTTCATGTAAGATAATCCATCCCCTTCTATAGCTATGATGATCTAGTAATATTTTATCTATAGCCTTTTTAGTTTGGATTGGATTCAAATTTGGACCAATTTTCTTTCTATTTGAGGACTTAATCACCTACTGTGAAGCCTTGTGATGTGAATCATCAATTGAGAAATATTTCCATGATTTCTTGATGTCTCTTAAACTAATTATCAATATATTGTCTAACCTCATGTAGTTGAAGTAGATTTGAGAGCCACATGCACATTAATGTGGCCTTGGTAAGTTTTTCCTATTTTAAAAAATTGAGAGAAAGAAATTTGATGTGTATATGCAATAGCCTAACTATAACATCACATTTTTGCAATCACATATAATTTCTAGTAATTTTTCCTAGGGATCAAAGAGTAGTGGACGTAGTCATGACTAGGGGTATTATGAAATCACCCAATCATGCACCTAACATCATACATAGTTCACCAAATAACACATTCAAAATGAAACTCAAAACACTTTATACATCTATAGGAATACATTTAATTACATTTCCCTCACTAGAATTAGTTCTCAAACCTTACAAATTTGCCTCTAATTTTTTCTCATCAAAATATTCCAACTCTAAATAAAAAATTTACCACCTCTATAGAAGATTTCCCCAAGAAAAAATCCCTTGAAATGAGCTCAAAACTATAAGTTATAGAATATGAGAAAAAATATGAAGCCATCCCACATTCTGGTATGGTATGACCCATGTAGGGAACTTATTAGCACCCTTGATCCTCTTACAAAGTTATTATAAATGTTTTATAATACCATTTTATTACTTGTGCAGAACAACCATGACCTTCAAGATATTGCACAAATGTGAGGGGGTTTTGAATGCCTCATTATCACCTAGAAAATCCTCCTCCTTTCATTATGCTGGAAAAAAAGGTCTTCTTGTAATACCCCTCCGTTTTGCTTCTCGTTCGGTTTGCTTTATACTATGTGTGGTTGTAGTTACTTTGATACTGGATACATTTTATTATGATTTTTTTGATCGCTACTATTGAGCGACAAATATTATTGTGGGATGTGTTGACCTAATTAGTGTTTCTCATACTTTAATGGATTAATGATGTTGTAAAGTTATCATGTGATGTTATTATGAGATTATTTTATTATGATGGAAGTGTCAGTTTCAATGAGTGTATTGATGAAGAAGATGGGTTCGCATCACTCGATTGCGAGCGCCCTGCAAATCCGTAATTCCTTCTTCACGGTGTGTATTATATGTTGGATACATTGTATGATGTTTACTTGGTTGCAGGATTGCAAGTACATGACATCGACTCCACCTGGTTTCAAAGGTTTGAGCGTGTTGATCCAATGGTTAAGTTGAACGGGAGATAGTAGCTAGGTAACTTGTGTCAAGTCTACGCCCTAGCCATAATGTGTCGTCAGTGGTATGTGTCAAGTCGTTCATTGCCTTGCTTTAATGTTATTTAATTCTGAAGGATTCTTAATTTGGAAATAGATATTTAGAATAATTGCATTTAAATCATCTTGATGGTTATTTAATTTAAATTATGCAATGTGGATAAAAGTTTATATTTAAATTAATTAATTATATTTAATTTATTTAATTAATTAAATTTAATCCAAGTGTGTTGAATTTAGTTATTAAATAATTAAATTAATTAATTAAATGTGATACAAGAAAATGAAAGGAAATAAAAGAATTAAAATTTATTTTGGAATTTAATTTCAACGTGTGAGAATTAAATTAGAAATTATAATTAAATGTTTATTTGGGAAATGAGTTTCAACTTTGAGAATAAATTTATTATTTGAAACTGCATTTTAAATTGAAAGTGGATTTTCAAAAATTGAAATTGAAATATCTAATTTGCATGTAATGTGAATTAGGGTTGTATTAGGTATTTTTGTTTTATAATGAATGCATGTTTAATTTTAGGGAGAAATTTTTTAGAAAAATTCATTTTTACAGCAGAGAAGAAATCTTGGAAAATTTTGCACAAAGAAGGGTTTGAAGAAAGTTTTGATTGTTGAATCGATTGGATGAAAGATTGTTTGCATTTGATGAGTTTTGGATTGGATTCGTTGGTTAATTGAAGAAAATTGGGGAGATCTTTGGAGGAGATTTACATCAGAAATTCATCTTTGCATGTAGCTTCTTGAACCAGGTTTTCCTCTTTGTGTTTTATTGTTCTTGACTATTTTTAAAATAGTAGTGATTAAAGATTTGTTTGTTAGATCTATTTTAGAAAATAAATTTATTGTTAGAAGAAAAGAATCAAATAGATTTGCAGCTTTTGCTTTGTGAAAATTCTTGAGTGAAAAATGTGAAAACCTTAGTTGAATTTAATTTGTTTGAGGAAATCGATTATTGTGTTTTGGATTCAAACATAGAGATTGAACAATGTTTTTTAGAATGTTTTTAGAAAATGAAACCCTCTGTTTATTATTAAAAATCAGATTTTAAAATCCGCAGCTAGTTATATTTTTCAAGGTAAAATGGTCTGTTGTGTCGCATATAACTCCACTTTCACAAACTGGGTTGTCAAGAAATTTAAAGGGTTTCTGCGTCCTGGAATTTTCTTATGCTTGTAAAATAATCACAAATACCCAGATCGTAGTTTTTGAGTTATGCTTGAAAAATGAGATTGTTGTTAAGTTATTTTTCCATGGCTGCTTTGATAATAAAATATTAATAAATTGATATTTATAAATATTAATATTTTATATATTGTTATTATAATATTAAAATATTATTTGATAATATTTTATATTATAATTTATAATATTAAAATATTATATTTATTTATATTATTTTAAATAAAATCTGTATATTAGATTAGTGGAAATAAAATTATAAACGTATGGGGAAATTATTATTTATTCTAAAATGGCATGTTAAAGTTTAATTGAAGGAGTTAAATATCTAATTTAAAGAATGCATAATTTAAGATCTAATTGTGAAATTTAAATTCATATGTAAAAGGACCAATTATTAATTTGATTTAATTGGAAAAATATATATATGATATTGGGTTATAGTCCAAATACTGACCTTATTTTAACACAATAAGTTATGGAAGAGACCAAATGTTAATTCGATTAATTTTATAATGATTTAATTTGCAAGGGCAATTGGTTATTTAATTTAAGTGAAATTTTTTGAGTTATAGTTGAAAATATTTATTTTGTTAAGAGCAATTAGAGAATTAAATATTAGTGTAATTTCTCCCCAAAATTTAATATGTTTTATTAAATAATGTATTATTTAATAAAATATATTAATATATATACATATGATGTATATTTACATGTTTTTTTCAATCAGGAGTATAATTAATTTTTAATTTGTTTTATTTAAGTGCATGTATTTGAGTTGCATGGAGATTTTTAAAAAAAGATAAGGTTAAATGCATGATTAAACTGTTAGGGAAAATGATATTTTAAGATATTTTATAATTGCAAGGTCAAATAGATAAGGAAAGAGATATTTTATAAATTCCATGCTTAGATAGGAAATTGATTGAATTATATGAGTTAGATAGAAAATGAAAGAAATCCAATTAGATGTGTACTTGTATTGGTTTTTGAATGCATGGTCGAATTGTTAAGAAAAAAGATATTTAAACATATCGAAGAATTGTAGAAGTATTTATATTAGAATATTTGTTTAATTAATGATATTTTATTGGAAAAAAATATATAAATGCATGGTTAAATAGAAAAGCCAAGAGTTATTTTTATACATTGATAAAATGGCATGTTTTGAATAGAGAATTGAAAAGATATAGGTTTTGGATAGAAATAGAATATAGTAATGGCAATAGTTTATGTTGTATTGGAAGTAAATCTAGGAAATGAATATATTTGAAAAGACAAATATTTATTATGTTTTATTTATTTTCATAAAGCAATTTAATCATTGTGAATGAAATATTAAAGAATATATGTAATTAAATTTATTAATATATATATTTGGTGTCTATATAATATAGAGCATATATATATATATATATTAAGTGTAAATTCATTATCGTATTTTATTTTAATAAGATGCATGCAATATATTATTGAATAGAGATTTAAAATGGATTGATTAGTGTATATGGGTAAATGGGTAGAGAAACGATATTTTATTATGTTAAAGTGATTGCATGTTCTAAATAGGAAATTGAATGAAATATAAGATTTGGTTAAGAAATGGAAAGAGTTTAGTTGCATGATTTTGTGTCGATTTAAAAGTAAATTAAGAAGTTGTTTATATTGATGAGGCAAGTAGTTATCCTAATTTGCTTTCTTTCCATTAGAACAATTAATTCATTATGAATGAAATATGAAAGAGATATGGATTTAGTATATCCAAAAGTAATAACTTCCTCATGATTATCTTGAATGATTTAATTCTCTATATTCAGTAAAGAGAAGTAAGTTTAAATGTTTTAGATTTTCAATAATGAAAGAGGAAATAGGGGTTATGATTATTTCAGATGATCTAGTTATCATGTCTTTGACTTTGTCAACACTACCTATTGAATGAGTATGGATTTCAGAAATCCAAATATTAGATTTGATTTATGACTTGAATACTTTTGTTGCTATGTCGTCAAGTTGCATTGTGGGTTTTCGGATTTAGTGTCAGTCCTAAATTATAAGACCTCCAGAAGAACTTAGTGAATGAGGGTTGTCAAATCTTTATGTCAACTAGTTGTTCTTCCCTTGTGTAGTGCATGGTGTATTTTTAGTTATTACCCACTTTTCATGAACAGGGATGTTTGCACCTCCTTGGTTTAGGAGCGGATTATGAGATCTGTGTCTCCTTGTATGGAGTGACCTTGTTATGTGGTTTCATCTTGTTGTCTCTTATGAAAGGAGTGGACTATGTGTTGTTGCCTCCAAGATGTTTGGAGTGTGTTCTATTATTTGTATCCTCCTAGAGTTGGAGTGGTTATGTTTTCTAATTTGTGTGCTTTTGAGATTCCCTTGGTGATTAGTATTTGCATATGTGTATTGTTCTCTAAACATACTTGGTCAATTTTATGTTTGGAAGCAAAGTGACCTATGTCAGTGATATTAGTGTTGTACCTGAGGTGTACTTGTTTAGTTTATTTGTTTGGTTATGCCAGTATGAGTCTGTCTTTGGTTAGTGATTGTAGATCTTTTTCCATGTTATGTGGTTACTATCTCCTAGCATGGGGGGTGGGCCTTCGGGTACCACATGGTTGGGTGGAACATGCACCAAAACCGTTGGATCCCCCTTGATCTTCAGTTCATGGAGGCGAGACATCTAGATGGACAACTCACGGTTCTATTGTATTTTATTGCATTGTAATATTTCTATTTGTATAAGTTATTTTATCCCTCTTATGTTTATGAGGTGAGATTATGTAATTGTTATACTTTTTTACTATTGCCTCATTCTGAGAATGAGTGTTGTAACTATTGGATTAAGGTAATGATTATGTGATTGTATCTTGGATGTTCATCTTTTTATGTTATGTGGTATTCTTATGATGTATGATGTTTATTTCATAAAGTATTTATTGCTATGGTTTATGTAAGATGTATGTGTGGGTTTAGGGTTTAAGTAATCCTAACCTTGTAGCCTTAGAGGTTGTTGTTAATTAGTAAGTGAATGTGTATGTTATTACACTTTATAAAAAAAAAAAATTTGGTTCATTTAAGTCGTTAATTACAACTTCCTTTAGGGTTACTTGGTGGGGCATTATACTTCCAAGATATTGTGGGAACCCATGGAGTTTAGCATGGTCCATAATGATAAGGAAATTCCACATAGATCACTCTTCTTTGGTTTGGTGGGAAAACAAGACCCATTGGGATATTATGGGAAAATGAAGGGTAGTATAATATTGTGGGATTTTTAAGGGTATGTGGATAATATCCATATTGCATGATATTTTTCACAAAAGGAGGTCGATGTTGAGACATCCCAAGAAAGGGAAATTGTGAATATTTTAGGAGTAGCTAGATACTCTCTAAAGATGAAGGGAATCTCCAAAGATCACCAAAGTAGATTAAGAAAGTTGACACTAACTAAGTTGTAAGAAAAAAGGGGAAAGGGAAATTGTAGAAGGTTGAGGGTGTTTGATATTTATCCCATTTTCTTAGTAGGTTCTACATTAGCTTTACTATGTTTAGTTATGAGAAGAAGTTGGGGTCTATTGGTTGTTGCAGAAACTTGAGGGGTATTGGGTTAAGTTACCCTTTTTTTAGGATGGTTTGATGGTTCAATTGATCAATCAAAGTCTACAATCTATATGTGTTGACATCAGTGTTAGAACTTTTCATTTGAGCTAATTTGTTTAATAAAAAATTTCGTTCACTTGAGTTGACCTAGAATTTTAGTAGCACTTACATTTCTTACAAGGTCAACAAGTAAATAGTTTCCTATAAATATAGAAAAATGCATCAAAACTAGTTGTATGGAAAAAGTCATCAAAATTAGTTAAAAATGATTTTTTTCAATAGAAATTCCTCACAAAAGTCTTGTAGGAGTTAAAAACCTACAAATACATAACTTTCTCATTTTTCATCAAAACTTTACTAAATTTAAACTATGAGTATCTATTTGTATCCTCTACAAGGTGAAACCATAAATCGGCCATAAAGATATGGAAATTATTTATAATTTTACCATCAAATCTTGAAAGGAATTAATAAATGAAGCAAGAAACATAACATAATAATATTTATGGTTGAGAAAAGATTTATTGTGGAAATGAATGCTCATATATAATACACACTAGATAAGAAGTTTTTAAGCATATATCACAAATGAATTTTAGCAGTAGAACCACCCTTTTATGTTATAAAAAAGTTACAACATACTCTAATAGCATGATAGGTACCCTTAATTTTTCTTTTCTCCTCATGTCCTCAAATTTTTTTGGACTAATAACCTTTGTCCCTATTAAATTTTCTAATCACTCCTCTTTCCTCTTTTGGAATTATGTCCACCATAGCTTGACCTCCTCCTCCAAATTATCCTCTAATAAATACAATCCATCTTCTTATCTATCTTTATTCCTCTTCTCCCTCTGGTGGAATTTAGCCCACCATGATCTATCCTTCCCAGTTAAAATATATTCTTCTCTTTCTATGTCATCTATGTCATCCTCTACAACATATGATTAAAATTTGTATTATAGAAATGAAATATCTACTTTTTCTCCCTTGAACTCGCCCCTCCTTAATATTCATTTACATAATCACCTTTTATTCTCACCGTCTCATCTGCATGCAACTTGGCATCAATATCAATAATTAAAAAAGAATTAACCATTACCATTCCTTCACTTTATGCTTCTATATTTTTGTAGCATGTTCCTTACCTTCATCTACAATAAAATCTGAGCCTCTATTCTCATCCTCTATTGCAACCTATCCATCCTTAATATCAACTACATTATAATCTTCCTCATCTCCAAGTTGTCTTATGATTTTCTCATTACTTTCCTTCATCATCTTCATACTTATTTTTGTTGCACAAGTCTCCACTCCTCATTCACAAATATCTTCATCCCTTCTATAGTTAACTCAACACCAACATCATCTATTAAAAAAATCAAAAAGATAATGCATTACATCTATAACATTTTTCTTCTCTATTGTTACTACTACACCTCCTTTTGTACATACAATATTATTATCCTCTACTTTTATGCCTTCAAAATGACATATCTCAAGTACTTCTCATCATTTTCATCATTATATTTTGTATCCTATGGAATCAAGATCTTTCTTGCTTTAGTTTCATCTATATGGAAATCTACCACCTCTTTTTTCCACCTACATTCAAGATAGTATTGAAAAAATTATAGGTTTAATCTTCTCCCACCTGCATCCCTATATCTCTTCTTTACGTGCATCCAACAATTATCCTTCAAAAAAAATATTTTTTCTTTTCATATTCTTTTATAGTAAGAGATTTTTCTCATTTTGATAAATTTCTTCATTAACTATAGGACCATCAAAATCCATCTTCCTAATTTTTTCTTAATCTACTCTATTTTATTCATTTCGTTGCTACTCCTCTATCACTATATTCTCCTTTTCATTATCTTACTTATTGAAGATTTCCTCTTTCCTAAATCCTACACAGAATATGCTTCATTTTTTTCCTTTTCACTATCAATGAGTTTCTTGAGGGTTAATTGTTCTCCTACACTCTCTTTCTTTTCATTTATTACAACAAAATCAATATTGGATAAACAATGGACATAAATCTAGCCCATTTCCTCTTACCTTCTCTTCAACATCTCTTCTCCATTCATCCATTATTTATCTTATTCCAAGAGGGATTCCTTCCTAATATTCTCCTTGATGAGTCTAGTTTATCATCTAATTATTGATAGATTTTTCGTCTACTTCCTGCAGTTGTCAAAAGACTTTGATACTTGAGATTTGATCTTTTTATAATATTTCCTTGAAACCATAGACTTTGGACATGAACTTATTTTCATAACTTTCAAATGATATTTACATGCTATAGGAACCATCTGTGTTAATTTTTCATTTGATTAAGGAATGCCACTTTGAGATGATTATGTATATGTAGTTGCTCTGCGTACTAACATTGTCATCCATATATAATTAAGGCTTGTAATTTAGGAAGATTTTGATAGATGGGCATTCGCTATATTGGTCAACAAGGAAAACATTCAATAAGGGAAGGTTCTCGATAGTGGAAAGATTCTGCATCCAAATCAAATTGTAATCACCTTGTGACGCTATTAATTGCCTATTGAGAAGACTTAGGTATTACTATTGTTCCAAGGTCGCATTAAGGAAAATACGTCTGATAGATCTTGTGCATGTGTAACTACCTCTCCACTCTTTCTGCACTTTTCCTAATGTGGCATCCTCCGGTTATGTCAGGGTTGACTACCTTGCTAGGTGGCTAGATGAACAAGACTTTGATTCTCCTTCAGAATTTTATCAATCTGATAGAGAGAGATTGCTTAATTTGATGTACTCACATTCTTAGATTTTCAGCAATACAATTACGTTGATTGTACTCATGTTTTTTTCTATTGAATTAAATGAAGTTATAATTTTGTGCATGTAATACCCCTCCGTTTTGCTTCTCATTTCATGTTGTCTTATGCTTTGATTGGATTGTAGCTACTGTGATACTGGACACGTTTTTTATTATGATGTTTTGATTGCTACTCTTGAGCGACAACTATTACTATGTGATGTGATTATCTAATTTTATTTTACATGCTTTGATGAATTAATGATGACAGTAGAATTATCATGTGATTATTTATGAGAATATTGTTATGACGTTAGTGTCAGTCTTTGATGAGTGTATTGGTGAAGGAGACAGGTTCGCATCACTCGCTTGCGAGTGCCCTACAAATCCGAGATTTCTTCTTCACGGTGTGAATTATATACTGCATATATCATGTTGATTATTTGATTACAGGTTGCAGGTACATGACATCGACTCCACCTAGTTCCACAGGTTGAGCGTGTCGATCCAACGGTTAAGTTGAATGGGAGATAGTAGCTTGGTAACATGTGTTAGGTCTACACCCTAGCCTTAGTGTGTCGTCAGTTTTGATGATTGAGTCATGTTGTACCTTATTGGATGTTTTTGTAATGTTTTGAAATGTGTTAACCCTTTTAAATTGATCTTTTGAAAATTGCATTGGCTGGAAGAAATGTTTATTTTATAGTATTTTTATATTATGCTCTTTGGTTATATTTAAATTGATTATGGAAATTAAACTTAAATTATTTATTTAATTAAATTTAAATCTCAAGGGATTAAATTTAATTATTAAATAATTGTAAGTAGGTCTATTAAAGTTGAATTAATTTATCTATTAAATTTAAATCTCATGGAATTGAATTTAATTATTAAATAATTGAAAGTGTGTTAGTTTAGTTAAAATATTTATTTAATTAGATTTAAATCTCAAGGGATTAAATTTAATTAATAAATAATTGTGAGTAAGTTAATTAAAGTAAATTGTTTTTTAATTAAATTTAAATCTCAAGTGATTGAATTTAGTTATTAGATAATTCAATAGTAATTATGTAAGTGTATTTGATTGTTAAATTAATTTAAATCAAAAAGGGAATTTGAGAAATTAAAATTTTACATTAAAGTCAAATTAGGGCCTTTTCAAATAAAAGGGAAATGAAATTAACTTGTAAATTCATCTTTTGCATTTGAAAGTGAATTAGGGTTACATTAGGTTATTTTGGAATTGTTATTTTATAAGTTTAGGGTAGAAAAATTTGGGGATTCTTCTGGTTTCATTTTTTTGACAGGCAGGAAATTTGTTGGAGAAATTTTGATGAAAGTTTAGAGAATTATTTTCTGGTTGAGGAATTAAATTGAAAGGGGAGAAAAATTATGTGAAGAAGGTGGAGCTATTGGATAGAAGCTTGCTGGAAATTCTTTGCATTGTGGGAAGAGAAATTGTGAAGGGTTCAAAGGAAAATTCTGCATCAAGGAATTTGGTGGCTGCAAATAACCAGGTTTTCTTTTATTTCCTTGTGTTATTGTTTCTAGTTTAATCTATTTTGTTTAAATGATAAGAGTTTTGTAAATGGGGAAATTTTTTTGAAACCCTAGGTTAAACTTCTATAGTTTGATATTCAGATTTAATTGTTTTTTAAGATGCAAACCCTTTTAGAAAAATGGTGGAAAAAAAACCTAGATCACTGTATCAATCTTCTTGTGTTTAGAATTTTTTTAATAACACAAAGAAAAGGGAATGGTTTCATTTGTTATTCTGAATTTAATCTTTGTTTTGAAAGGTTTCAATGGTTGCAAAATTTATTTTCTGGATGTTTATCTATTTTTCCTTCAATTACACTAGTAAAGAAAATTCTGAAAAAAAATTATATATATGATAATATACATTGCATATACCATATTCTGGATATAATATATGCAATTTATATTAATCATATATATACAATTTTTATTTAATACTGTATAATGTTTTGTTTTGGCCGCCGTACGGGCCTGTGTCCATCCGTACCTACGTTTGAAATTTATTTGAGAAATTTTTATTTTATAAAAAAAAATTTTGAAGTTTTTGGGGGGGGTTCGGCCCCCCACCTTTTTGTAGTTAATGCACAGTGGGTACGTAGTACCCACTGGGCAGTGCACCACCCGTACGGGGGACGCACTGTCCAATGAGGACTGCACCCCCACTTACCCCAGCCGCCGTACGTATGGTACAGTCGGCGCAGGGTACGCCGACCGTAGGATAGTCTGCAGACTGTCACTTCCGCCAGTAAACTTTTATTTATTTGCTTTTTGTTTATTGTTTTTGGTTTTTAAAATTTTGTTTTTATGAAATTTTTTATTATGTTGTTTTTTTAATCTCGTTTTATTTTTATTTTATTTTATTTTAATTTAATTTTCAATTTTAATTTTTAATTTGGTTTAGTTATTTTTCTTATATGATATTTAATTAATTTGTATATTTTATATATTTATTATTTTTATATTATATATTTAAATATATATAATATTTAATATATATATATATTTTTTATGAATTTAATTAATATTATATATTAAATTAGTTAATCTTATTAGGATGAATTTTTTATTTATAGTTATTTACTGAATCAATGAGAGGGGAGATATTTCTTTTTATATCGAGTAGTAGTATTATGCATGATGTTTCGTTGTGGAGGTTGTAGTTAAATATCTTGTTAAACATAGAAGCATCCTCCAACTAAACAACTAGTTATAGCTAAGTTTATCACTCTCATGATTTAATTCAGTTGAAAAGTTTAAGTTTTTTGATGAAGAATTATTGTTCAATATAAAGTATAGAATGGAATAGTTCCTCTTTTGTGAGAAACATTAGATTAGGAACATGGTTTTAGAATAACCAAAAGTAGTATTTTTCATTGCCAATGCATGAGTCCATGATGTATCTTTTATTGAATATTCTGCGAATGATTGTTGAGTAGTTGTGTTGTAAAGTCTTCCAGTTAAACGTGGGTCATTCCCTTGTTAAAATATTGTTTTGATTTCCCTTGGGTAGTGTTACAATTATCTTGTATCCTCCTAGTATTGGAGTGGATTTCTTGTATTGCCTCCTAGGATTGGAGAGAGTATATTGGTTCATTTCTGTAGCACTTGAGTAACCCTTGGAGTTAGTTTTGTAGTGTGTTATCCAATTAGAAGAGTGGCTTTTGTTAGGGGCCGGAGCCCAAAGAGGTAAACCGGGAAACCTTCAGAAGTGATTTTAACAACTGAGAACTAAAGTAAATATACTTAGCATATTAGGATGTAGTTCACATTAACCAAGATAAATTAACCTCACTCACAGGCACAAGGGTTTGTTTAGACTTGGGGTGAGTGAGAAGGCCTGGAATGGCAAGATCACTACCTTGTCCTTATGAAAGGTAGTTGATTCCGCTTGAGTTAGTATGAGTGCCGGGATTCGGTTGAGGTCACTAGGATTTCCAGAACCTATGAAGAATGCCCAGAGGATATCTCATGACAAACCTTGCGATGACACTCTGTCTAGGATAACACCGTGTTTATGTTGTGCGTATGTTTTCTTTAGCACACTTGATTATATTATGTCTGGGAGCAATGTAACCTTGATTAGTGTTTGTTTTATTGTACTTATGTGTGGTTGAGTCAGTTTGTATCAGTATGAGTTTGCCTTTGGTTTGAGGTGGTAGGTTTCTCGTCCTTGTTACTTGGTTACTATCTCCTAGCATGGGGGGTGGTCCTTCGGGTACCACATGGTTGGGTGGAACATGCACCATAACCGTTGGGTCCCCTTGATCTTCAACACTTGGTGGTGAGACTTCTTGATGGACTTCTCACTTGTCTTGCTTTTGGATTCTTGTATTTTGTATCTCATAATGTAATGATATTGTTTTACCCCTCTTGTGTATGAGGTGGACCTTGTAATAATCAGACTTATGTATTTGTACTCATTCCGGGAATGAGGATTGTAATAGATCCTTTGTAATTGATTTATGTAAATGAATGCTTTATCATAACTCGTTTTTGTCTATGATGTTGAATGTTATTACTTGTGTTATTTACTTTCAATGTATTCTTTGATGTATGTTAATGGGGTTTAAGTAATCTCAGTTATGTAACCCTAGGGGAGGTTGTCAATTTAGTTGAACATGTGGGTTTAATTCACTTCTTTTATTTAAAAAAAATAGAAAAATTTGTACGCTTGTTTAGTGAATTGAAACTTCCTCTAGGGTTGTGTGGCGGGGCATTACAGTGCATCTGAGTTTACCTTAGTTTTAGGGAATAATTATCCAAGGGGACCCCACTCGATGAGTATTCCATCCTTTAACATATTATTTTTTGTTTAGTAATTAGTTAAGAATCAGGCACTGACTATTCTTGCAACCACTAGAATTCAATTTTGTGACTATTCCTTGCAGCCAAAGTAGATAGAGTAGTTTCTTGTTTGTTTATTTAGTTTTCATTCCTATTATGCATTTCAATTTAGTCTAGTCATTGGTTGATGTTCAACATTTATGTTATTTCCTTCCAAGAAATTTACTTTCAGCATTGTGTTTTCTTTAGTTGTAGGATAGATATTGCTACTTTGGATTCCTAGTGCACATACACTACTGGCCTATTTCAAGTTTGCGTCCATGGGTTGAAAATTTAAATGCACCTTCATGATGATTGAAATAGATATTCAGGTTAGATGTCCAATCTGTGAATCGTAGTTGCAAGGGCTTAGTTGTTAAAACCATTGTAGGAGACCGACATTTTTGGCATCGTTGTCAGGGATGGTGTCAAACTAGGTAGTTCTTTGGATTCATTGATACATTTCCTTATTGTAGTGTTTTTGGAATTTTTTCTTAGTGTACCCCTTGTTTATAAGTAATTTTCCTCCTATTATTTTTCTAATTCTTTGTGTGAGTTGGCTGATACTAAGTTGATACCACATGCATAGAGGGAGGATGAGAGATGCTCATGGGAGATTCCTTCCTAACAATCCTGATCCATTCCAGCTAGTTGAGTACAAAAACCTGCCAAGAAATGAAGAAGAAGAAGAGCCACACCCCTTTTCTAATACATTTCTAGATCTCACAAGTTATGAAGTTTCCTCAGAATATCAAAATCTGATTGAAGACCCCTTTGCTTTGTAACATCATCCAGTAGGCATGGGTGATGCAAATGGAAACAGACCTAACTGGCCAACTTTTCCTTTCCTCATTTCTCATCAAAATGAAGTAGACAACCTCAAAAATATCCCATCTTCAGTCCTTCCTAAGTTCTATGGACTTGTCATAGAAGATCTAGATAACTTCTTTTTTGAGTTTGACATACTCTGCAAGATTTATTAATATACAACTGATACCCATAGGCTTAAGCTATTTTCTACAACCTTGAAAGAATTTTCATTAAGATGGTTCATGAGCCTTGGTAGAGACATTGTGGAGACTTGGGAGGATATGAATACAAATTTCTTTGAGAAATACAAATATTATTGTAGAGGTAGTGACATGAGAGGAGATGAAATTTTTAGGATGCACCAAAAGGAGGATGAGAGCTTGGAAGATAACATTTCAAGGTTCTTATTTTTCCTACAGAAATATCCACACCATACACTCAATGAAGAATCACATAAGATTCTTTCATTGAGACTAATTAATGACAATTGTATAGATGCCTTGGACCTTATGGGAAAAGGAGATGTCACCCAAGTTCCTTGGGAAGATATGTCAAAACTATTCTAGGAAAGATTCAAAGAAAGGGAGAGCTTACCAATCCTCTATAGGTAAGTCATCTACCAATGGATTTTCAAGGATGAAGATTACTCACTTACTAATAGAATTCAAGCAATAAATCATAAAAATCTAGCTACTTAGTTGGATTAACTTCAGGCCAAAAAGAAACAAGAGGAGGTAGAGGCAATGTTGGTAGGATATTCCCCTCATTCCAAACAAAAGAAGGACTAAAAATGCAAGATGATAGCTAATATTGACAACAAGAAGATGACACCCAAGTTCAATCCAATCTAAGGTGATGACGATCAAGTCTACTATGTTTCACAAAGGAGGCCATGGCCTCCGAGACATGGTATGCCACCAGATCTACTATCTTTTATTGGGCCATTTTTCAATTCTTATTCATCTAGTAATCAATGGAAACCCCCATATTCATCCAATTATGGAGGATATATTCCACCACAACCTTGGAATAACCCTCCAAATTCTTGGCCCACTCACCAAAACTCTCCACCCTAGTGGCAAAACCTTAGTGGAATTGGTAGCAGTTTCAAGGGAGCTAGCAGCCACCCTCAAGAAACTGGCAACAAACATCTCAATGGAGGGGAGGATAGCAATGGCCAAACCAAACAACCAATTACATGCAACCACCTTCTCAGCCCCAACAACTTTCTATAATTCCTCCTCCTGCTAGTCTAAGTTCAAATGCACCTAAACCTACTAAGCTACCAACTCAGCCCACACCTAACCCAAATAATAAACCACAATAGCATCCATTATACTCTGCTAATCCAAATCAATTCTCTACATATGCTATGAATGTAAGTGACATCTGGTTGCATTCAAAAAATTTTAGCCTCTTCCACACCTATTATCACTAATATTCTTGTGGAAGAGGAGCAGCCTCTGAATTTCTCTATTCAACCAAGTGCACCTAAAAATCCTAAACCAGTCCTAGTCAAGCAAACTTAGCCAGAACCCCCATTTCTCCAGAGGTTGGAAACTATGAATGAAAAGGAAGAAAAGGTGGACACAAATTTTGACATCTTAGATCATTTGAAGCATATATGTGTCTATGTACCTCTATTTTAGGCTATAAAATGTGTTCCCATATATGGAAAATCAATCAAGGAAGCATGTCTTAAGAAGCCAGACATGAAGAAGAAATTCCCCACTACAGTTCTTGTGGTGGGACAACTTGCTAACATCATACTTGGGAAAGTGATTGTTCCTAAGTATAATTACCCAAGGAGTCTTATGGTGGTATTTTTCATAAATAGGATGCAAATAAGGAATTCTTTGATTGATTTGGGAGTAGTAATAAATGTGATTACTAAGGACATCCTGTAGCAACTAGAAATTGCAAGCATGAGACCTGCTCTTATTGTCTTTCTACTTGCTGATAGTTCTAGTTTTAAGCCTGATGGTACAGTGGAAGATCCAGTGGTAACTATAGACTCTTGGGAGTACCTAGAATATTCCATGATTATTACTCCTAAGGCAGAAGTAGGCGGGTACACCATTATTCTTGGAAGGCCATGGTTAGCAACACAAGATTCTTATATTGGATTCTAGATAGGAGACATGACCATTTTAGATGGGAAGAGCACTAAAAATCTTGTTCTCTACCCTCCTACTAAACCATCCCATGATAAGGATGATCCAATATGGTCACATGTTGGTGAAGAGGCTGAGGAAGTTAGTTTTGTGGCACAACTCATGATGTCAGGAAGAAGTCCTTTCCTACAACTTCAAGATGAAGATTAAGTGTTTTCTAACATTATTTAGAACCATTATGAGGTAGAGGAAGCATCATCCTCTTATTTTTCTGATATTGTGAAGACACTCCTGCACGTTCATCCTACAACCGCTCATCCTGCGATCGTTCTTCCTGTAGCCAAAATTCCTACAACAACAAGTATGTTTCATGCATTTTTTCCATATGAAATCAAGATACCAAGCATTAGTGAAGAAGCTATGGTAGAGTTAACTACACAAGTGCAAGTTTTAGAAAGGAAATATTTGAATGTCAATAGTAAACTAAATGAAGAACAACAATTGTCATTGGAAAACTTATTGAGGGCCCACGAAAATAAATTTTCATGGAATTATAATGATATGAAGGGATTGGATCCTAATCTTTTCACTCATAGGATATACATGAGTGAGGCAGCCATAAAGAAGAATTAACCCTATATTGAGAGAAATTGTGAAAGGGGAACTATAGAAATTGCCTAATTCTCGATTTATCTACCCCATTTCAGATAGACAGTGGGTGTCCCCATTAGTGACTATGCCCAAAAAAGGAGGGAAGTGGTGAATTTTTATTGATTATAGGGAACTTAACTCTACCAAAAAAAATTTACTATTTTCCCTTACCATTCATAGATCAAGTTTTGGACTCACTTGTAGGAAAGTAGTACTTTTCTTTTCTTGATGGATTTAGTGGCCATAACCAGATCCAAATTGCACCAGAGGACCGAGAGAAGACAACCTTTACCTATCTGTGGGGAACCTATGCCTATGTAGTACTTCTATTTGGCTTATGCAATGCACCTGCAACTTTTTCAGAGGGCAGTCATTAGCATATTTTTCAGACATCTCTCATGATTTCATGGAAATTTATATGGATGATTTCACTACCTATGGTGCTGATTTCAATGAAGCATTGGAAAATATTAAAAGAGTTCTACAGAGATGTGAAGACCACAATCTATCTTTAAATAGTGAAAATCGATACATGATGATGTAGGAAGGTGTAGTTCTTGGCCACTACATCTCTCAAAAAGGCATTCAAGTAGATCCTGCAAAGATTGAGGTGATTACCAATCTTCCTATTCTTGCAAAATAAAAATATGTTAGGAGTATCTTAGGACATGTAGGTTATTATAGGAGGTTCATCAAATACTTCAGAAAAATGGAAGCACTATTGTATAATCTCCTCACTAAAGATTTTGAGTTCTAGTGGACATAAGCCTGTGACAAGGAATTTTCTAATTTGAAAGCAACTTTAACTCATGCTAGCGTGCTCAAGGGACCTTCTTTGGAGTTTCCTTTTCACATCCATACAAACACATCAGACTATGCTATAGGATAAATCTTAGGACATAAATAGAGATTTTTTTAAAATGTCATTTACTTTGTCAGCAAAAATTTGCAAGGAGCTGAATTCAACTATACAGTGATAGAAAAAGAAATGTTAGCAATGATGTATGCTCTAAACAAATTCAAGCATTATATAATAGGCTACCAGATATTTGTGCACATCAATCATGTAGCCATTAGATACCTCATGAATAAACATTTGATCCTAGGAAGGCTAGCAAGATGGTTATTGACGATGCATGAGTTTGACATAACCATCATGGATAAACTAGGCAAGGCCAATGTTGTTGTATATTTTCTCTCAAGGATGACTAAATTGAAGGACAATCAAGTCATAGACGATTATTTCCCCAATGCACACTTATTTTCCATCAGTTTGTAGACACCCTGGTATGCTGACATAGCTAATTTTTTGGTCATGAGCAAAGCCCCTCCTCACTTCTCTCAAAGGAGAGGAGAGTACTCATTGATTTTTTTCCCTTTTTCATGGATTATTGGATGTTTGTTATACACTAGACCTGACCAGGTCATGAGGATATGTGTAGGAGAAGATGAAACATATGATATCTTGCATGTATATCACAATCAACCCTATGGAGGATATTTTGCAGCCAAGAGGACAACAATGGAGATTTTGAAGATAGGATATTACTGGCCAACACTCCACAAGGATGCAGGAAGATACACAAGGAAGTGTGACAGATGCCAAAGGATGGGCCGACCAAAAATATCTGATGAGATGCCACTTTGTCCCCAGGTATTAATCAGTCCATTTTATAAGTGGAGATTGCATTTGTAGGACCCATTGATCCTCCATCAAAAGGTAAATCCTATATTTTGGTATTCATTGATTATGTAAATAAATGGGTAGAATTTAAGGCCATGAAACATGGAAGAGATAATAAAGTTTCAAAATTTATGTATTTGGAAATTTCCACATGGTATGGAGTTCCAAGAGAGATATTGACTTATCGAGGGAGTCAACTCAGTTCAACCCTTGTTACTGCAGTAGTCAATGCATACAAAATTAGACACAAGAAGTCTACTCCTTATCACCCCATGCTAATGGCCAATTTGAGGTGACCAACAAAGAAATTGAAGCCATTATGACCAAAACAATGGCTATCCATAAAAAAAATTGGGCAAGCAGGCTACCAAAAGTTGTTTGGACCTATAGAATTGCCTGGAAAAAAACTACAAGATTCATTCCATTTGAGTTGTTGTATGGAAAGGAAGCCATGATGCCCATTGAATTTGAGCATAAGACTCTTCGGACTACACTAGAAGTAGGGATGGATATCTCTGATGCACAAAGAGATAGAATCATGCAGTTGAATGCTTTGGATGAGATACAAAATGATGCTCTGCATCATATAGGGATAGTGCAAAATCAACGAATACAGTGGCATGATAAATTCATCAAGGATAATAAATTTCAGCCTGGAGATTGGGCACTACTCTATGACTCAAGATATCAAGACAATGCAAGAAAATTGTAGACAAGGTGGTTCAGACCATATGAGGTGGCTGAAGTATTTTCCAATGGATCTATTCAGTTTACTACCATTCACCCTGTCAAGTTTAAGTTGTTGGTTAATGGTATTCACTTGAGATTGTATCACAAGCCAACTTCTAAGGAGGAGTTCCTACAATAATTCACTCAACATGTAGCACCTGAACTTCCTACAACCAAAGGAAGTGGACCTAGTGTCCCTTCTTCTAGATAACTGAGGTACATAACTTTTCATAATAAAGACTTTCACTTCTATGGGGGTCCACTTCTTCACCCATCCACCCATCCATTCCACCTTTTTTTCTCTTCCATTCCTCCATCATTTCACTTTATTCCATTCCATTCCACTTCACTTTCATTAATTTCTCAACAAATTTCTTGAAAATGACTGGTACTTTCTCCATGATATTTGCATTAAATCTTCCATGAATTTAGTTACATGTGAATCAATTGTTATATCTTAATTGTCTTTTAGTACATTTATTTAATTATTGTAAATTAATTTGGGTGTTTTTCATAGCATGCAATTATTCCCTGCCCTATCAAATCAACATTCCACCTCATATGTGAGGACACATGTACAAATTTAGGTTGGGGGGGAACACGCCAATGCCATGTATGCATGTCTATTTGTACCGGTTCACATCAAACAAGAAGAAGTTATTGAGCCAATTTGAATTCTAAGTAAGGTGACGACTCACATGTGTGAAGTGAAAATCCACCACCAAAATTTTCGTTAATCATAGCTTGCATTTATTAATTATTTACTACCTTTAATTGCTCCTATCATAATCTTAATCCAAAAGGTAAAATTCAAATGATACTAGCATTGGAAATTTAGCAAAGTTGCAGGAAGGAGAATTTTGACATTCAAATAAGGATTGCAAGAAGAAAATATTTGTAGAGTAATTGTTTGATTTTAGACAATGGGAGGTGGGTTAATTTGAAATGAACCTATGATTCATGATTTGTTACTACAAGGTGCACCTTTCCTAGCGGAGTTTAGAAACTGTGGATGGCTAAATTATTTCTTAAAGCTAGATGGTTTTGACGAAAATGTTGCATTGAAATTTTCCGAGACATTGTCTGGGGGAAGGGCCATGGTAAAGGGATTAGAACTCGTAACTACAGAGGAAAGAATTGCAGAAGTTATAGGGTTTCTTGCTAACAGTGAGAATCACCCTACTACCAGAGATGCTAGGTTAGCTAGGGTTGAATTTACAGAACCCAATGACCCCTCGTTGAGCATAGACAGAAAAAGTGTGAAGAGGAGTTCTTTGCCTAAGCCATGGAGGCAAGAAAATATTCATGTTGTGAAGTATATTACCTGTGAAGGTCACCAGTCAAATTTTCATTTTGTGCATTTCAAACTCCTAAACCACATGTGGAATGAAAGGAGAATGAATGTGCCCAATTTGTTATACCATCTTCTTTCAATCATGGCAGCTGAGACCCATAAAGGTAGGGACAATTTCATTTCCAACCATTGTCTAATCAAGTTATTAGTTGAAAATTCTTTGCATGATGTGTTTGATATTTCATTTGAATAATTTTTGAGTATTGATCAAATTAGACCAAAGCATTTGCAATCTAGGGTTTTGCCTCAACCTCGTAGGGTTGGTAGAAGAAGTAGAAATGTTGGGACCACTCTTGGTGCCTCAACTTCTGTTGCAAGCCCTAGTGGAAACCCTCCTACAACCACAATAACTATTAAAATTAGTTCTTATGAGGTAGATCATTCTAATGATTGTGTTCCTCTTGGAACCCTAATGCAAACTAGGGCACATAAGAGGAAGGAAAAACTAAAGAAAGGAAAAGCTAAAAATAAAATGGTAGAAAAAGAGGTGTGAAGCTCAAAGAAACAAAAGGTTGATACTGTTCTTCCTGCAAAAAAAGAAAGCCCTCCTAGAAAATCAAGATCAACTAGGCCAGCTATTGATGAAACTCCTAGGGAGACATTATGAGAGGATGTAGAAGCTCCAATGGAGTAGGTGAATGTGAAGGAAAAGGACATATTTGAGGAAGCAACAAGCATGACATTGGAAAACCTTGTTGATATCATAAAAAAAGTTGAAAACCAAGTGTGTGAGGAAAATCAATAGTTCATGTAGCAAGAGTTCATGCAACATGAGCAAGAACAAGAACTTGAGCCCCTACAGCCAGAATGGGTTGAGAAAACAAAAACCCTATAGCTGGTACTATACCAAGAGAAAGCACAAGTTCTTGGTAAAATGTTGGTAGGAGTACATAGGCCCTCTAATTTTTTAATGAACATAATAGTTCTGAATTTATGGAGAGAAATACAAAGAAGAGAAGAAGAATGAAAAGCAAAAAAATGCAAGTTAAAGAAGGAAATTGGAAAGAAAGATGAAGAAATTGAAAATAAGAATTAAGAAATTGATGTTTTATTGAAGAAGATGGATGATATGAAAAATCTATTACAACATATATTAGAATTTAGAGCTCCTCCAAGGGTCTATTCTTTGTATTTAAAGGAGAAGCTTATTTATTTCAAGCTAGCAAGAATTGTTTCAAGTTTGAATCCTTCCATTGAGACCCCTATGGAGTTTTTCAATGCTTATCAAATTGCTCCCCCTGATATAAAATTTTTTTGTATGAACTTTATTTACATAATTATGATGTGACCAAAGACCAAGATTGGAATCCATTGTTATATGTTGGGGATGTCCAAATGAGGGCATTCATGTCCTAGATACAGAACAAAGTTAGTTGGGGTAAGCAATTCAAGACCTATAGACAAGTTGGATCCAACATTCCCCTACCCATTAGGGTTGAATCTAGGCATCCAGGAGACATTTTTAAGCATTGGCATAAAATCCTATATTGGCCTAGCTATGGCAGTAGGATCTTGCTTGAAAGAGAGGTGGTTTATAAAGAATATGAGGAGATGATAAACATTGCAGGAGAATATGTAATGGGATACCTTTCACAGAGGTGGAACAACCTCACTAATGATTTTAAGTAAGTTGAACCTCATTCCATGCATAACTATGTTGCAACACTTAAGAGATTTGATAGGTATATTCAGATTAGAAGAACAAAAGGGCAATTTTGGCTTCCACTAATTTTTCAACGACCTATCCTACTATGGCCTATGCAAAACTTTGGGTTTTCTAGGTATGACATGGTTGATCAAAGGTAGAGATGGAGCAAGCTAGAGAGACAAAAAGGGTTCTATTGAGATCCTAACTCAGACACAACAAAAAAAAATGTGGGATAGCTTGTAGTTGCCAATTTGAGGGCATTAGAAAAACAAAAGGTCAACTCTTCCTCTATTGGAGGACCTGCAAGACATTGGGTTGGGGAGGAATGATGAGTCTAGTTTATGGTCAAATTATTGATGCAGTTTTTATCTATTTCCTTTAGTTCACATAAGACTTTGATACTTGGGAGTTGATCTTTTTATAATCTTTCCTTGAAACCATAGACTTGGGACATGAACTTATTTTCATAACTTTCAAATGATATTGAAATGCTATAGGAACCATTTGTGTTAATATTGCATGTGATTAATGAATGTCACTTTGAGATGATTTTGGATATGCAGTTGTTGTGTGTAATAACATTTTCATGCAGATATAATTAAGGTCTACAATTCATGAAGATTCTGCTACCTGGGCATCCGCCATATCGGTCAACAAGGTGGACATTCAATGAGGTAAGGTTCTCGATGGTGGAAATATTCCTCATAAAAATAAAATTTTAACCACCTTGTCATGCTATTAATTTATTGTTGAGTAGACTTAGGAATTACTATTGTGTTAGGGTCATGTTAAGGAAAATACAGTTGATAGATCATGTGCATGCATAGCTGCCTCTCTACTCTTTTTGTGGTTTTCCTAATGTGGCTTCCTCTAGTTCTGTCGGGGTTGACTGTCTTGCTAGGTGGCTAGATAAATTAGACTCTAAAGCTCCTTCATAATTTTTTCAATCTAATGGAGAGAGATTTCTTAATTTGATGTACTCACATTCTTAGCTTTTCAGCAATACAGTTATGTTGATTGTACTCATGTTTTTCTACTGAATGAAATGAATTTATAAGTTTGTGCATCTGATTTTACCTTAGTTTTAGGGAATACTAATCCAAGGGGACCCACTTGGTGAGTATTCCATCCTTTGAATTAATATTTTTTGTTTAGTAATTGTTGTGCAGTTTTGCACACACGCCCCATTGAAAGTAGAGACCCTCTCTTGGCCTGCCCTTTTTGGCCCATTTATGTGGCTTGCCCCCTCATTTTGTACTTATCTTTTAAAATCTTTGGGTTTTGGTCTTTGGTGCTTGCCTTGGTTGTGGGTGCCTTTTGTTATGAGTTCCTGGTGTTTTTGGGGTCTTTTGGATGTCCTCTCTAGGGTGGTCTTCTTTTTCCTTATGTTTTCTCCCTTGATGTTTTTGTTTGGATCCTAAGGGTTGGTTTTCTCCCTTAGCTTTCCCTTTTTTTCCTTATTTCCTTTTGTTCTACCGGAGGCAAAAACGTGATGAGATCGAACTTTGAACTTTGGATAAGTTCTCAGTTCTTTTTCCATTCCTATTCTGGCTCTGCTTCCTTCCCGCTCTTTTTCTTCCTTCTTCATTTTTTTTGTTTTCGGCCGAGGGGTTGGTTTTCGCCCTTGGGTTTTCTCTGCTTCTCTTTTCCCTCATTTGTTGAAGCTGGGATTAGGATGGAACCTAACTTTGAATTTTGGAAAAATTCACGGTTTGGTTCTCGTTCTTGTTCTATGGCCACTTCCATCAGGGTGGGTTTTGTTTCCTCCTGTGCTTCCATCAGGGTGGGTTTTGTTTCCACCTGTTTTCCTTTGGTTCTTGTTTTGGTCATCGTTCCACCTCTACCATCATTGGGGTTGGTTTTGGTTTCATTCACTCCTATTTCCCTTTCCTCTTTGTTCCTATTCCATCCCCACCTCCGCCTCCACCTGTCTTGGGTCTCTGTTCTATTTTTTCTCGTGGCTCCACCTCCACCTATCTCTGGTTCCACCTCAACTTGGGTTTCTGCTTGATTTTCTTGCCTTAGGAACTCTAATGGACCTACTTGGATTTTTATGGTGTATTGGGAATTAATGGTGGCTCATTTGATTGTAGGTTAGATCGATTTGGGTTTGTTGGATGTACTCTAAAGATTTGGCATGATTTATGGGAGCATTCAAGTACACTTTGCAGCTTCTATTATGAAACCCATTCCCGCACGCAAGGCCAATTTGCTTGGTGGCCATTAATGGTAGGAAAACATGGTTTGAAGGGGCTTAACCTGGTTTTGTTTGATTCTAGCCATTCATTTTCCCAACTCAGATTCAATCGGTGGCTTGTGTTCCTACTCGTGTTTTCATGCATGTGGTTGTTTGCATGGGTGAAGTCTTTTGGTGGGTGTGGCTCAAGGATCCATTCCCCTGAATTTGTGCAATCCCTATGCGATCCGATGGGGGTCCTTGCTACATTCAATTCTTGACAACGAGTTATTGTTGGTTGTCGGGACCGATTTGAGTGGTGGTTGGGCTTCTTTGAAACCCTAGCTTTGTTTCATGCGGGCATGTTTTCTATAAGTATGGCACTATGCCTCATTTGTAAAGGTTTGAAGAGGCTAGGTTGGATCTGGATTGGAAAACTAAGTCAAAAGACTTGTAATCATTATATTTCATAGTAGAGTAGCATGTTAGAAGGTTAGAGGCTAGTTTTCACATTTCAAGCAAGTGTTGTAATAGACTAGAATTTTTCCTAATATGATGATTTAATACAAAGTGCATACATTGTGCTATGATTGGTGCCCTCCTTGCATTGAATAATATTTCATGTTTCTTGTTCTATCTTTTAAATCTCTTGGCAAATTTTGGATATATGTTAGGTTTAATTAGTAATGTTGGTGATTTAATGCTTGGAGTGTTGTAGCAATCCTTGGTTCATAATTTGGGCAGCTTCTTGATTGTGGGAATGTTGTGCAAGGTCAACCTATACCTCATATTAATGTTCTTAGTTCAATTGTAGGTATTCATTCAGTCCTATTGAATGAATGCCCACAACCAGAAAATATTTAACACCTTAGAAGATTGCATTGTTTTCTACAAGATTACAGGTCTAGCCTGGGTTGAACAAAAATTAGTTTAAGGGATTGGTCCATTCTAGGTATTTCATCATTTGCATGGTTAATATTAGAAGTAGTGTTGACATTAAGAATTTTGAAACCCTCATCTTTTGTTGTTTCCTTATTTATATGGTTAGAACTAGAAATTTGAGCATCACCATATCTTAAAATCTGATGAGTTTAGACCTTACAGTATTTGTATATAAGACCCCTTGTGATTACAAGGATTTTCACATTTTATCACTCATTTTTTTCTACTGTATTATCATAAATTGAAACCCATGAGACCTTGGGGTTATCTCTTTGATCATAGAGACCAACCTTTCAAGAGAGATAGGATAACTTTTATTTTATCTGAGTTGTTGTTGTGTAGAAGCACCAAACAAAATGATTGGCGCTAGAATGAGGGCTTGTGCAAGAAATCTTGAGTGTTTTCTAAATGCCATTTCTCTTAAGAGGCTCAGAAAGAGAACTAGATCTATACCAGGAGAAGAAGAAAAGTTTCAAAAATTTTCACTTCAAGCCAAGTCAAGAAGGATGAGAAGAAGGGAGGAATCAACATCCAATCCATCATTTCCACCATCCCCACCTCCATCCACTTCATCTTCATTTGATTCTGAGACTGATTCCATTCCATTACCCCATCCAGTAATCTATCGACCAATACTACCTCCACCAATGGATTTCTTGGTGAATAACCCATCACCTCTGACTTTCAATAACTATAATGTTATGCCCAAGAACCCTAAGCATTTTTCTCCAAGTTTCACGTGAATGATCCAAATAGGACAATGGAAGAAAATATTAGGATGTTTCAGACTTGTCTGAGAGGTAGAGAGATTAATCATGAGGATGTTACATGTAGGATTTTCCCCTATTGTCTAGGAGAGGATGCCTTTTACTTGTATAACCATTTACCAGTTGCATCCATCTCTTACTAGGTTGAGCTTGAGGCTGCATTCTTGCTAAAATATAAGATTCCCATTAGTGCTAATGAGCTATATATGCAGTTTACTGGAGTAAAGAGAGAGGTTAATGAGCCTCTAGGATCATTTAACAATAGGTTCCACTGAGCATACACTAGACTTCAAGTACCTTATGTAAGAAATGAGGACACTGCCTTAGAGGTCTACTTCGAAGCCCTCGACAGCCTTACCTCCACCTTCCTTAAGTGGAGAACTAATCCACCAACTACCTTGCTCACTGCATATACAAAGGCTATTCAAGTTAGTATAGACCTAATACAACACTTTTTTGGACCTCTACCATCTCTAGGATAAGATGCTCACCCAATCCAAGTCCAATCTCTCACCCAGGCTTTGACCAATCACATGTATATCATGAATCCTATTCCACAATTTACTTTGGTCCCTCACCCGGGCCATCTAATAAACCAGGTCCAACCAATGCTTAGTTATCCCTAGCAAAATGCTAACCATCCCCTCCATTCATAGTCAAAATCTAGTATCCCTACATATTTGCATAACTCAGAAGTTTTGAATCAATATACTAGTTTTTGAGGAGTGTTAGGACACTCCCCAAACACTGTGAATCCAATCCCTTACAACAATCATGATAAATAAAGGCTAGATGATCTGACTGAACAAGTGAAGAAGCTAAACATGGAGGTAACCTACTTAAGGAACCAAAACAATCAAATCCAAGATAATCAGAAGAGCATGAAATCAAGTTATAACAAAGGGCAACACTATAATAAAAATCAGAACTTTGAAAGAGGACAAGGTTCTAGTTAGAACTTTGATAGAAATCAACAAGGTGGACAAGGATTTGAAAGAAGACAACCACCTAGGTAGAATAGGCCATGGAACACTAGGCCTAGAAATGGAGGAGCTCACACTCCACTAGATAAACCTTCCAATATGGAGAAACCTCCAAGTGGTATGTACTTAGCAGAGGCCACTTTGTCTGGATGGTGTAGGCTTCATAAGATAAGTCAACACTCTAAGCTTGACTACCCCAAATTTCAAATTAGTACTTCCAGTTTTCAATATGAAGTTGAAAAAAACTCCACCGGCCAATATTTGGTGCCCTCAAATCCCTGACTCCCTTGTTTTAGTCTTGAATCATGCTCCTTTCCTGAGATATGATGGGAATGAGCCAAAAAAGGATTCAAGTATCTAGAATGGAGAGGTTGAACAAGTGCTCAATGAAGATGAAATATCTCAATTGTTTGATGAAGAAATTGAGAATTAAAATAGCCCATTGGATGAAGAAGAAGTTGATGTTGAAGAAGTGCAGATATTTTAGCAACCTATGAGAAATTATGATCTAAGGAGCAAGCCCCACAGGAATCCAAAAGTTGTAGGACCGTTTACTACATCTACCCCTCCACACAATTTTACTGCTCCACTAGATCGACATGCCAATAACAATCCATCCTACCCTTAGGTGCAAACACAATACATCATGAAAGAAGGACAACCAGATTTTTCTAAAGGAAGCAATGATGATGCAAAAAAGGATAAGAAGACTAGTCATTCCAAGGAGGTCCACACTGACATGAATGTGAAATAGCTAGGAGAATATTTCACCAAGGAACTCATAAAAGTAAAGGTGAGTCTTTCTGCTTTTGAGCTATTAAGAGTTCTTGAAATCAGAAATGTAGTCCTAGGGTTCTTCAATTTAAGTATAGAAACACAAGGAATAGTTACCAATGAGGCAATTACAAGGCCTTCTAGTTCACAATCACCCAAAGGTCCTATTCAATCACAACCTAGGGATAGAGGTAAGGAAAAATATAAGAGTCAAGTTGCACAAGTTGACTCACAGTTGAGTTTATTCTAGGGAAAAATGGAAACCCCTCCTTTTATGATTTATGTTCGTATATTTGGTAAAAATCTGCACAATTTCTTGTTGGATTCAGGGGCATCCACAAATTTTATGCCATTTTTTTTGTAGATCTCTTGGTATTACCCATAGAGCCTCTCAAAAGAAAGTCACCCAATTAGACAAAACAAAGGTGAACATAGTAGGAGAGCTAAATATGATTGCCATGAAAGTTTCCTCAGATCCTAGAGTGCAACGAGTGCTTAATATTCAAGTAGCTGACATTCCTAACATAGACGGTCTGATCTTGGGTGGGGATTTTACCAAGGCATTAAATGGATACAAATACGCTGCTCATTCTCACATTTGGCTCCCCTAAAAAAGAGTCCCAAATCATATTAGAAGTGAGAGAGAACCTAGAATGAAGCATGTCATTGCTGAGTATCAGAATACTTCAAATGAGATAGTGGTATGAGAAGTCAGTATGGGAAACTATGTCCTAGCCTCCCCTAATTTGAACATAGAAGAAATCTTGATGTTGCAAAGCTCTTCTAGTTAACCCACATCAGAAGCCAACAACTCTGAAGTGCAAGTTGAACAAACAAAAGAACCTAGTGATCAGGTAGATAGACAACTCAGATTTTTGGATAATTTCCACGAGTTTATCCAAAAATGTTTATAAGATCAGATACTAATGAGGGTACAACCCGAGACACATAAAATCTCACAGAAAACTGAGATCCTTATTATTTTCAAAAAATGAAAATCTTACATGCAGAGGATCTCAAATCCTCGCGTTCTGCAATACATGCAAATTATAGAAAGAAACAACAGAAATTCCCCTATTCGTAGCAGGCGATCTTCTTTTCCCAAAAACTACCACAAAAATCAGAAACTACCCCATAAATAGCCCCATTTCCTCCGTTTGGAGCCAAAAACAACATTCTAATTATGCACAAACTTCCAAAAGTCCTAACTCAAGATCTAACCGTCAGATCTTCAATGATAATACCTTTTTGGAAAGGTCTTGCGAAAATGAAGTGTTAGAAAGTGGGGCCTAAAGGCTAACCACTTTCATTTCTGCCAATTTTCGGGCCCATCCGGAGCCTTTAAGTCCCTCAAAATTAGCTCCGAAGATTTTGTAGGGCAAAAAGCAGAAATTAAAACTTGAATAACTTTTGAACCGGGAATGATCTTCGCCTGATTCTTTCACCAAAGTGTTTATTATTCTGTCCTGAAGCTTCCCTTAAATTTTTGTCTCCTCACGCCTTCAAAATCATACCTACTAAAAATAGCAGTCAAGCAGAAAAAGTAGAAAAGTAGTTTTGAAAGCTGGGAATTCTTCTTCGACGAAAAGGGTATCCAGAAATGAAAAAACATATACAAAAATCTAAATGAAAGTAAATATATTTTTGGGTGATGTAGGATTGCCCTTACACCACTGGATGCTCCTGCATCAGATACAACTAGGTAGAAATATGAAATTCAAAGAATTGCTTCTTCCTAGTTGATGCAAATTCCACAATGCTCCTCATTTTGAAGTAGAATTTTTCTTGTGTCAGATTGTAGTAGAACAAATACAAAAGCACATTAACATAACCCCACCCATTGAGTCAAACATATGAAGCTCAAAATAGTCAAAAGGTGAAGGATCCAAAACCTCCTGAAGAGCCCCTAGGTGGCAACAAGGACAAGGGTATTCCAAGAAAAGAAGGAGCTAATGAATATAGGACATTAAGGTTTGATGGATCAAAATCCAAGCAAATTAGCAGGGCTTGAGTTGATCAGTCCTAAAGGTAAAAGCTACTTTGTTGCTCACATAATTCAATTCCAGTGCATTAACAATTTGGTTGAGTATGAAGCTCTAGTTCATGGGTAATTAATGGCATTGAGAAAGAAATTTAAAAAAGTGAGAAAAAATACTCATGTCATGACAGAAGGATGATCAATTAGAGACATAGAGTATGGGATCTTATTGAAGGATTTGATGCCTTCAACATTCAGCTGATACCTTAGAGTAAGAATTAGACTGTTGATTTTCTGGCACAAGAAACAAGTACATTGTAGCCCTTATCACTTTTAGGATTAAATAAGTTCAATTTGGAACTTATTCCAATGCCCTCAATGCCTAAAAACATCACAAATTTTTAGGTATTCGAAGATGGTAAGAATATTCTTGATTTATTCACTAGGTATGATGTGTTTACTTCTCAAGTAATTGATGAGGTTGGGCCTCAAGAGGCCAAAATTGACCTAGAAGGAGTCTTCAATCTAAAGAATAATACCATCCCAAGAGGCATGGTGCAATTGGAAAGGATCTTTGATTTGGATAGGATAAGAGATCAAGAGCATAAAATTAAAAAGGAATCCCTCAACTGTCAGTATGAAACGTACAACATGGGGACCCAAAGTGATGTCAAGAATGTTTGTATTAGTAAGGTGTGCACTCCGGAGGAGAGGAAAGTAATTATTGATGCATTGCACACATATCACGATATGATAGCCTAGAATTATGATGACTTGAGGACATATGAAACTTCGATCATTACACATACTATCCCCCTCAAGTCAAATATTAAGCCATTCAAGCAAAGACAATGACCAATTAATGCTTTGCTAGAGCCAATTATTTAGAAGGAAGTGCAGAAGCTACTTTTAGCATAAATTATATTTCCAGTAAGACATTTAACATGGGTTGTGAAATTGGTCCTCATTAGGAATAAAAATGCAGAATTCAGACTATGTGCTAATTTCAGGAACCTGAACAAAGCATCAGAAAAGGATAATTATCCGGTCCCTTCACTGGATGAGGTGCTTCAGGTTTTCAATGCATCTCAGATGATGTCCTTTTTGGATGGGTACTCTAAGTACAACCATGTCATGGTTCAATATGAGGATAGGCACAAAACTTCCTTCACTACAAAATGGGGAACCTTTGCTTACCGAAGAATTCCCTTTGGATTAATCAATGTTAGAGCTATGTTCCAAAGAGAAATGTATATTTCCATCAAGGACATCACTGGCAAGTGCATAATCATCTACATGGATTATTTGATAGTCTTTTCCAAGAAGAGAAGTGATCATGTTGCAGATTTATGCAAAGTATTCTAGAAGTGTAGGGAATTTGGTATTTCATTTAATCCAGAGAAGTGCATCTTCAGAGTCACTGAGGGAAGGTTGTTAGGACATGTTATTTTAGAACAATTTATTTCCATTGATCCTGAATGAGTGGAGGAAATACTAAAAATTCAACCCCCTACAAGCAAGAAAGAAATGAAGTCATTCTTTGGCAAGATTAACTTTGTCAAAAAATTTATCACTTGATTTGCAGAAATAATCAAGCCATTGAATGTCATGCTGAAGAAAGAATTGAAAGTTGAATGGAATACAAAGGCTAAAGAAGAATTTGCAAAAATCAAGAGAGATATTTTTGAGGCCCCTATTCTTGTAAGTCATGATTATGCTAAGCCATTCTACAACTATTTGTTTGCTTCAGATCACTCCTGTGCGGGCTTCCTGACACAAAAGTTTGATCAAGGGAATGAACATCTCATAGAATTCATGAGTGCACCTTTGAAAGATTCTGAACTGAGGTATCCTAAGATTGAAAAGAAGGCTTATTCCTTGATCTGAACTATGAAGAAGTTTAGGAAATATATACTGAGAAACAAGGTCTTTGCTATAGTCCTTGATCCTGCAATCAAGTTTTTGTTGATACAAAATGAGTTAGGTGAACACAAAGCCAAGTGGGTGACTATGTTACAAGAATATGATATTGAAATTCAACCCATGAAGCTGGTAAGAAGGTAGGGATTGGCCAAGACAATGGCAGAAATGGTTCCTAACTTTATAGCTTACCATTATAATCTTGAGGATGTTTCTCTTGGGGACTGGTATGACAACATTATCGACTACTTGTTGAATAGTCAATGTCCCAGACACCTTAATTTAGTATGAAGGAGTGTTCTACATTTGAAGAGTGGCAGTTTTATGATGAAGGGATTTGTCCTATACAACATAAATCATGAAGGTGTCTACCTAAGATGCCTAGGGAAAGAAGAGGCAGGGAGAGTGATGACTGAGTTTCATGATAAATATGGCACATGCCATGCTTCAAAAACTTCCACTGCAAATAAAATTTTGACTGCAGGCTATTATTGGCCTACCTTGTTCAAGGGCACACATCACCTTGTGAGGACTTGCCATGTGTGTCAAACTGCAGCAAGCAGGGAGAGCTGTGCAACTCTTCCACTTCAGCCTATCATAGAGGTAAAACCATTTGCACAGTGGGGAATGGACTTCATTGGTCCCATCAACCCATCTTCATCTATGGAACCAAGTATATTCTTACCATAACTAATTATTTTACTAGGTGGACTAAAGCTCTAGCTTGCAAACAATGTACTTCTAAAGTAGTGATCAATTTCATGGAATCAGGTATCATCAATCACTTTGGTTTTCCACTGGAAGTAGTTTTTGACAATGGTTTTGTATTTGAATCATAAAAAATTTCTAACTGGGCTTATGACCATGGAATTTCCATAAAATTTTCATCCAATTACTACCCACAAGGGAATGGTTTGGCTGAGTCTTCCAATAAAAACTTGATGATAGTCATCTAGAAACTACTAGAAAAGAATCCCAAGGATTGGCATACTAAGCTCTGATTTTATCTTTGGGCAGACCGCACTAGACATAAAAAATCCTTAGGAACCTCTCCTTATCACTTAGTGTATGGCTTAGAACTTGTCTTTCCCATCCAGCTGAAGATCCCTAACTTGCAATTCATCAATGAATATTATGATGAAGAGGACAAGTGTGAATCCCACTTGACTAAATTGTTGCACCTTGAAGAGAGAAGAGATGAAGCCCTAGAAAACTTTTCCAAACATCAGGGTATAGTGAAAAGATGGTTTGATAGGAGAGCCAAGGTGAAAGCCTTTAGGATCTTTGACTTGGTTCTCTATTGGGATAAAGCCCATAATATAAAGGGGGAGCATGGAAAATTTGACAAAATTTGGCTCGTCCCTTATTAGATTGCAGAAATTTCGGGAGATAATGCCTTCCGTTTGAGAACCCTAACTAGAGGAGATATCCCACTACCTACCAATGGGTAGTATTTGAAGCATTACTTTCACTCTTGAGATGTTCTCAGCTCTATCCTTGTACATAAGTAGATTAGGTTTCCTTTCTACTATTTTGCTTTCTTCTTTTGGTTGGGTTTCTTTTTGTTTTGCTCTGCTTGTCTATTGCTCCAGTTTTGGTTTGCTTTGGTCTACTTGGGTTTTTATTTACTTGTTGTTCTGATGGTTGCTTTGGGGTTTCCCTACTTTCCTCTAGGCTTGTTGCATTTGTATAACCGACAACTTGTCTTGTTCTTCTCTGGGATTTCTTTTACAAAATATTACCATCTTTTTGGAGTCATTCAAACTGGTAGATTTCCTTCTCCTGATGTTGCATGGACTGGGAGTTAGTGTCACTTGACTAAGTTAAATTCTGGAATATATTTGGGTCTTATATCTTCACAAAAATCTTAAAGAATTCCAAGGTTGCGTATGGTCTTTAGGAGGTTTGATTGGGTGAAAAATATTAAATTATGCTCTAGTGCCACTATGGTTCTCATCCTTGAGTGTGGGCTTCATTGCCTACATGGTGAAATTAAAACTTTAAAAGAAAATCTCAAAAGAGAATATGAAAAGAAAAGAAAATATTGAAAATAAAAAATGTTCACCTTTTCAAGGGTATCCTAGTATCTCTATTGGGGCTATGGATGCCTCGCTGGAAGTAGAGTTATGCTAGGGAGGGTCATAGTGATAACCACACTAGGGCTATGGACGTGTGACTGGTAGTGAGGCTCTATCTAGGTTGCTTTTGGAGTTAGAATCCTTAGGTAGCCCTGTTAGACTGAATTTGGTCCTTGCTGCAACTTAGGAAAGGGAATGAATGCATATGCACACACTTTGACCTTGGTACAAGAAAGGTTGTTTTGTTAGTGATTTCTAAAACCTTATCTATTTGTAACTTGATGCTCGGATTGAAACCAGATATTATAAGTTCATGATGCCAGTTTGTCATCGGAATTCTCTGGATCATTTACCTAGCGGAGTCGCCATTTGTTGTGCATTTTTTCACACACGTTCCATTGAAACTAGGGACCCTCTCTTGGCCTGCCCTTTTTGGCCCGTTTATGTGGCTTGCCCCCTCTTTTTGTGCTTATCTTTGAAAATATTGAGGTTCTGGTCTTTAGTGCTTGCCTTGATTGTGGGTGCCTTTTGTGTTGAGTTCTTGGTGGTTTTGGGGTCTTGCGGATGTCCCCTCTTGGGTGGTCTACTTTTGACTTCTATTTTCTCCCTTGGTGTTTTTGTTTGGGTCCTAAGGGTTGGTTTCTCTCTTAGCTTTCCTGATTTTCCTTGTTTCCTTTTTCTCTACTAGAGGTGGAACTAAGATGAGACCAAAATTTCAACTTTATTTAAGTTCTCGATTCTATTTCCATTCCCATTCCAGCTCCGCTTCCTTTTCGATATTTTGCTTCCATCTTCGTTTTGTTTGTTTTCAACCGAGGGGTTGGTTTCCACCCTTGGGTTTTCTCCACTTCACTTTTCCCTCATTTGTTGGAGTTGGGACTAGGATGGAACTTAGCTTTGAACTTTGGCAAAGTTCATGGTTCGGTTCCCATTCCCATTCTGCCTCCGCTTTTGCCAGGGTGGGTTTTGTTTCTACCTCCACTTCCACGGGGGTGGGTTTTGTTTCCACCTGTTTTCCTTTGGTTCCCATTTTGGTCCCTGTTCCACCTCCACCTCTTATGCGGTTGGTTTCAGTTATATTACCACCTATTTCGCTTTCCTCTTCATTCCCGTTTCATCTCCGCCTATCTTGGGTCTTTGTTCTTTTTTTTCTCATGGCTCTACCTTCACCTATCTCTGGTTCCACCTCCATCTAGGTTTATGCTTGATTGTATTGCCTTAGGAACTCTAATGGACCTTCTTGGATTTTGATAGTGTATTGGGCATTAATGGTGGCCCGTTTGATTGTAGGTTGGATCGAGATGGGATTTTTAGATTTACTTTGAAGATTTGGTGTGATTTGTAGGTGCAGTCAAGTACACATTGTGGCTTCTATCATGAAACCCATTCTCGCATGCAAGACCAATTTGGTTGGTGGCCATTAATGTCAGGAAGATGTGATCTGAGGGGGATCAACCTTGTTTTCTTTATCTAAGCCATTCATTCTTCCAGCTCGAGTATGATCAGTGGATCATGTTTGTGTAGGTGTTTTCACGCGCATGGCTATTCGCACAGGTGAATACTTTTGGTGGGTGTGGCTCAAGGATCCATTCCCCTGACTTGGTGCGATCCTTGTTTGATTTGATAGGGGTCCTTGTTGCATTCAATGCTTGATGATGGGTTATTGCTAGTTTTTGGGACCGATTTGAGTGGTGGTTGGGCTTCTTTGAAACACTAGCTTTGTTTCACGTGAGTCTATTTTTCTATAAGTATGGCACTCTGCCTCATTTGTAAAGGTTGAAAGAGGCTAAGTTGGATTCAAATTGGCAGACTAAGTTAGAAGACTTTTAATCATTAGATTTAGTAGAGTAGCATGTTAGAAGGTTAGAGTTTAGTTTTCACATTTCAAGAAAGTATTGTAACAGACAAGAATTGGTGCTAATATGATGATTTAATACAAAGTGTAGACATTGTGCTATGTCTGGTGCCCTCTTTGCATTGAATAATATTGCATGTTTCTTGTTCTATCTTTTAAATTTCTTAGAAATGTTGGTGATTTAATGCTTGGAGTGTTGTAGCAATCCCTGGTTCATACTTTGGGAAGCTTCTTGATTGTGGGAATGTTGTGCAAGGTAAACCTATACCTCATATTCATGTTCTTAGGTCAACTATAGGTATTCATTCAGTCTTATTGAATGAATTCCCATAGCCTAAAAATCTTTAACACCTTAGAAGATTGCACTATTTTATGTAAGATTGTAGGTATAGCCTAGGTTGAACAAAAATTAGTCTAAGGGATTGGTCCATTCTAGGTATTTCATGATTTGCATGGTTAATCTTAGAATTAGTGTTGACATTAGGACTTCTGAAACCCTCATCTTTTGTTGTTTCCTTATTTATATGGTTAGCACTAGAAATTTGAGCATCACCATATCTTAAAATCTAATGAGTTTAGAGTTTCCAGTATTTGTACGTAAGACCCCTTGTGATTACCAACATTTTCACATTTTATCAATGAGTTTGTTCTACTGTATTATAATAACCTGACACCTGTGAGACCTTGGGGTTATCTATTTGATCATAGAGACCGAAATTTCAAGATAGATAGGATAACTTTTATTCTATCTGACTTGTTGTTGTGCAGAAGCACCAAACAACAGTAATTAGTTAAGAATCTAGCACTGAATGTTTCTGCAACCACTAGAATTCCATTTAGTGACTATTCCTGCAACCAAAGTAGACATATTAGTTTCATGTATTTTCATTCATATTTTCATTCATGTTATGCATTTTAGTTTAGTCTAGTCATTGGTTGATGTTTAACATTTACGTTATTTCCTTCCAAGCAATTTACCTTCAACATTTTTTTTCTCTTAGTTTTAGGATAGATATGGCTACATTGGATTCCTAGTGTACATAAAATGCCAAACCATTTAAATTTTACGTCCCTAGGTTGACAATTTAAATGCACCTTCATGATGATTGAAGTAGCTATTCAAGTTAGATGTCCAATCCCTAAATCACAGCTGCAAGCGCTTAGTTGTTAAAATCATTGTAGGAGGTCGACACTCCTCAATTTCATCATACTCACTATGTTCTTTTCCTTTCATAGGATAAAATTATATCATTTGTTCATACCTTTCAACATGATACCTTTCATTTTCTATCAGGATAATATAAATTATCTTTTCATCATATTTTATTTGATCTTAAACCTTTCCTCTTCTCTAATTAAATACCAGTTCATTCATTTTCTTCTCCATTCTTTTCAACTATTCAAAAATAATGTATTCATAGATGCTTTCTTGACATTCTTCTAAAAATAAGATCCTTACTAGCCTAATCATGAATGTTATTTTTTTGAAGACATCTTTCTTCACTTCTACAATATTCTACAAACCCTCTCTAATAATCACACATCCCATTATACTTACAATATTTTTCTTTAAAAAAATTCTAACCTCTAGGGTATAAACCCTCTACATTTAGAGGTTTCTAGATTCAATATATCTCTCACAATATTTCAATAAAATTTTCTTTAAGAAATATAACTTTTTATTTCTTGTGTCTCTTCTATCCTTCTATAATCTTCAAAAAGAAATTCTCACAAAAATCTCTTTCTAATATTTCCTCTTTCTTACCTATGTAATAAACTCACACACAACTTCTCTTCTGCCCAAGAAATACTCTAGAAGGTACACCTCTCAAAAAACTCATATACAAACCTTCTATTAGAGGAGGAAAATTTTGTACCTTCTTCCTAATTCCTAGCCTTATCTTTATTAAAGGACAACCAACCATCCAACCTTATTTGTATTTATAGGTTTATGCCACACCTCAAATAAAAACTCTAATTCACACAACTACCCTCTACCAGATAAATATTTTGGAAGAAACACCTCTTAATACTTCCTCTACCCACTCTATAGTAGTAGAGGAATTATGTGCACCATCTATCCAACTTTTTCAATATTAAAGGACATTAAAAATAACTTTATGCATATTTTGGAACTTCTAACAATATCTACTACTCCATCCTTCTACTTTTCCTCAATCTCAACTTGGTGCAAACCAAGGTCATATTATGATGTAAATCTTATAAACTCTCAATGAGAAAACACCAACTCTAATACCACTTGATTTAGTCATGAGTACAAGAAATTATGAGATCACCTAGGCATGTAACCTACAAAACACATAGTTCATAAAATAACACATTTACAAAAAATCTCAAAGAAATTTATTCATGTGTAAGAATACCATTTTTAAAAATATCCGCATTGCCCTTGGCTCTTAAGGCTTACAAATTAACCCACATCTACCATAAAAATATCCATCTATTCTCTACTCATTGAAATATTCTAATTTTGCACAAAATATTTACAAACATTGTGGAATATTCTCCCCATTAAAAATCCATCAAAATAAGCTCAAAAGAATAATTTATAGAATTTGATAAGGAGAAGAGATGGCCAACCCATGTTCTTGTATAATTGGACATTTTTTGAGCACTTATTAGAACCCTTAAAATTTTACATATCTAGTTGTACAACTCCTAAGAAAGTGTGGAAAAGTTTTAAGATCTCTATTGTAAATTTGGTGAGTTCATGATTCTACAATTGGATCCATAATTAGTAATGTTGGATTGCCTAATTCATTTTCATTTATTAAATATTTCTTGGTTTAGTTCAAGCCTTTTCTTTCTAGACTTTATGGTTGTTTTAAATTAAAAATATATAAGTAATATGTTTTCTTTATTCTATCAAAGCTAAAAGGTTCTTATCAATTGTTTGCTTATTCTTATACCATGCAATGAATCTCTTGGAATAGCATATGTAATTCCTTATTTTGAAAAACATTATGATATAATCGCAAGAGAATAATCTAAATTAATCTCTATGGATGCTACCACCTCTTCAAAAATTCAAAAAATTAGTTTCTAAATCATCTAATGGAATGAAAAAAAGGTAAGGATCAATATAATGTATCAAAAATAGATAATTCCTTAGATTCATCTCCCTCACCAAAAAGGAAAATTTCTAAGGATAATCCCAAATTTACTTATTATAAAAGATTAGGGCATGAAACCAATATTACAAAAAAGGAAAATGATGAGTTGAAGACTCTTCTTCAAAAACGTCAACTTCAATTTTCTAAGACAACCATTTCTTCCCTTTCCACATCAACATCATCTACATTTTCAGAAAATGATAAGATTAAAGGTATGGAACTCATTTCTTCTTAAAATAACACATCAAACAAGTGTATTATTTATTTTTTGGCACCACAAAACATGGTTGCATCCAAGGAACTATTTTCTACATTTGAGAATTATTCATTCCCACCAATTTTAACAATGAATAGAACCTATATGTTAACTCTTAGAAAGGATCTATTCGAATTGGAGAAGGAAAATTCAATTATGTACTTTATTTACCTTGCTTATCCAATAATCTCCTTTCCATTTGTCAAATTACACATAGTGGAACAAGAAAAATAGTTGAGTTCACACCACATTCAGTGATCATGAAATAGTTGTAGAGTAGATATATCATTACCATAGGTCATGTTGATCATGATTCCATATTGTATTCATTTTCTCTCTTTGATTCTTTCAACTTTGGTGATGGTTTGATTATAGATGATACTAATGACTTCAACATGTGTAAAGAGATATAGTATTATTATTTGAACCTTGGATATATATCCTCCTCACTGGTTCCTTCACCTCACATTGATATTATGTCTCCTTCACCTCTTGCTCCTTTATTATTGAGTATTTCTACATCCATTTTTAGGGTAGCGAGATATGAATTCATAGTTATGTTTCTACTATAGTTAAATGGGGTAAGTACTTGCATGGAATATTATAATTTTTAAGCGAGTCCCATTTTATATATTTGGCAAGCACCTTTGATGAAAGCCACTTCCAAATTTTTTATCAACCCATCTACATATTTAGCTTATGTTGTACATCAACCTTCATATGGAAAATTTGAGAAAATTTCAAAGATTTCACTATTGTCTTTTGATCTTTTGCATCATTCAAATACTTTTGCATCATGCACCTATCTATTGTTTGTTTATTCCACAAGGAAGAATTTTTTTTCAACATTTAGGGATCACATTTTGTATTCTCCTTTGAGCATTACCTAGCATTGAAATTTCTAAAATCTAATTGGGGGTTTGTAGACTCTCTTTTTCTATCCTATTTGGAGATAACTTCATGTACCTATATGATATAATTATTCCTTGGGGGGTCATCATGAGTTCTTTATCTATTACTTCTTCACTTTTAGATTTCATTGCATTGCATCATTTCTCTTTTAGAGAGGGGTTTTATTCCCCTACTGTATTATTCTCTTTTACTCAGCTATATGAGATATTTTTACATGAGTACCTAACATGGCCTCATAGTTGAGCTCATCATTAGTTCATAAATTACTCCCTAAGTTGCATTTAAAGAGGTTTTTAGTGTAACTAGATTCATTATCATACCTACTTAGCAGTACTTTTTTCTTGTTAAAAACCATATACATAAAATTCAAGTAGTGTATTCTTCTTGTTGAAGACCATATACATGAAATAAACATACTTTATTCTTCTTGTAAACAACCATATACATGAAATACAAGTAATATTTTCTTCTTGTTAAATACCACACACATGTATTTAAAATGCAAGTACTTTTTGGAACTAACTGATTCACCAATCCTAGTATTAGATCAATACTTTCCATTTCCAAAAACAAAGTATATAGACATAGTAGAATAGGGGGACATAGTAGTGGAGGGGGAAAGGTTATAGCCTTGTACTACATACCTTCTTATTTGATATCCTATTGTAGTGACCCCTCCAAGTTTATAGCCACTAGTTAGGGAATTTATGAAAAAGATAGCAATTTAGAAAATGGTCAATGGTTCCATTCTCAATTTATCTATAGATTAAATAACAATACCATCCTACCGAAATTTGGCAAGAATTTCATAGCATCATGACATTGTTTTATTTACTTAAGGTTATTTTATTTTAATTTGGAACTATTTTATTTACTAATTGCATGAGGCAAAAAAATTATGTGCTACTTATTTGGAAAATATTATATTTATTACTAAATATAAATTCTTTGCATTCTAATTATTATTATTTTTTAATTTTATATTATAACTATTTTTTCCTATTGTGTATAATCAATATATCTAACACAATTTATTTTTAATTGATAAAATAGGTCTTTTGATTCCTTAGAAATATAATATAATACTTACCCATTTACTTATGTTTTATAATATCATAATGCATATTCATATTAGAAATATTACTAATACTTCTAATTAGTTTTTTATTTCTAATATTTAATTTCTTTTATATAGTATTTTCATTAGATAAAGAGGAAAAACAAGGGAGCCCACTCTTATATTAGTCTAATGGCCAAAGATAATGAATACTCCAAAAAAAGAAATAATTGTTTACAAACAAACATGTAAATAACATACTTCACAAACAATAAAAATAAAATTAAGCCATAGAAAGAAACCTTCTTTTTTTTATGAGGCAAAGGCCCAACTAGAGGGGTGTCACACATCCTCAATAGGTTGAAGATTGTAATATATAACATAAAGGGAAAAATGTAATATCAAAAATTGCCACACTTTCCAATTTCACATTATGTTTAGCTCCCCCTATGTGCTTAGACCTAATTATTTATTCAATTACCTATTTTATAAAAATCTTCAGAAAATCAAACAATGGGAAATAAAAATAAGAATTTGATATTTTCCCTTGAAAATTTGGAACACAAAAAGGATGGGTCTATTATAAGGCACCCCACACCCTAGACCACCTCTTTTTTTATCATTTTTAAATATTTTGATTCCAATATTTTATTATTTAAACTTATAATTTTATTTTTTAGCTATCAATATTTTATTTTTGGGAGATTAGAATAACTACATATAAATACAAAGTACTTTCACCATTTTAATCCTACCAATTTTAGAAGGTGAAAAAAGGGCATAATAAAATAATAAAGAGAAGTCGAGAGAAAAATTATCAACATTATTATAACATTATCCATGTGTCAAGCATCATGTCAATTATTCATCATGTTTTTATGTAAGTGTAGTGTCGAAAAAATTAATCCCTTTTCACACTCGGTTTCATAATTGACAATAAAACTAAATTAATGATGTCTTGGAGTGGTGCTGTAATGTGTTATACACATTCACACTATTCTAGAACCTTTATTTAACTAAATAATTCCTTAATTTATCCTTTTCAAGTGTGTTGTAAAGTGATGTAACACACTTTCACACTTTTCTAGGATGTATTTGCTTAATTAAGCCTAATGGACCCCTTTCTAATAAAATGAACATAATGTGCACCTTGTTTAATTGTTGTAAATTATTTTAAAGAACTTTCACACTTATCTAGGTGGTCTTAATTGATTATGGTTAATTGGAGTTATTAACCCCTTTTGATTCAAATTTAGGCCTTAATTTTGACACCTCTTGAAGATCTATCTTGACAATCATAACTTAATTAACAAATTATTTCATTGGGAAAATTTTTGTCCTAGTGAGTTGAGCCAAGACCCATTTTCCCTTGATGGTGAATGGGTCCTCCCTTAACAAGATTCCCCTTTCTCAGCTAATTTGGAATGGGATTTTATCCTTCTTTTAGTCCCCCAAAGCTTGGTCCTTGGAACTTAGCCAAGACCCATTCACCTTTAATGGTGAATGGGTCCTCCCTTAATGAGACCCCCCTTTTTTAATTTCATTATGGTGGGAATTTAATTATGTTTCTTTCTAGATCTGGTGTCGGTCTTAATTCTTTTAATTTTGGGGTTAATCTCCTAATTTAGTACAAATAAGGGGTTAATTCATATTGTTTCTACTAGAAATTCATTCTAAGCCTTCAAGTATTCAAGTGATGAAGAATTAGAGCATTACAAGAGATTTCATAAGGAATTTCAAGGAAAATTTCAAGTGTTTATTGCAGCAATTCAAGATTGTATCATCATGTCAAGGGTTTAATGCATTCATGTGTGTTGACATAATAAGTGAATGTTGCATTTGGGATCTATTTACAAGAATAATCCTACATCAAAGATCTATATTCTTCATGGCCACTACATGTTCGTTTGTAGATTTGATTCACAAGACATCATCCAAGGTGATAGAATTTACATTATTTCATGTTCATGCTTCATTTCATTCCTTTCATCTTTTCTTCTTATTACCTACAAGAGGTTTGATTGAGGAAATCCCCCATTCACTTAAAAATCAACAAGTTTTTCTCCCCTTGAGTGTGCATTTGTAGACTTACAAATTGAAGATCAAGTTGAGCAATATTTGGAGCAAAATTGTCAAGTTTGCAAAGTTGATAAAGTTTTCATTCAAAGTGCAAGATCATAGAAAGAGCTCTACAGAATTGCATACACACTTCAAAAATCTGATAGCATGGATTTCAAGAGTGCAAAAATCAAGGAACATGATCCTAAAATCATTTTTCCAAAACCCTAAAAGGAACCATTCACCACTGAAGGCGAATGAGTTCACCATAGCTCAAAAATAACAACTTTATGGCTAGATACACAATTTTTATGCTCTAAAGACAATTCCCATAGTTTCTATAACAATTAGGTTTCATTTTTATTGTTATTCAAATATTATTTTACACGTAATTGAGTGAACCATGTTGGACTCAATGGAACAGTGAGACGGGGGTGAATCGGTGTTCAGAAAATCTTATCTTTATCAATTTGAAACTTGAAACCATTTCAACATTGCATTAATTAAAATATGTATGCATTCAAAGGAAACATTCATAACACCATGACACACAAATTTTTGCATGGAAAACCTATTAGGGTAAAAACCAAAGTGGAGGTTAATCCATAATTTGAGTACTCAAATATACTTGTTTACAAAAGAGAATGCATTAGCATTTAGGCACACTGTCTATAGCTCACTTCTCATAAGAGAAAATCTCACAACCTTACAAAATTCATATTAAGACCATCTAAAGAGTGAACTAAGATAGTATCATCTACTTATGCCATATTATAGTTTCAATGAAGCTCATAGATTCAATTTTGGATCTGCTTTCTGATTCTACACTTCACTCTACTCTACTCTACTTTTCTCTACTCTTTTCTACTCTCTACATCACTTAGAGACAAATTTGCACTACCACTCTATTGAATTTTGCACTATATTCATGCTTCATATATTCACTACCTTTACACACTTCCCCACATGTCATACACACCAAAATGATAGAATCGATCTCATATATATATCTGCTAACAAGGATTTATTCATCCATTAGTCAGCTTCATAAAGTATTAAGTTACTTTCATCTTTTCAGCCAGATCCACCACTAGATCTTTATTCCATAGAAAAATCCCAAAAATACCTAACCAAGACCCATTTGCCATTACTAGTGAATGAGTCCCTATTAGATATACATTTTCAGTTTTAGGACATTAAAATCTTAGGTTTTAACTTTTTTTTGGTCTTGTTACCTTTATTTTTTAGTTTCTTGATTTGTTGTTTCATCAATTTCATTGTATTTAGCTTAAATTGCTTCATTTTACTGCATTGTCAAAATTTAAAATTGTATTTACAACATTTCAGTTTCATTTTTGTGTTGTTTCTTTTCACGAATTTAGTGTTCATAGAGTATCACATGGCTTTTATGATTCTATTTTCCCTACTCATGAGAATAATATAGGAAAATAAAATTAAACCTTTCACAAGCATGTTGGCTACCCTCCTAGTACCTATTGGATTAGTAAGAATGTCATAAAACAAGAGGATGCAAGCATAAACAATCATAACAATCATAATTTTTCTTCTTGGTATACCTCTCCTATTAGTGATGAAGGTATCTTGGTGAAATAAGATACAATAATCTCTTGATTTTCCCTCCTCTGCCCTAGGGAAGCTATTAGGAAATAGGATGATGAGATCATCAACACAACTTTACATAGTCTCCATTTATCTCCCAACACCTCCCCTACTTGTGATAATTCTTTAGTGAAAGAGGAAACAATCTTGGACAATCATGAAAAACACATTTTTAAAGAGGACATGGTAGTGGTTGAGAGTTATAGAATTATTTCTCTCCTTCCTAATTTCCCTAACATTTGGAAAGATCTATTTGAACAAGATGATCCAATCATGGTTAATCATGTAAATCATTGTTTTCCTTCCCTTGACGTCTCTCCTATTTTTAATAAAGTTACTTTACAAAATATAACAATGGAATGTGATGAACATCTTGAAAGCTCTCCCACTAGGGTAGATATCATGGAATAGGAGAATGAGACCTTAGAAAACAAGGATAAAATCCTGGTCAATCATAAAAATCAAATTTGGCCTTCTCCTAATATCTCTCCTATTTATGACAAGGATACTTTTGCATGTTAGAATATCCAATCTATGATAGTTGTGAGAGTCCTATTTTCCTCTCTTCCCCTAGGAAAAAAATTATCAAACAAGAAAATGTCATCATTGATAAGCAATAAAATCTAACCCTTGATCACTCCCTTACTCGTGATGAAGACATTGTTAGAAGAACCAAATAATGAATTTCATGAACATCTAGTTTGTTGTTCTCCTAGAAACTCTCCTACTAGGAAAGATATCATGATGCAAGAAAATGAGAACATTGAAACTTGTATTCTAGGCAATAGTGATCTGACTTCCTTAGATGAAGATGAAAAACTGACATTAGACTCCCCTTCACTAAGATATCATGAAAATAAGGACAAGTGCGTTGAGGTTATGAACTTTAGAGCTCCTTAGAGTTCTCTAATTATTGAACCACCTAATCCTCAAATTATAATTCATCCACCCTCACAAAAATCACAAGTTCAAAATAAACCCATGCTCATCTTAGAACCACCTCAAAAGAAACTCAATGATGATAATGTTTCACAACAACCAAGTTACAATGAAATTGATCACATATATAACAAGGTGTATACAATCAAGAAAAATCATGAACCCCAAAGTTGTTTGCATCTCAATAAAGAAAAATAAAAGCTTGTTGAAGAGGTCACAAAATTATTGGAATATGCTTCAAGTTCATTTGATTTTATACCTACATCCATGGGTGAGTACAATATCATAACAAAAGAGTACAAAGGGAAGTTATCAAAAAGTTTTAATTTCAATACAAAATTCAAAAGCATCCACTTCAAACACTCTAGAAGAAACAACACACATGGAAAACTTTGATGAAGTTGATTATGAGCAACCTCTGAATCCAAAAGAAATGAAAATTCTTTATGGAAAATTTTATGACCTTATTAAACAAATTGGTTATAGTGGAAATGGATGTGGTGCTAGAGAAAAAGGTATTTGTGTCCCTACATAGCCTAACATGCAAGAAACAAATAGTGGTCTTGGATATTTCCCTTCAAAAGAAATGAAAGAATAAAAAGGACCTTCAGTTAACATCAACACTCTTAAAATTTAGACTCTTCTAAAGCTAGTTTACTTTAGTGCATCCTTAACTGATAGATACTACATGTGGCAATATTTTATTAGTTATGCAGACAATTGATACTTTTTCTACTGATTACAATAAATAAAACTAGTTGTCACCCCTTTCCATGTAATATTTGTAGGATTATTGCACACTTGATATTGCATGTTCTACATTAATTGCAAACCCTTTCCTTTTTGCAAGGGGTATCATATTATCCTTTCTCAGATCATCCTTAGTGGGGACAAGGTGTTAGTTATTCATGTCCTAGTTCGACACTTTATGTTTTCCCTATGGCTAGTTGTCTGCCTTCCATTTATACTAACTGAGATTGCGAGGCATACGACTTACTTTAGGTTGACTCACCTATTCCTTACTAGTCTTTTTCCTTTTTCACTTTTCTTTCTATGATTGCATGTACATAATGTGATCCCCTGTGATGTTTCGTTTGATGCATCCTCTCTCTTTTGTGCATTCTTCTATATTATCTTCATTCTTCTATATGTCATCATCATATTTTTTTTCATTTGTCTTGTGTTTTCCTTTTGGGGATGACACAAGGCATCAGGACATTTATGCCTATTCCATGTTGACCCAAAAGCTTTTTCTTATCTTTTTCATTTGTCTTGTTTTTTCATTTTGGGGATAACGCAAGGTGTCAAGAAATTCATGTTTCTTCCGTGTTGACTCGAAAGGATTTTTCTTTGTTTTTCCACTCTCTTTATGTCATTTTTCCAGTTATATGAGTATCTAGGGAATGATGATAGTTCCATGCTCTATGAAAACATTGTAGCACAAGATATACTGACCCCAAATCCATAGATCCCTTATGTGTTTGTGGGGGCAACACTTCCCTTCCCATTTCATGATCTAGCTTTCTTTGGAAACATATGACTTGGCATAGGGTTGTTCAAGGAAATATCTCATGTCTTAGGGTAAAAAAAAAAGGCTACTCCATTTCAATTTCTCATAGTAATGGTGTAGAAATTTTTGTAAATTAGGGGCATACATCGATGAGATTTTTTGGAAAATTTCATGGTATGATTCTCCTTTTTCTTGTGATGTGAACTCTTCTTGGTAGTTTCATTGGGTTTGATGCCATCCAAGAGTGTATGATCTACTAACATGGCATGATACAAATAAGGCATCCCATGGGTGACAATCTAACACTTTTGACTTTTCCTCTCTTGGAGACATTAGACACAATGCACACTAAGAGGAAGACCATTACATGGACAAAGAAAAATCCCAGTTAACAAAATTTTTACATGACATTGAAAAGAATTTACAAAATCATTTTCATTGTGGTACCTTATCAAAGTTTTCAGAAGGATAACTTTGATATGGTATGAGAGGCTAATATGATTCTCTCATTTTCCACCTCATTGGGATAACTCACCTAGTGGACAGACAAAGGTTTCACTACCCCAAAGTGAGCATACATATTTTGGGACAACTCACCTAGTGGAAATAATGAGGTTCCACTACCCTAGAGCGAGAAACATGTGTTATGGAAAAACAACCACCACCTCACATTGCATTGAAATGGTTTTGCTTGATCTTTTGGTTTTTCATTATTTTTGGCCTTTGACAAGGTATGATCATGTATCTTTTTTATTGTTTCATACTTAAGTGTCTTGGATTTCTACTTTAGTGTGAGTTTGACATGGGGTCATCCTCTCACTAAAGTGGGGGAAAAATATAGTGTCAAAAAAGGTAATACTTTTCCACACTTGGTTTGATAATTGACATTAAAATTGAATTAATGATGTCTTGCAGTGGTGTTGTAATGTGGTTTACACATTCACACTATTCTAGGACCTTTATTTAACTAAATAATTCCGTAATTGATCCTTTGCAAGGGTGTTGTAAAGTTTTGTAACACATTTTCATGATTTTCTAGGATGTATTTTCTTAATTAAGTCTAATGGTCCCCTTTCTAATAAAATGAACATAATGTGTACCATGTTTAAGTGTTGTAAAGTATTTTGATGAGGGTGCAACCCGAGACATAGAAAATAAAACACACAAATAGAGATTATTATTATTATTCTAAATATGAAAATATTACATGTAGAGGATCTCAAATCCTCGAGTTCTACAATACATGCAAAATTACAAAAACTACAAAAATTCCCCTTTTCTCACTATACGCTCTTTCCCCACAAAGCTACCAAAAATCAGAAACTAGCCCCCAAAAATTAACCCCCTCCTGATTGGAGGAAAAAACCACCTTTGAATAATGATTTTTGGCAGTTTGGTGCCCAAAATTACAATTTTAAATTCAAAAATTGAGTCCTAATTCGAAAATTGGCAATTTTCCAAAAAATGGCCAACTTCTGGAAGCCATAACTTTTGATCCGAAACTCCGATTTTTGAACTGTTCGAAACATTGGAAATGTCTTGGAGTGAAAAATGTGTTAAGGACTTTCTACAAAATTTTCAACAATTTATGGGCCCGTACGAGACTATTTAGTGCCTCAAACATGGCTTAAAAGAGTTTTAAGGGCAAAAAGCAGAAACTGAAAGTCGAATAACTTTCAAACTATGAATGATCTTGACTTGATTATTTCACCAAAGTGCTTATTTTTCTATCTTGAAGATTGCCTAAAATTTATGCCTTCACACACCTTCAAATTCACACCTGGTAAAAATAGCAGTTGAGCAAAAAAAGTAGAAAAGCAGTTCTGAAAGTTGGGAATTCATCTTCGATGAAAAGGGTATCCAGAAATGCAAAAACATCTACAAAAATCTAAATAAAATTAAATATATTTTGGGTGATGTAGGAATGCCCTTACACCACTGGATGCTCCTGCATCATATTTTAAAGCACTTTCACACTTATCTAGGTTGTCTTAATTAGTTGTAGTTAATTGGAGTTATTGTTACCCCCTTTTTATTCAAATTTAGCCCTTAATTTTGACACCTCCTGAAGATCTATCTTGACAATCATAACTTAATTAACAAATTATTTCATTGGGAAATTTTTGGTCCTAGTAAGGTGAGATAGGACCCATTCTGCCTTGATGATGAATGTGTCCTACCTTAACATGACCCCCCTTTCTCAAATGATCTAGAAAGGGATTTTAGCCTTCTTTTAGTCCCCCAAAGCTTAGTCTTGGAAACTTAGCCACAACCCATTCATCCTTAATGGCGAATGGTTCCTCCCTTAGTGAGAACCCCCCTTTTTTGAATTTCATTCTTGTAGCAGTTTAATTATGTTTCTTCCTAGATTGAGTGTCAGCCTTAACTGGTGTTGGCTTTAATTATTTTAATTTTTGGGTTACTCTCCTAATTTAGTATAAATAAGGGATTATTTCATTCTAAGCCTTCAAGAATTCAAGTGATCAAGAATCAGAGCATTACAAGAGCATTCATAAGGTATTTCAAGGGAAATTTTGATTGTTTATTACAACAATTAAAGATCATATCATCATGTCAAGGGTTTAATGCATTCATATGTGTTGAGTTAAGAAGTGAATGTTGCATTGAGGATCTATTTACAAGCATCATCCTACATCCAAGATATATATTCTTCATGGCCACTACATGTTAGTTTGCAAATTTGATTCATGACATCATTCAAGGTGATATCATTTACATTACTTCATGTTCCTACTTCATTTCATCATTTTTTTTATTACCTACAAGGGGTTTGACTGAGGAAAATCCCCATTCACTAAAAAATCAACAATTTTTTCTACCCTTGAGTGTGTATGAAGATTTACAGGTTGAAGATAAAGTTGAGAAAGATTTGGAGAAAAAATTTCAAAGTTGCAAAGTTGCTAAAGTTGTCATTCAAAGTGAAAGATCATGAAAAAGGATCTAAAAAATTACATACAAACTTCCAGAAGTTGATAATAGGGATTTCAAGAGTGCATACATCAAGGAACATGATCCTGAAATTAATTTTTTGAAACCCTAATATGAACCATTCACCACTAAAGGCGAATGAATCCTCCATAGCTCAAAAATAGAAGCTTTATGGATAGGTACATAGATTTTTATGCTATAACAATTAGGTTTCATTGTACGAGTTGAGAAAACCAACTTCAGAATCCAAGAACACCTGCATGAAAATGGATACCTATCACAAGGAAGATAATGGATGGAAAAAAAAAACAAGGGTTTGAAGCTCTAGAAAATGGAGAAATTATCTTATTAGAACAAAAAAAAGTTAATGAATATACAATGGATCAATCCTTAAGAAGGAGATCATGCAAAAACCTAAAAGAAACCCTAATAAAAAAACATTTAATAATTAATATAATTATTAAATGTCACTTAATGCAAACTAAAGTGAAATCTTAAGAAGGGAACAAAAGTAACTTAATTAACATAATTAAGTTAAAACCTTTATTCTAACACCCCCCCTTAAGATGAGCAAGAGTGCAGCTACAAACATGTGCAAGAAAGCAAAGGTAACTACAATGCAGGAAAGTAAACATGGGTCCCAAAAACTAGGCCTGATCAAGTACCCAAATACAACCAAATCTCTGTAAAGTGGAGAAATAAAGAAACCTCATGGGTAAAAATCTACTCCAAAAAGAGATGTTGAAAGCCATGAAGAACATCATTGAAGAAAAAGAAGCCACAAACAACTATCAAAAGATGACTGCTATGGTGTTGAAGAACCTCCTCTAAAGATAGGATGATTGGGATGAAGAAGACAACAATCTACATGAATGCCCCAAATGACACTACTCGAATCAAATGGAAAACAAAGGCAAACACCTGGAACGAAGATACATATGGCACAAGTACCGATAGTCTAAAAAAATTGATCAACTAAGAATGGAAGATTCCTTCCAAGGTGAAACCAAAGAAGCATTAGCACGAATAGTATAATACGCCCCCCATAATGCTAAACTGGAAGAGCCTGAAAAATCCACTGAAATGTTGTGTAGCACACTGTAGTGCATGAAGGAGAAGAAACAACATCATAAAGTGTGCAAGAAAGCACTTGCAACTAAAAAAGTGGTGTACAAAACAAAGCACACATGCATGAGACTGGAATCATATGGATCCACTATCATTGTGGAGGGTCACTCATTGGACAAAAGTGTGATGGCAAAAAAAAAGGCACTACACAACCCCCCATTGGCACTTTATAATATAGTGCAAGTACAAAATATGGCACAACCTTATGTGCAAAATCCCCAAAATACATGTACAATAGTGTGACACTTTATCTAAGTGCGTTTACATAAAAGATTGCTTACAAATGATGCTCAAAATGCCCAAAAGGGACAAAAAACTAGAAATACATGAAGAATAGAAAAAAATGAAGTATCCCATACAAATGAGAAGTTCTCAAGAGCTAATATGTCTAGGTAATTCACCAGAGTGTGAAAACACAAAAAAAATGAATAAAATATACCTGGGGTGAAATATGGAAATATTGCATGGATGGAACTGAAGAGCTCTGAAATATGGTTTCAATGCCATTGAGATTGCGAAAAATGGAAAAACTGGTCAAAAGTTACGAGCTCGAGACTGAAAATAGCTCCTTGGACTTCAACTGGCTGTAGAATGCACCAACATAAATATGAAGTGATAAGACCCACACTACTGGAAATTTGACAGAGCCAGCTTTTCGATGATATCTTGTTTGCCAAAAAATGATATTCTATGCCCAATTTATGGCCTTTGGAAGAAAATAGCTCCAAAGGGGGAAAAAACCAGTGCTGGATTAAATTTGACAGTCATACGGTCGTCGCAGCAAAAAAATGGGCCTAAATTTGACGGTTAAATGGACGTCGCCGCACATGCATAGGTGGGCTTATTATAGTAAAAATTGCATTTTTATTAAAAAATAAAATAAAAAAATCTTTGATTTTTTTTTTAAAAAAAAGGAAAAGAATGGCCTGTGTACCATCTTTGGCGGTACTGTCAGAACACCGATCGATAGTAAAACCATTAGCGGGTGGTAGTATGTCACCCAATGTACATAAGGGGCCCATAGGCCTGCATATGCAGGTGTTGTGGGTACTCGGTACCATGGCCTGAGCAAGCCTTTAATAGGCTTTTTTTCCTGTTTTGATTTTTGTTTTTTTTTTTTCAAAAACATTTACAAATTTATTTATTTTAAAATTTTTGACCAAAATAAATGCAGAATTTTTTTTACCAAGGTGCAGACGGACGGTTGTACGGGTAAAAATTTTTGCCTCTCAAATCAAGTTTGTCAAAACTAGACGAATGAATAGTCAATTTAGGGGTTTTGGACCACTGTGGACTTAATGGCAAGGTATGTTTGGACTCAAAATACTTTGAAATTGCAGGTGATTCCCTAGATAAAAAAAGTAAACCCCAAAAATGTGAGTGCCTAATCCAACCCTTGTAGCTCCAAATTCTTCAAACAAGAGCAGGCATGCAACATTAAAGCTCTGATACTATGTAGGAGTTGAGAAATCCAACTTCAGACTCCAAAAACACCTGCATGCAAATGGATACCTGTCACAAGGAAGAGAATTGATGGAAAAAATAAACAAGGGTTTGAAGCTCTGAAAAATGGAGAAATTATCTTATTAGAACAAAAAGGAATTAATGAATATACAATGGATCAATCCTTAATAAGGAGATCATGCAAAACCCTAAAAGAAACCCTAATAGGAAAACATTAATTATTAAATGTCACTTAATGCAAACTAAAGTGAAATCTTAAGAAGGGAATAAAGGTAGCTTAATTAACATAATTAAGTTAAAACCTTTACTCTAACATTCATTTCTTACTATTATTGGCATCTTATTTTAACATAATTGAGTGAACCACCCCTTAGAAAAATACTGTTTCATCATCTCATTTTGATGAGAACAATATTTTTGATGGTTCGGTAAGTTTATTCATGTCTTGTGTTCATTTATTTTTTAGTACTATCACTTATAGGACTTCAATCAAGCTATCAAATTCTCCTTGAAGGTGATGAGTACATGAATTTAGTTCATCAAGGAGTGCAAATATGAGTGGTGAGTTGTACCATTAGTTAATTCATTATTTGTTTAATATCATTTAGCCTCTACTTTACTAAGGGTAAGCTCTCTTTTATACATCACCAAAGTCAGTGTGGAGGTAGAAATACCAAAATGGGATTTGACTTAGAAAAGCCCCTATATGGCACAACTCTTCCCCCTCTTTAATGTGTGCACATTTTTAATTTTTGAAGCTTATTGGAGGATGATAAAGACTAATTGTTCATTCATTCTTTCAAGTCCTACAAGTTTTCAAGACACAAAAATTGGATTTTCTTAGTGACAAACCAAGTTACAATAGTGACCCCAAGAGAATAGAAGCTACAAACCAAAAAATTCAATCTTTTAATTTTAGATCTTAAAAACCAAGATGATAGTCTAGGGAACACTACACTCTAGAATAGCTAATCCATCACTAGATTTACACACCAAGTTCCTTTGTGTCTATTTTTTTCCTTTCTATATTTTGTTTATGTATTTCTCCAATTAATTTCTTAGAAATCATAATAGTTTGTTGCATTTTCATAGTTTACCTAGGAACATCATTACATATTAAAATTTAGTTAATTCAAAATCAATTGGGTTATGAGATAATTTCTAATCCACTCCTATACACAAATAAATGAGAAGTGTGATTTATGACCTAGATCCATTTTCCCAATCAAACATTTTAGTGAACCTAACTAATTCTTACACTTTAGATCTTCTAAAATTTGAAACATATCATTTGAAAATCTGAGAGTGATCTTAGGTTGTTTGCATTCATCATAAAAATCATTAAAAAGATAAAAATTTGTATTACATTTTGCATTCATTAGACAAATAGGGTTAATTTCAGTCATTAAAAAGTGGATCTAGTTCATACTTGCATTAATAAATCTGCATTAGGTCATAACAAATCTGAAAAAATATGAAAGTGTTCAAAGCGATCATTTAGGCATATTTATATAGTGAAAAAAGTGCATTTTTGTTGTAATAATATTGAAATATTTCAATTTCTAAATTTTTCAAGTTAGGATCAGTCAAGTTTTGTACTTTAAAATTTGAAATTTTCTTTTTGAATCATATTTATTTCTTAAAAATTCTAAAAATTGCATGCATAATTGTATTTCACATAGCAAAATCAAAATTTAGTACATTTGTAAAAAAAATTCTCAAAATTGAATAGTTACATAAAAGGATAATCAAACACTATAGCTCACACATCTAAATTTTTACCTTATAAAAAGTACCTTTTGGTATAGAGTGCATCACACCCCTGACCTACAAAATTTGGCTCAAAATTAGACCATAGATAGATGTCTTTGTGTTCCTTTCTTGGCTCTACTTTTTGATATTGAAAAATATTGCATTTGTTGTCGTTTTCCTATACTTTCCTTTCATAGTAGGCATACTTATGTGTTTTTAATCTCATATGAGCTTCATGATCGAGTATCCTACTACTAATACCCTTATGGTATGTAGTTTTAGACTTATGGAATCTTGTATAGTAACCACATCCCTTGTGGAGACTCAATCCTATCTCTTTCATGCAAGGTGTGGATTCAACCCAATTTATTTTGGATTCAAACCCTCATCACACATTACCTATGACTTCCTCACAACCCACCATTCATGTGGAATTGGAGGATCTAATTGCCCATATCCTTGAAGAGAAACTAAAACAATTGAACAAGGATTTATAAGGTCTTTAATATTATCTAAGTAATGAACTTATAACTAGAGAGGTGATGCCTATTATTGACAACCTTAGGAAGTTGATAAATGATGCTCAAGGAATAGAAGTGTTGCATATTCTACCTCACATAGTAGATAATAACATCCTTATAGTAGTTAATTATGCTCAATAATTTACCAATTCTCAAAACCAAGGAGGAAAACAAGTTTCTTCTCCCATAACCATGCCTTCTATTCCCACATTTACACCTTGAATTGTAACATCAACAATACAATACACCAATTATCTAAATTTAAGCTTAGGTCTTCCTAGTATGACTCCTTATAGATTTTTGACCTCACCCATAACACTTTCATGTTCATCACCCCTCATAAACATGAAACATGGTAACCCATTGGTCACTCACTATAGTTCACCATATTCAAAAAACTCTCAAAACATGTCACCTAATGATCTATTCATAAATCAACTATTACAAAACATGACATCAGTTCAACAAAAATTTCAACATCAAATCAAAATTAAAATGGTAATTGTCAAAATACCTTGCATGTAATCCTTTTTCATTGACCACTTTCATAACACCTATACCTAAAAACATTGAAATTCATTTAATTGAGAAGTGTAATGGTAAAGGAGATCCTAACAACCATGTGTCCACTTTTATAGTGTTATGTAGTGATTTCATTTTTTAAGATGCCATTTTATCAAAAAGCTTCCTAATAAAATTTAAATACATGGCCTTAGAATGATTTTTCTCATTGTCAAACTATTTGATAACATATTTCATGCAACTTCTTAGTGCATTTCTCCAATATCTTTTAGGAAAATATTGGTCCTTGGGCGATGCAAAAGAACTTAGTGCATTATAAACAAGGACCTAAGGAAAATATAATCTATAAACCTCATAGGACGATACCAATCACTTTACTCACAAATTTTCTATAGTCTTCCTAATGCCGACATCCAAAGATTGTGTATAGAAAACTTGCTACCTATTATTTGAGATAATAGTTTTTGATAAAGTATGCATCCTTCACACACTTGTATATGGCTCTTCATGATTATCATATTTTGGTTAATCAATATGAAGGAACACCTTTATTTACTCCTACTGGTCAATTTGAATCTATACCTCAAAATAAATACCCATCATTAAGAAAGAAAAACAAAAACTTCAAGAAGATAAACTCTCCTAAAACAACTAATAACATTGAAAGTATTTCATTCTTGCAAATAACAATCCCTATCAATTTAGACCAAGAGATAGGAAATTCTTACAATTTCCTAATTCTCTTCATGCAATAATTTTGTAATTATTAATTAAACACATGATTCAACTACCTATGATTAAGCTTGTTGATACAAGTAAACATTTACTACCGAACTTTAATGTAAAATCATATTATTAATATCATCATATACCTAGAAAATATATAGAATTATGTATGTGTCTTAATCACCAAGTGCAAGACCTCATCTATTCTAATTAAATCTATTTGGTGGGTGTTAATGACAAAGGAAATAAATCAATCTCATCCCATAACCAATCCATTACCAATTCATTCATAAAAATTTGTGCAATATAGTGATCATCATGGATAATATGATGATGTATCCAATATGGTAAATACAATATAGGTTCAACCTCATAAGGACCAAACCACTTTTTTTTCTGAACAATTTTTTCACACATATTGATACATGCATAAATACACCCAATGGTCCTCTCTATATCACATACTAAATTAATGAAAAAACCCACAAGGGATATACTCATTGATATTGTGTGTCTAGAGAATGTTATTATTAAAGAACTATTATTTGTGTATGAACTCTACAAATAAAACTATGAACAATCAAAAGGATGGTTAAAAAATTATTATGAGTATATTCATCCGATGATAGGTTTGATAACTCACCCACCTAAATTTGTACCCAAATATTTGGATGTTGCATTCATCATTATCCTGACATCAGTATAACTTCATTTAAATTTATTCTATCCATGGTTTCAATCAATGAATGTGGTCCCACCGATTATCCACAAGTGCATAAAGTTCCCATTTGAAGAAGAAATACACATTGTTTATCATAGTGGGTTTAAACCTTTGGCTTATCCTAGAAAAATTGCATTAGACTATTTTCTATCTCAACCTATTGAACCTATTAAACCCTATGAGGATCACTTTTCATATCATATCAAAAGTTTAAAGCTAAGCACATAGCCGAGTTTTCTCTTAGTAATATCTCACCCAAGGTTCCTTGGCCTACTATGACTTCCATGGATGTTTCTCATACCCAAAAGGTAGTATAGGAACCTAAGTCTAAATTAGGTATCCTTCCTCAACATCTAGGTATGTATGTCATGGTTCCACTTTTTCCATATTATAAAAGACCAAGCACTCATCATATAATCAAATTTTTACCTCCAAAAGATAAATAAGTTTATATAACTAAAAACATGGTAGTCTCCCAACTTGTAGTCATCCCTTCGGTTCCTCCTCTAAAGGAAGAAAAGTGACCTATATTGGGGAATAACTTGGTTACTCCTTCAAAAGATGAAACTCGTGTAAGAAGAAATAGAAGTGAAAAAGAGCATAAACGTAGATGTTTTTCTTTAGCTCACCAAATCATTGAAAAATGTGAAACCTTATCTAATGACGAACTTCCCATCCAAACCAAATCTGATGAATTATGTCATATCCATCCATCCTCATCCTTGCCTAATTCCACTCCTCCACCCTTGCTAAACCATGAAATTAAACCCTACCTATTACAACCTGAGAACATATGATTGATATTAATTGTGATAATATTAATCATAATCAATATATTGTCATAAATTTGGATAGTGAAGAAGAAGATGATACACTAGAAGAATTTTTTTTCCATAATGAACTAGCTCCTATAATTTCTAGATCAATGAACTTAAATGAGCGAAACCATGATGATCCTCTTGCAGAGATTGATTCATCATGTGTCAAGAACTCAGAGCTACTCCTTGTATGGAACTTGATGCGGTCCCTTTAGAATATTTTCTACCTTGCATTAATTATTAGAAAGATTGGGATGTAGATGGTTTTCTTTAGATCTATTCAAATTTGTAGCACCCTTTGTGTGTATATTTTATGTGTTTTCCTACATGTGATGTGATCTCCTATGATGTGTTTCTTGGAATGTATTTTTGTTTATTATTTTTCAATGGATGGCCCTTGTTATTCTTATTAAAAAATGATACAAAGAAAATGAATTTATTGTGATATTTGTCTATTTGTAACTTGATTCTTCTTTATGTTGTGAACATTTTGTTGTCTTTTGTTTTCCTTTTGGGGATGATGCAAGGTGTTGAGACATTTAGGTATCTTACATGTTAGCCCAAAAATATTTTTATGTTTCTTAATGTGTCATACCTCCATTATGTTTTTAGTTCTACAAGTATTTGGGGATTGATGTCAATTTTGAGCATAATTATATCATATATTTCTTATGGTCTATAATTACCTCAGATTTGTAGATCCCTTATTTGATATCGTTTTTCTTTCTTTATGGATTCAAGTCTTGGGGGTGACCCCTTGTCACGAGTCAACCTTATTAGGAACATATCATGGGAATATGGTTTTCCAATAATCTCACATGTTCTTTCAAATTGCATATATTATTTTTACTCTACCTTAAAGGTAATTGCTCACAGTTGACGTTAGCAGTTACTTTAAGGTGGGGCCATGCATTCCATTATGTGCTTCATTTTATTTACATGCACTAGACTTGATGATGTGTTATCTTGGATTTTTATCATTTTTTTAGTTCCTTATCGTAGTTACTAGGAATATAACTCTTGGTATGGTTGACATTGGATAACACCTGGAGAAAATTGAACCTCACTAGCTCTTGTTTGTTTCTCATTTTCTACTTTTATAAGTCTCACCTAGTATATATTAGACTTCACCACACTTTGGTGTTTTCATTCATGGTTCACCTAAACAATATTGAATTTTTTTAGTTTGTGACTCAAGAGTTCCTTGGGTATGGATCCTACTAAGTATTATACTAGGCTTTCTAGTATGTGATTTTGATACCCACTTTACATTTTTTCAATTTTTTTGCATCATGTTTGCATTGTGTTTGTATTTTGTTCTCATTATGTTTTGTTTCATGTCTATTGTGTTATTTTATTTGTCTTCATTGTGTATTCTTCATGTTTTTCATGTTGTATTACATCTCACATGTGTGTTCCTTTATCCTCATGTTGTTTTTCCACATGATATTAAATCTAGGGGCTAGCACATCCCCTAGATTTTATGTCATCCCATCTATTTAATAATAGGAAAATTGAACCCCTCTTGGCTTATCTATAATTTAGTGAGAGCCTAAGCATAAGTTCATAATCTCACTAAAGTGGGGGTTAAAACTAGTGTGGAGAATTTTTTTCTCTAAGTATGTTTTTCCTCTTTTCTTCTTTTGGCCTTGAAATACTTATCTTTTTAGATTTTGTTATTCGTTCATCCACATGTTGCATTGGCACATCATTTTGGAGGTCATAGGTTAATTTTGGCTAAAAGGTGTGTAACGGTGCCACATAGTGGTTGTGCGACCTTTTTTGAATATGACTCTCCTTTTGAGCCCGAAGCAGGACAGGTTATCACCCTTTGGGGATTTTCCACAAGCCACTCTCACAAATTTTAAAGAATTCTCACCAGAATGCCACGTGGCCCATATTTCATGAATCATATCTTTTCACTATTAGGAATAGTACCTTTTTGGACACTTCTTGGTGGCAAGGTGTTTTTTCTCCTTCATAATTTCAATAGCCAGCTTCCATTTGACAATGTTATCACTATCTGCAGCTGATCAAATTATATTCTATCAAGAATTTACAAACCTCATATCTTCCTCTAATAGGGAAATCCTCATAAAACTCTTATGGAATATAGTTTATCAATTTTTTGTACCCATCGCCATTATTGAAGCAACTCAGTTTTTATTATCCAAGATTGTCATGATTGGATATGATCCTTGATCATATTTTGAGGTTTCCTTGTGATGACACTTCTTAAGGTTTTTTCCTTTGGTGGCAATGATTTCTTTGTGCTTGTATGATTCCCATTTCCTATAAAAGTTAATTTTTGTAGACTCTCCATATAGAAAAAATAGACAAATAGATACATAAGCAGTAGTAGAGATAGATGTTGAAGATTTCTTAAAAAAATCTCATTTCTCTATAGCAATTTTGTAATCAATTTCAAGATAACTATTTGAATCTATTATCCAACCTTGAATTTGTATAGTTCTATAAGATCAAACAATAAAAGAAAGAGAATTGTATTAGACTGTGGACATGTGGCGTCTATTTTATACTTTATTCTCTATTCATGCATGCTAAATATTCTATGCCACTTTATTTTTGATATATTCTTGATAACTGATTCTTAGCTACTAGATTTTATATTTTTCTAACTTATGTGTGATGTAAAATATGCATATCAGAAAGATAAATCTAACCACACAACCAATGAAACATATTACATTAACGAAATTGAAATAAAAAGACAAGTTGTTACAACTATTTATTCAAAATCGTTCCACTGCCCTCTAATCTCAAGGATCTTCTAATTCATGCTCTCATATTTACATTTTAACATGAATTTATTATATGGAAACCTAAGAAATGAGATGATATAAAAATGCAAGAATATATACCTACAAGTATGTGTAGGATCATGATGGGCCAAAAAGTGGTGATATGTAAACCATATGATGACCCATGTGGCTGACGACTTTTTTTTTACCCAAAATTGATGAAACGAAAAGGGTTTTTAAGGAGATTCTCAACTTTCCACCAATATAAATTATGCTTTACTTTGAATTTAATAAATTATTATTATTCATTTTCGATTTGAGTTATGAATAAAGTCTTGATTGATAGTTTGATTGAAAAATATCTATAACTTTCAAACGGTATCACATTTTTTGAATCTGAAACATGTGTCACATTATATGCTTCACATACTATAGGATTAAAAAAAAATTGAATTTCATGAAGTTTTGACAAGGTTAAGGTGGTTAGACATAGGATTTTTGATATTTTTAAAAAGTTATAATAAAAAAATCATAATTAATTATTTACTTGGAAAAAATTTACAAAAAAATATGCATTACATCGAGACATGAGTCCTTTACTTATATATAAAATCTTATAAAAAAATATTATCAATTTATTGTGGTTAGGGTGGTCAGACAAACACCAACTTCTTATTTTTTTCCTAAAATTTAAGTATTGAAATTTTAAATTTTCACCAAATAGATTTAAAAAAAAAAATAAAGGTCTAGTAGTTTAGAAACTAAATTCAATTTTCTAGAGATTCTTTTTCACATTTTTTTGAAATAATATAGATAACTTATTCAAATTTTTATGTCAAGTTGTCTAACTCTAATTTTTGTCTTTTATTGCCATAGGGCCTATTCTTTCCATGATGATCACATACCCTACATTAAACATGATCATGGACTATGATATACACTATTGAATGGTACATGATATGTTGTTGAATTTCAAAATTATATTAAGATGATTTTTAGGATTAAGATGCAAATCAAGATAAAGTGCTATGAGAAATACTACAAAACTAATACAAAAAATAAGATTATATAAAGGAAATTTTCTATTATAACACTACTTCAAATAAAATGATAAAATGCAAGACTGAGATGCTATGCTAATGCCTTCAAATTCAATATTGATTTTTGCAAAGTAAGTTTATGCTCACTATCCTATATGAAAATTTGTAGATTGGCCTCCTATTTATATATTTTCCAAGGAAACAAGTGATGTGGCAGGATTCAACGGTGAAGATTATGATCCAGAGAAATTGACTGTGAAGAGTGAGGAAGTTAAAGGAAATTATGGAAGAAGCTCCAAGTGTAGAGGAGAATCAAATGAGAAGAGAAGCCATGTGTCCCAAAGTTTGTTGAAGGTTGTTGATAGAAATTCCCATTTTACAAATTATAAAAATTTAAATTCATGTGATGCATGATGAGGTGGTAGATGAGGTGGAAGGAAGTTAGAATAATTATGTAGAAATGTGACAAAACTGAATTAAAAGTTCAATTTTAATGAGAGGGAAATAATCAAACAAAACAAATTAGTTAAGTTTTTTTATTTAATTAGATGATGAAGGAAAATGATTTTAGATAGGAAGAAATTAAGAGATGAACTACATAAATAAATTTTTCAATTTATTTATAAGTAGAGGAATTAATATTTATTAATTGAATAACTAGTATTTAATTAATCAATTATCTCAACCGATTTTAGGTGTATACATTTTTCCCCTCTTTGAGGTGATCTGTTTACACATTACTTCAAAGAAAAAAATTTGATATGCCTCAAGTGTTGGTTTTTAGGTGATAACAGATATATGCCCCATCAGGATATAAACTGATGATTTTTTTGAATCTTAGGATTTTTTGAAATTTTGATGATCAACTTGCTTCAATGATTTATCTCCCGAAAATAATTGTGAAATATGCCCCAATTGATTAATTAATGAAGTTAGCCCCTTTGAAAAAAAAAATCAGTGACACTTAATTACCCCTTTAATAGGTAAAAAGTGAAAAAAGAAGCTCATTTGTGCATTTACCATTTGAAAATTTGAGAGATTGAGCAACTTTGAGAACTTGGAGCAAATGGTGATCTTGATTCAGACACATTGATTTGAGTGCATGAGACAACCCAATCGCCCAGTAGCATATGGACTTCTAGTACAAATTTTAAAATCCTCCTTTGTGAATTTTGAAATGATTTTCCTACATTTTTGAAAATTTGGAATTTTGCGTTCATCTGTTTTAGTGCATCCATATGATAATGTAGCACATAGGTGACCTATTTTAGTGCATATATTTGGGGATTTAGCACATACATGACCTGATGTAGTGCATAGGGGAATATTTTTAGTGCATAGGATGGTTAGGGTAGAATTTGCATGGGTTAGCGCATCCATGTAATGAAGTATAAAATCCAAAGGATTAGCACATACATGCACTGTTATCGTGCTTTGATGACAAAATTTGTTGCATTTATGAAATTTTTGCATATGTGAACTATTATGGTGCATAGAAGTGTTGTTATTGCTCATCCATGCCAAAATTGAGGAATGGTGATATATCTCCTTGTTGTTGATGTTTTTCAATCTTGTTATGATATTGATCAATGATGTTGATAGACTAGATGATGATCAATCTCATGGTAGGTGAGATTCAATGATTGATTGATGATGATTGAACTCATGATAGGTGAGGATTAATGATAGATTGATAGATTGAACTCATGATAGATGAGGTGCTTTGATAGATTGATGATTGATAGGTTGATTTCTTGATTTGATATCATGTTGATTGGTGATATTTTATGATGATATTTGGATTTTAGTGTACTGATGTCTCAAGAGCGATTCCCAAAGATGTGGGATATGATCCCATAGTTGGTAATGACCGACATGGATTTGATTGAGAGATGCAGGTTATATTATTTGATTCATATGCCTCATGTTAGGATTAATTGGGCACTACTGACAACATTAATAGAGAGGTGACATAGTGACCACAACACTTTTCACCTAGCTCCCAGCGAGATGACTATGAAATTAGAGGATGTATGCTGAATTCTATGGATTCTTATTGTTGGATATATAGTTGTTTATGATGCCACCAGGCAGGAAGGCATAGATGTTTTATGAAGGATCTTCAATGATGACCATATCAGTGAGTATGAGCTACCTTGGCAGGAGTAATATGAGAGTTATGCTTAATTACCTTATGCAATTTTTGGTTTTATTGGTGGTTTCCTATGTCCTGACCATAGGTTGAAGTGACTATTAGTTGGCTTGGGTTGGACACTAGAGAAGATGATTCTACAGGGGACCCGATATGCCTAGGGTTTATCAATGTTTGCACATCTATATCATGACCTTCATCAGGTAGTTTATCTTGTAGCTTCTAGCCTATCTATAGGGGTCACATTACTACAAATATGGGTGTGGGAGAATATAGTTGTCACTTGACTAGTTGTAGATAGATATCAATCAATTGGGAGGCCTTATGTGTATGGATATAGTGGGCCAATTGTCCAACATAGGCTAGGAGAATTGGAGTACTGGAGATGGGTACTTGATGATCTTGATATTGTGACACGGTGGCCATACCTGGATTGTGAGCAGTGGGTAGAGGATAATCTGGAGATGCCCTATGTATGTACAACCAATTTTTTTGATTGGGTAGACACAATTTGTTACCGAGAGAGTTTTGCTCGGAAAAGTACATAAAAAGTATGGTATGGTGTAGGGAATGCCTTAGGGAGTGGCTCAGTATGCACAAAAGCACCAAAATACTAGATTGGGGGCCCCTCTTGTCATACAACATAACTTGCAAGGAGTACCATGGACTACACTCATTGATGTGGGCTTATCATCCAAAGATTATGGATGTAGTTTTATTAGATGATTATGCTCAATACATTTTTACACATCCCTTTCCTAGAATATCCAATCTTGATTAGTCAACGCTATCCTTGAATGATGATGAGGAGAGAGCACCTAGATGGAGGTGAGGAATGGGTGATGGGGATGAGGAGGAGAGAGAGGAGGGTGGGGTTGGAGGAAGAGATGATGGTGGTGGTGGAGGCGAAGATGGTGGTATTGCTAGTAGAGGAGGCAGAGGAACTTTTGATGTGAGAGACTTTTTTATAACTTGAGGGAAGAGATCTATGTTGGCTGCAACACAACAATGCGTATATATTGGGGTACTCTTACAAGAGCAACAAATATATATAGCTTCCTTATAGGTGTGGGTATAGACACTGTAGGGACAGCTAGCCTAGGTGTAGGCATTGTTTACATAGGAACAAGGATAGTTACAGGGATAAGCACAGGCCTTGAAATAGGCAAAGGAATATGTTGCGGAGGCATGGGCTTAGGTGGCTACCTTGATGATCGAGAGGGATGATGCTAGACAGCGGTATGTGAAGGCAGAGGTTGTGGCCGAAATATTGTAGAGAGTGGGTGAGGGAACATCCACAATAGACTATCTCTGGAAGATTTTTCGTACTACCGAGGAGGTAGAGTATTACAAAGGGAGATATCATGAGGTATTTCCTATCACACAGTGGGTTAGTTATGCATAGTAATGATTAGGTTGGACTCAGTCTAGGACCACCAATATGATTGTGATATATCCACCATGTTGAGATGCAAGCCCATACCCAAGTATAGGTGCACTAGGTGTAGGTCCATTAGGGACTACAGGAGGATCAACGAGGCCCGCGACCTCTGAGGGTATCACCACATAGTGCTTTTGATGTTGGATTTTGATGTATTGTTGAGATATTATATACACCATTCTAGAGACTTTATGATATTATGATATACTACCCCATTTTTGATGATGTATGTCTTCATATTGTTGGATATCCTTGTATACTTCACATTATTATTTTTAGATTTATATGATATGATATTATGATGATTTATCTATATGATGTTTATGTGTGTTAATGATAGATTCTTATATGATGGATAAGTTTACTTTTATGTGCTATATGATTATGCCATTATTTATATGTTGTATGTATGGATGCATTTGATGAAATGATGATGTATGATTCTATGTGTTTATGGATGATGCATAAATTATGATGTATGAGATGGATGTTATTATGCAAATGATATGGGATGTATTATATATTTTTGTATTTTTGGAATGAATATATGATCTAATGTATGAATGAATGATCGATGATATGGATAGATGGATGATATGATTGATGCAAATGAATGGATAGTTTATAATTTTTAATGAATGAATGCATGAATATATGATTCCTGCTGCATATGAATGATGGTATTTAATTGTTAATGAAAGGTGATGCAATTTATTTTTGTATTTTCTTGATGCAAATGAGATGAAGTTAATTAGGAAATCGTGATGCTTATGAAAGTTATTTTTGTTGTTTAATGCAAATGTTATGGTTTGATGTATGGACCAATGTATGATATCCAAATGATTATGCAACTACATGATAATGATATGTTTTTTGTGAATTTCAAGTATACTCAATCCAATTAATGAGAGAGATAACACCATTTTAAAATTTTGGTGTGCCAGCCTTGGAAGAACCTACAATGCAGATGTACGACTAATATGAATGCAAGCATGCAAATACTATCTATACAATTTTTCTATCAATTTTTTTTGTGCTTTGTATCATCATTGAGCCTATATTATATTGAAAGTTAGTAAAAACATCAAGGGTATAATTAGACCATGATGACATAATTACAATTTCCATACAAATTCTATTGAGGTTTGATAGTACAAGATAACACAAGCATCTAGGTATAATTGGACCAAGATGACCTGAGCATCACTTGCGTAAACAGACAAGAGTTAATTATTTTCCCATGCAAATTCAAAATGTCATTAATGATACTTTGTAAAGCATGTCCCACTACAATTTGCATAGTAGTAATGATTGAATCACAAACAATAGTAAAAGAAAATATCATTCTCCTTCCTATCCCATCTAGTCTAGGACATCATCAGGGTACTCCAAATAAATGATAACAACAATCAAGATACAACAATTGAACATGCGTGCCAAAAGTGATCCAACCATGATTCAAAAGATGATCATCCATTGAGATTTGATTTTTTTTTTTTAATGTTGATTTGGATGGTTGATTGTTTGATTGATTGATGTTCGATTTTTCGATGTTTAACCTTATTTTTTCTTTCATTGAGTTGCCTTGTTGTTTGACCATTATTTTTAAGCTCAACGTAATTTTCCCCCAGTGAGTTCAGGATTTCTCCCCCAGTCAGAAAAATATAATTTATTATGAATATAGACAATGATAACCAAGCCAAGATGGGACACGATCATAGCAGTCAAATATGTACATGAAGCTCATTGTATGATAGGATTTTATGCATAATGATAGCAAAAGTGGATGGCCAACACATGTTCCCATAGATGGAGAAGTTGATTCATCACAAATAGCGCATGTTTTTTAGGTTTTCACCATTTATTTTTATTGCACTTTTTCAAATTTTTATGACTTTTTTAGTGTTACCAGCATGCCTGTTTGCTAGGTTTTCATCAAGGAAACAATTGTTTTTTTCACTTTTTCTATTTTGTCTCTTTTTTTTTGTATTTTTTTGATCTTTTTGTTTTTCTTGTACATATTTATTTATTTTTGTATTTTTTTTATCTTTTTAATTTATTTTTTTGTCACCAAGACACCTATTTGCAAGATTTTCACTAGAGCGACCATTTTTTCAGGAGATTTCCTAATTTTTTTGGATTTCTTCAAGACATTTTATGATTTCTTTAGGATATTTATATTGTACAACAGATGAGTTATGTGTATAATTTTTTTTTTTTTTTTTTGTTCGTAGGTTCCTCAAATAGATCCCCTTTGGGCATGGATAGTTGATATGATCTTAATTTGAAGACTAACACAATGAAAAAGGGTCCTAGACAATTTGGTTCAAACTTTCCTTTTTTTTCTCTGTTTTTCTAATTGCATAGGTTTTCCTTTAGTACCAAATCACCAACCTAAAATATATTTGGTTTGACCTTGTGATTATAAATTCTTTTCATTATTTGCTAATAGGCCTTTAGGTGATCAACTACAAGCTGACAACATTCATCCAATATTTCTAACTCTTGTAACTGTTACACTCGGTAGTCTTCATCTAAAATGAGGCCTTTCAGTGACACACAAAGTGATGGTATCTCGACCTCAATAGGTATAATGGCTTCTAATCCATAGATGTTTTCATATGGTGTGGCTTATGTGGGGGTGTGGATACTAGTAAGATATGCCCACAAAGTAGTGTTTAGTTGGATATGTCAGTCACATCCAACATCGTTGATGGTTTTCCTTAAGATCTTCAAGATGGCTTTGTTTGAGCCCTCTTCTTGGCTATTTCCTTGAGGGTAGTAAGGTGTAGAAAATTGATGTTGGATATGAAACCTTTCAAAAAGTTCTTGGATGTCCTGATTCTTGAAATTTCTACCATTGTCGGTGACTATGGATTGAGGGATGGCATATCTAAATATGATGTAATTTAGAATGAACGATGCAATCTGCTTACCAATGATGGTAGTAAAAGGAACAACTTTAACCCACTTCATGAAATACTCAGTGGTTGTGATTATGAATTTGTGCCCATTGGAAGAAGATGGGTGAATTTTTCCCATAAGGTCAAGTCCCCACTAACAAAAGGGCCAGGTTGTTGAAAATGGTTGGAATTCTTGTGCCAATGAATGTATGAGGTTACCATGGATCTAACACTTCTTTCATTTCTTAAGAAATAGGAAAGACTTCTCCATATTCGACCAGTAATACCCAAAATGGAGGAGTTTCTTTGGTAAGTTAAGACCACTTGAATGCATTTCACAGATACCCTCATGAACTTATTGTAAGTCCATTTTAGATTCGTCACATTCTAGACATCGAAGCATAGTTCCATCAAGACCTCATGAATAAAGTACGTCCATGATCAGGGTGTGTTAGGAAGCTTGATGAATGAAGTTTCATTTTTGGTTTTGGGATGGGTCAGGTGGGAATGTTTTATCACTTAGGTAAGTGTAGATATTTCCATAGATCAAGGTATCAGCGTCAAGTAAATGGAAAATGACTTGGGAATCAGGATTGTCATAGGTAGGGGTAAACGTTTTTCACCATGAACTCATAATGGCTCTATTTATCCAGAATTTGTAACAAAGAAGAAATAGTGGCCATAGAATCAACAAATTTGTTCTCTATTCTTGGGATTTGATCAAATTTGATAGCAAAAAAATATTTCTTAAAGTCATAAATCATTCTTTTGTAGGGCATCAATTTTTCATCCTTTGTCTGATAATCATCACTGTCCCATAAATGACTAGTTGAGAATCCCCGTAGACTTGAAAATTTATGATTTTTCATCCTATAACTACCTTGATGCAGATGATGAGTGCTTCATACTCCACCATGTTTTTGGTGCAAGGGAACATTATTCAGTATGATTTTGGAATGGTATGCTTTTGAGGAGTGACAAATGAAATTCTCGCCCTTGATCCATGTTGAGTGTATGAACCATCAAAGTATAATATCCATTATTTTGTTGTTATAGTAAGGAGATCCACATATGGAAAATCAATGTGTAGAGGATGATCATCATGTAATGGTGCTTCAACTAGTTGATCTGTGATGACTTGAAATTTTATGGATTTCCTATCGACATATTGGATGTCAAATTCACTTAGTATCATTACCCACTTTTTCAGCCTTCGTGTTAGATTTTCCTTGTTGAGAAGATATTTCAATGGATCAATTTTGTATATTAACTTGATGGTATGAGTTAGCATATAATGTTGCAATTATTGAGTGGAAAACACTACTACTATAAAATATTTTTCAATGTACGTGTAATTGATTTCATAGTCGTTTAATGTTATACTAATCTAATAGATTGCCCTTTATTTCTTCATTGAATCCTCTTGTGCTAGAAAAGATCCAATTGATGTCTCAGTTGTTGCTATGTATAGTAAGAGTGGATTTCCTTTCACTGGTGGTACTAAGATAGGTTGAATCATTAGATATTGTTTCAATTGGTTGAAATTGGCTTCACATTTCTAATCCCATCTAAAGGAAACATTTTTGTGTAGCAAGTGAGTGAAAGGATGGGTTTTGTTTGTCAGTTGTGAGATGAATCATTTAATTGACTAAAATATTCCTTGGAGTGATCTTAAGTGATTGATATTATTTAGAGGTTGCATTTCCATGATGGCTTTTACTTTCATAAGATCTACCTCAATGCCCTTTTCTAAAGCTATATATCCCAATAGCTTTGTCGATGTCACCTCGATCACACATTTATTTGAATTTAGTTGTATGTTGAACTTATCCAGTTGTGTGAATATTTTATCTAGGATCTCTAGATGTCCTTCTCTGGTATATGATTTTGCTAAAAAATCATCTAAATAGTCTTCTATAAAGGTATGCGTCATGTCATGGAAGATTGTTATCATGGCTCACTGATAAGTAGCTCCTACATTCTTCAATCCAAAAGGCATGACATTCTAGTAGAAGGTGCCCCATGGGAATGCAATTTTTTTTTTGTCTTGGTCCTCAAGTGCTATCTTTATTTGATTGTATCTAGAAATCCATCCATTAGTGATAACATGCCATGACCTGTTATTAAATCCACAATGATATCAATGTTTGACAAGGGAAAATCATCCTTCGCAAAATCTTTTTTTGAGGTCTCTGAAGTCTGTACAAATATGTATACTATCATCAAGCCTTGAAATAGGTACAATTTTGGATATCCATTCAACATAATCAATGAATCTAATGAATCCTACATCCAATAATTTCTTTAGC